>OY744540.1:66505971-66513471 GCA_963556195.1 Sepiola atlantica | reverse complement strand
ATATTTATATCATTAAACAAGGAATATATTTTTTAAAAAAAACATTTTTTCTTTTCCTTGCTTATTTTTGTATATATTTTTATATTTTCAAATACGTGCTAACAATAATATAATTTACTGTTTCATCCCTATGATCTCCTCAGATGATAAAAGCTTGCAATTTTTTAAATCCATGGGTTAAGAAAAGGAAACACTTTATTTATACAGGGTGAGGCAGAGAGGGCAGACGTTTTTCAAATAATCACAATATCGTTAATTTTTTATTGAAAAGAAATTCATTCACAGATTTGATTTCGTATTGAAATATCATTTTACAAAATCAAGTGTGGAAAACAACATCACTCGTTATCAGTAATACATTTTTGAAGGCGTTCTTGGAAGTTTTCATAAATTTGGGTGACTTCCTCGCGAATAGCTTCTTTAAGCTTCAGTTCAACCAGGGGTATTTTTACCCCACCTAATAAACCAGTATCGTCCCGGCCTTTTGGGTCTGGATTTACGCCGGTCTATTGGGGGTTGCTGGTCCTGTGCAGTTCTAGGAGGTTCACCCTCCTAGGCTTCGCCTCCCCGCTTTGGGGGGGGGGAGTAAGTTTATTGCTTACTGTCTGAGGCGCCTTACCGGGAATGCCGACGAGGCTGCCCAGGCAATTTTTAAATGGCCAGAATGCTCACCTCGAGCGCTGGCCTATCTAATCCCACTTTCCCGACCTTGTGTCACATCTTACCTTGTGGGAGGTAGATAAATATAGCTTCTTTAAGTTCTTCCAATGTACGGGGCTTATGCTCGTATACACGTGCCTAGAGGTGACCCCATGAGAAATAATCGCACATGGATAAGTCAGAGGACCGAGGAGGCTAATGAATGTCGCCAAACCTGGAAATGAGGCGACCAGAGAAGAGTGAGCGAATAACGTCCATTGATATTCTAGCTGTGTGAGCCGCCAGTCCATCCTGTTGAAACCACACACGTCGTAACTCAGGTAAAAAGAAGTTGTTTATCATCTCAATATAGCGTTCCGGGTTCACGGTAACAGCATTCCCATAATCCTCGGCGAATAAGTAAGGACCAATGACGCGAGTTTTGACTATAGCGCACCAAACCGTCACTTTAGGGCTGTGCAGCGGTCTTTCGTGCAATTGTTTTGGATTTTCAGAAGCCCAGTAACAGCAGTTCTTTTGATTCACCATTCCATTGATATGAAAATGAGCCTCATCACTCATGCAACAATATGAGGTTGTCATTTTGCTAAAAAAATTGCCTGCATCTCATGTGCGAACGTTACTCTTGCAGAACGAGTCGAACTGCGCAGCACGGCTTGTCTGACGCGTTCCACATTTTCAGGGGTACGTACTGATCGTCTACGCCCTGGTGGTCTTTTGTTCATCAGTGTAACTCGTGTACGAAGTGCGTTAACGCAACGTAGGATAATGTTGCGAGCGGGAACAGCTTGATTTCGGTGGATATTGAAATGGCAACGAAACTCACGCTGAACTGCCGCGATAGACTCGTTATTCTTGACGAAACTGTTGTACGCAAAAACGCGGTGTTTTATCGTCCATGGCTCCATGGTTCCAACTGAAAAGAGAAAAAAAAAGCTAAGACTTCATGAACTCAAATCTGTGAATACATTTTTTTAATAAAAATTTAACGATTTTGTGATACTTTAAAAAAAACGTCCGCCCTGTCTGTCCCACCCTATAAATTCCTTGTTCAAACTACTTAATGATTCAATATATATTGTGTTTTTTCCAATTTTAAATCTCATCACTCATTTCACTATATATATAGGCGCTGTGAGTTAAAAAAAAAAGAAGAAGAAAGAGAATAATCGGCATTTAAGATTATGAACGCTGTGAGTTGACAAGGAGGATTAATATTTATTTGAAATTGATGTCAAGGAATTGAACAACAAAGGAGGAGGAGGAGGAGGAGGATGAGGGGAGGAGGGGGAGAAAAAAGGACTAAAAGTATATATATGTATATATATATATAATTTTAAAAAAATGTTTTAATGGATTCGTCTACACACTTTAAAATGCAGCAACATTTTTGTAAGTAACGGATAAATTTTATTAGACAGACGAACAACACAGGTAAGGAGGACTTTTTTCTTTTTTTAATAACTAATATAAGTTAGCAAAACATTTATACGGAACAAAACTTAGGTTTAGTATACGAAACGTTTATGTTTTCGTCTTTTAAGGGAAGTGGGGTCTGATTAACTCTGCTAGGAAGCCATGAAATTAAATACTGTCTTGTTTTTAAATTCCCGAAACAGTTTTTCATGGTAAACAACTGATGATCCCTGAAATAATATTAGAAGCAAACTAATATAATAACTGAAAAAGTTAAATTGACTTACATGAGTGATTTTCCACTGAACGACTTGGGACTTAAGGTTTTTTTTGGTTTTTTTAATTTTTTAAATATAGTTTTAATGGTTGAGCGCATCTATACCCAAAATAGGGTAGATCAACATCATACAATAACACCCACATTTGTTAACCTTGCTCTGTATGGCGCCAATTCAATTTTCATTTTGGGTTTATTGTAATGACGTTCGTGATTTACGGTATCTTCTTGATGTGAGTTTTTTTATATCAAACGCTTCCTGAGATTTTTTCGTTCAGACTCCATTTTTTCCATTGTTCGTTTTTTCTTAATATCTCATTAAGAGACGCTCGCAAATCGTGTATGTATTGACTAAACACATTCGCAAAATTAAGAGAACTTTGTCGAGCCGATACATTTGCCGAAGCTGGTATATCTTTAACGTACTCGCTCGCACTAAGTCTGATCTTTTAATATCTTTGTCCATGATTCGATGAAGACATTTTAATTTCTTTTTCTTTTCGTGGACTGTAGGCGAAAGCCACTTGCTGTATCCTACATCCAAATTTTTAAATGTATTCACTTTCTCGTCAACCACATTTGATGACGCCGTATGGAACATTTTTCTTTTTTAAAAACTGGTTAAATATATATTTTAAATGCAGCTTTTTCAGTCATTTTGAATCTCTTTCTCGTCTACTATAAAAATGTCTGAACAATTTTCTTTGAATTCTTTCTAATAGCTTACTTGAAGTCCTTTCTTTAACTTTTCTGTCGCAGCAGTTAAGTTTTTTATACTTTTACAAAAATAATTCATGAGCATATTCCATAATTGTAACTTTTCCATCCAATCCGTTGTAAAATGTTACTTGAATTGTTCATCCCAAACATTTTCAATTTTAAAGGTTTCCCTAATTGTAGGTATTAGTTTGCCATCGAATTTGATTTGTTTTTCAGTGACGCGTTTTGGCTACTTTTTTAGTCCTCAATGAAGTCGGCTTTCCAATTTTCTTCCATGTCCGAAGATTTATAATTGACAAATCGGAGCTTGAGTCGCATTTTAATATTTCTGTTCAATATTCTTACAAACTTCCTAATTTGATTCACTTCAGCACATTTAGCGATTTTTAATAAAACTTTTTTTAAATTTTATTTTTTTACTCTACTTTGTGTCCAACGCGATCGCACTTAACGTAGTGTTTCGTCTTATATGGACATATTGTATTTATCTATTTCATAAATATTCATATTCGTACCAATGCAGATATCTGCTACCGAAACACAGTTTAAGGAGCAGTTTACTCTTCTATTGCTTATCAAATTCAACTAGTGAAGTACTTTTAATCTTGTTGCCGATTTTTCTGATATGTGACACTCCATTCTGTTCAATATCTTTTGAATCTTGATGCACGCACGTTGGTAGTCCTCTGCAATATGCTGGGGTATTAAATCTGGTTAATTTTCCAGTTTATTAAGGACTTTTCATCTGATTTCCGCATCTGTATTTGATACCAATCCTTGCCCAAATATAAGGCATTTAAAATTGTAAGTACTAAACTCCGACAACTTTAAATAATCGAAGTGTTTGTTAACTACGCTAGCAAAAGTCGTATAGTCTTCGTCGTCTGTCCTTGTAAGGTTCATGCATTTTAGCTTTTTGTGAAAAAGAGACGTTTTAGACCTAAACAATTTAGTCAAGAATAGTATCGCTTCAGCAAATATAAGGTCGCTGGGTTTTTGAGGTAAGATATAATTTACGAATTTGGTAAGTTAAACCGTGCCCATTAGCCTTAAAAGCAAACGAACCTTTATAAATCGGTCAAATTTGCACAGTCCGTATTATAAATATTCTCGTATCGTCTGAAATACGAAGCAAACGTAACCTTGTTGTGAGGATCATACTTAAAATTATCAATAATGTTTCAAATAGTGATTTGTCAAAACGTACTTTCATCTTTACCATTTTGACACCTATTCGATAATTCGAATAAGTTTTTTGTTCCTGTTGCATATGAACACACTTTTCTTCAAATCGTTTAATTTGTACCAGTTGTTCTTTATATTGTAATTCTATTCATAGTCTCTGTAAAAATCCATCTACACACGAAATAGAGATCAACATCACACCATAACAATATATATATATATATATATATATATATATATATATATATATATATATATATATATATATATATATATCATTTGAGTTCAAACAATTAAAAACTGTATTCACATTTCCTAAAATTACATTTAAAAATACTCGAACGAAAAGGAAAAACGAAAAAAGATTTTGCTTTACCTTGCTTCTAAAATCGTCTAAACCACTCATAACGAAATAGTAAGTTACACATTTTTTCACCCACTTGTGCGATTATGCTTTATCTATCGACTGTTTATAGCAATATATATATATATATATATGTATATATATATATATATATATATATATATATATATATTGGATGACCATTGATACATCTCTCATTTAATTCAGAAAACTCTACGCTTCGATTAATTTGATCGAATTTAAATCGTTTTTCTTGCTTTCTTTCCCTCTCGCTATCTCCCTCGCATTCTCTATCTCTCTCTCTCTATCTATATCTCTCTATATATATACACACACACACACACACACACACACACACACACATATATATATATATATATATAATAGGCATTATGTATTGCTGTAAACTATATATATATATATATATATATATATATATATATATATATATATATATATATATAGTTTACAGCAATACACAATACCAATTATTCAAAATACAAAATGAAAAATGATAGCATCCATTCATCGACGTATTAATACTTATATAATATCTCTTTTATTTCAATGGATGAATGGCATTGTATTATAGTCGCCATTAACATAGTATATCTTTTATATTCCGCAGAAAGCTTAATTCAAGACTCATTGAAAGATATCCTGAAAAGACTAAAAAACATTTCTTCATATGCATCGCTCTCGTGGTCGTAACTCAC
The DNA here is from genome assembly GCA_963556195.1 of Sepiola atlantica. NCBI lineage: Eukaryota > Metazoa > Mollusca > Cephalopoda > Sepiida > Sepiolidae > Sepiola > Sepiola atlantica. Next base: position 66,508,133 of record OY744540.1, on the reverse strand, counting down.
TTTTTGTCTGTCTCTCTCTGTCTGTCTGTCTCTCTCTCTCTCTCTCCTGTCTTCTCTACTTCTTCTTTTCTTCTTAGTTGCCTTCTTCTTCTTCTTCTTCTTCTTCTTCTTCTTCTTCTTCTTCTTCTTAGTTGCCTTCTTTTTCTTCTTCTTCTTCTTTTTAGTTGCCTTCTTCTTTTTATTCTTCTTCTTAGTTGCCTTCTTCTTCTTCTTCTTCTTCTTCTTAGTTGCCTTCTTCTTCTTCTTCTTCTTCTTCTTAGTTGCCTTCTTCTTCTTCTTCTTCTTCTTCTTCTTAGTTGCCTTCTTCTTCTTCTTCTTCTTCTTCTTAGTTGCCTTCTTCTTCTTTTTTTTATTCTTCTTAGTTGCATTCTTCTTCTTCTTCTTCTTTTTATTCTTCTTAGTTGCATTCTTCTTTTTCTTCTTCTTCTTCTTCTTAGTTGCCTTCTTCTTCTTCTTCTTCTTCTTCTTAGTTGCCTTCTTCTTCTTCTTCTTCTTAGTTGCATTCTTCTTCTTCTTCTTCTTAGTTGCCTTCATCTTTTACTTCTTCTTCTTCTTAGTTGCATTCTTCTTCTTCTTCTTCTTCTTCTTCTTAGTGGCCTTCTCCTTCTTCTTCTTCTTCTTAGTTGCATTCTTCTTCTTCTTCTTCTTAGTTGCCTTCTTCTTCTTCTTCTTCTTCTTAGTTGCCTTCTTCTTCTTCTTCTTCTTCTGAGTTGCATTCTTCTTCTTCTTCTTCTTAGTTGCCTTCTCCTTCTTCTTCTTCTTCTTCTTCTTCTTCTTAGTTGCATTCTTCTTCTATTTCTTCTTCTTCTTCTTCTTCTTCTTCTTAGTTGCCTTCTTCTTCTTCTTCTTAGTGGCCTTCTTCTTCTTCTTCTTATTATTATTATTATTCTTATTATTATTATTATTATTATTTTTATTATTATTATTATTTCCTTCTCCTAACCGGCATCAGTGCGCGTCATCGTCTATGTTCAGTGGCCGACCTATTTCGCTGAAACCTCCAGGTAAAACGATAGAGAAAAAAAAGTCAAAAAGTAACATTTTTCCGCCTTTTTAATTCTTCTCTTCTTCCATAGCCTTGAAACTGGAACAATGCCGGCATTACGGAGGAGGAAGAGGAGGAGGAGTGGGAGGAGGAGGAGGGGAAGGATGTAGGGAAGGAGGGGGAGGAGGATGAGGAGGAGGAGGAGGAAGGGGAAGGGGAAAGTGATGCGTCTGAGAAAGGAGAATCTGCGAGTGAAAGACTAAGGTTATTTACACGCTCCCAACTCGAGTAAGGATAATCATGAAGTCAATTTAGCGGTGGGGAGGAGGGGGGGGCATTCCGCCTTCTCACATAGGATGGGTACAACATTTTCCGTAATCGGAACGGTCGGCATTCCCCCCTTCTTAAGGACGAAGCATGATGGCATATTAAGAGCAAACACAATCATCATTCCGAACCACGAGTCGGGCTCTCAGCAAGCCAGACCCTTGTGCCAGACCCTTGTGCCAGAATCGGCCAGGCAGGAACAGATACTTCACTTCCAATTATTTATGCGCACATAAAAAATCTGCTTGCAAATTAGGTGCAATTGAATAAAAAATGTGGATTGTGGGTCGTTGGTTATCCCCTGGCTACCCTACTCTTAACTCGATGCATTTGACCCATTTGTCCATGCACTGACCATTTAGTTTTTTATCCCCTTCTACTTCACCTATAACCACAATACCACAATTACTCGATGCACTACCCTCTTTAAAATATATCAATGGTTTTAAATCAATTTTATTTACAAAGATATTTAAAATTTCATTTTTAAAATGCGAAGTTGAACGATAAAAACACCCCGAAACACAGTGATGATTAAATAAATTTTGATTTATTGATATAAATTCGCGCGTCTGTTAACTGGTTTCTCAAAAAATTTCAAAGATATCTTCTAACGACGCTTTCATAACTGCAGTAACACTTTTATTATTCATCTGAAGCCTGTTAGGGCATTCACTACAAGCACCGGACATATAAACAAACTCTCCAATAACATCGGAGGAGATCGTCAATCTTCGGCCACGCCGTCAGATGTTCACCATGAAAAAGAAGAAAAAAATACAATGTCTGTTTACCATGATTATGGTTTTTAAACCGAAAATTTGGATTTATAAAATACAAAAAACAAATG
>OY744540.1:66490971-66500971 GCA_963556195.1 Sepiola atlantica | reverse complement strand
GTGTTCCTTCCATCTTTTTGTTTTACTTCTGTTTCAGTTTAATGTGGTTGGTTAGTGTTTGTAGTTTATGTAGGTTGGTTTCCGCATTCGAGGATTCTCCTTAAGATTTCAGCTGTTTTTATCATTGCCGTTCGTTGTATAGTCTCAGTCTTTCCCTTGATTCCAATTTCTCCCAGTCTTTTTTCAAGGTGTTTCGGGACTGTTCCTACTGCTCTGACAATTATTGGTGTTACATTGACTTTCTTTATGTTACATATTCCTTACACTTCTCTAGCAAGCTCCGTATATTTGTTTTAATATCTCTTTGATATTCACCCTGTGGCCTGCTAGGACGGCAAAATCTACAATCTACCAGTTTATTTCCTTTTTTTTTTGCTTGGTTGTCTTTAGCTGTTTGTACCGCCATGTCTCAAAGGATTTTGTGGTTTTTCGTTTTCCAGTAGTGTCTTCGGTTTGTATCTTTACCATTTGTCTGCATATTCAAATGAAGTCGCTTGCATAGTTCCCAGTGTACTGCTTTCCCCAAGCAGTCGTGTCTGTTCTTGTATTCTTTTTTGAGCTAGTTTGCTGCATTCAATTATTATGTGGTTTAGCGTTCTGTCTCTTTGTTCACAGAGTCTATATTTATTGTATTCTTGGGTTTTATCTATTTTAGCTTGAATGTACTTAATCGCATTGTTCTGTGCAGCTGTCAGTAGCTATTTCGTTTCTCTGTTCAAGTGTCCTTTTCTTAGCCATGTTCAAGTTTTTCCTGATTCTCTTCTCTTGTCATTCTTATAAATCGTCCATGTAACTGTTTCTCCTCCAACTTTTATTTTCTTGTCTTTTTGTTTCTGGTTTTGCTTTTTCTTGTATTCGTCATTTTGACGGTGTCTCTTGCTGCGGTGATCAGTCTTTCTGTGTTCTGAGTTATGTATTTTTTCAAGTCTTTTTGTGTCTTCCACTTACGAGTCTTCTTCCCCTTCGTTCCTTTTCATGTAGAGTCGGTCAGTATCATCTTTCAAGTGTAGTCCATTGTACATGATCGTTAGTTTCTTGGTCTTCTGGTCAAGATGCCTAAGTTATTCTTTTGTCCAGCCAATGAATTAGTAATACTGTCCGGATGTTTATTCCTTTAACTAGATTTATACTATATAGTTTTGTTTCTAAGAGTTTCCTTGTTCTTCTCGTGTATTTTTCCCCAATTTTCTCTCATTTCTGTAGATATGATGGTGTCTGCTTCCAGAACTCTCAAATATTTGTAGGTATGATGTTCACCAAGCGCCCTCATCTCCTCTTGGTTGGGCAGTTCCATGCCTTCCGATGTCTCCAAATTTCCACTTTTCATCTCTAGCAGTGCACACTTTTCAATTCCGAATTCCATTTGAAAGTTCTGGTTCAATATTCTGGTTGTATTTATCAGTTTTTCCAGTTCTTTTTTGCTTTTTGCAAATAGCTTCAAGTCGTCAATATACATAAAGTGGTTTATTTGTTGTTCTGTGTCTGTAAACTTGTATCCGACATCACATTTCCTAAGTATGTAGTTCAGTGCCATCATGGCTAAGATAAACAGTACTGGTGATAGGGAGTCTCCTTGAAAGATGTCTTTCTGTATTCTTATCCCAGTCAGGTGTTGTCCTTTAGCTGTCAGTTCCAGTCTCCATATCCTTATTGCTTTCTTAATAATATTAATAATCTTGTCGAATATCTTGTACATTCTTCAGCATTCTATTATCCATGCTTGGGGTATTCTGTTGTAAGCTTTATTGTAGTCAATCGATGGCATGGCTATGTTATTTTTCCTGCTTTTTACCTCATTCAGGACCTTTTGATCTATGTATAACAGGTCGTGCGTCCCTCTTTTCATTTTCCAGCATTTTCCCCTCGAGGAGTAATCCACGATTGTTAAGGTAGTTGTAGATCTTTTCTCTCATGTGTGACGTTAGGATTTTCCACATGTTTGGTAAACAGGTTATTGGGCTGTAGTTGCTTGGGATCGTTCCCTTTTCGGTATCTTTTTGTATTAACGTAGTTCTTGTTTTGGTCATCCATTCTGGTAGATCTGTTTTGTGGATACATCCTCTCAGTTTTTGCATTAGTCTCTCATATTGAGTAGTTAATTTTTTAAACCAGTATGCATGTATTTGTTTCAATTTTTAGTTTGGTGCTTATTGATTTTGCCCCCGTTTAGGTCTGTGATAGTATCTGTTGAGATGTATGGGAGGAGTCTGTTTACCTTTTCTGTTTCTATTTTTAATTTCTTCCAATGTTCGTTCCTTAGAGATGGTAGGTGTTTTTGTCCTCGTATATAAATGGTTTGATGTTTTCAACTTTCCTTGCTTCTTCCTCGGTGAGTTCTGTGATTTCCTCGTCTTCAGTCTACTCGGTTTAAGTGTTAAGGTTTTTCCAGTCTTTTACCTGATCTGTTACATCATCTATCTTTTGTTTGATTGCCATTAGCTCCAGCTGTATCTTTTTTACGTTATGTAATGTGTAACATCCGACCTTCTTCAGGTGCGCCTTGTCGAACTAAGGAATCTTTATGTCGAACTCAGGAATCTTTATGTCTAACTCAGGAATCTTTATGTCGAATTCAGGAATCTTTATGTCGAACTCAGGAATCTTTATGTCGAACTCAGGAATCTTTATGTCGAATTCAGGAATATTTATGTCGAATTCATGAATCTTTATGTCGAACTCAGGAATCTTTATGTCGAATTCAGGAATCTTTATGTCGAATTCAGGAATCTTTATGTCGAACTCAGGAATCTTTATGTCGAACTCAGCAATCTTTATGTCGAACACGGGAATCTTTATGTCGAACTCAGCAATCTTTATGTCGAACTCAGGAATATTTATGTCGAACTCAGCAATCTTTATGTCGAACACGGGAATCTTTATGTCGAACTCAGGAATCTGTAAGGATTTCGAACCGAACCCTTTATTTAATCCACGATGCAAGCTGGCCTCTGTTCTGTCATCTATGACCGGGTAGAAGTCTGAAGCGATTTGTAATTGTATTCTTAGTATCGGCGTTGTTATTATTATCAACGGAAGTTGACTTGGTTTTGTACGGAGGCAGATTCGTTGTGACATGTTGTGTTTAATGTATGCGTGTACATTAGGGCAGGTCGATTTTCCACTTTTTTTAGAAAATCAACGCTGCTACGGTGGCGAAAGCTGGGGTTTGGTGTTGTGAGAACTGATACCAAAAATTAGATTCCTAACTTTAAAACTTAACTGAGCATTTAGTTTTAAAGATCGGGTACGAAAATGTTCAGAAATACCTAATTTCCGCAGGATTTTGCTGACAAATTGACTTCAAAATTTTACTATTTCACTAATAAATCCAGATAAAATTGATATTTTTTGTTAGATACAATGAATAGAAAATATATTCAAACCAGAATTCTAAGTATGAATCACCACTAGTAAAATATGTCATTTTTTAACTGTATTCAATAAATGAGAACTGTAGAAATTGTACAAAATTACAAAAAAGGCTAATGACTTTTACATTTTTGGTCATAATTACTTTTAAAAATATATAAATAAAAGTGTATTATACAATAATACTACTGGAAACAGATTATAGGAACAAATGTTTTAAATTTGAATTGTTAAAACCTACTGCACCATATAAAATTATGGGTAAGTTTACAGTGTAGTCCTCAGGCCATAACTTCTAAATAAAAAAATAAAACAACGCTTACCTTATATAAAAACGCATCAGAATGAAATTCTCTACAAACCTGCATAGTTTAAGCATGTGAAAACCGAATTTAATTTCATACATTTTTGTCTTTCACCTGAAGTGTAAACGATTTTGAAAATACCACCATATTGGATTGAGACTGTCATGAAATGTCGCGCAATGTTCTTGTTTTAACTGCTGACTCTTTTCTAGCTACGATAAATAATAATTAGTTTTGATACCGTTAATTTCGCTTTTTAAAGTATGCGATTCGATATATTTATTTAAATTTGTTTTGCATTGAAGTTATTTTTGTTTTAGCTTATGTAATTTTTGTTGTGAGGACAATACTGTAAGTTTACCAAATTATGTTATAATAGAACTAAATTGTTCCCTGTAGTTTCCCTTCGAAGTAAATGAAGGTCTTATTTGGTGACACAATGTTTTGGTTATAATGTGCTTGCGCCTTGCTTCTTGCCGCTGGTCACCACTTAAATCATTCATTACCTCTGCAGTAAGATATAAATTATACAGAGGACCACTAATACTATGAAATGCTACCTGGGGCAAATCCTGGTAATTAGTTCCACAAAGTTTCCCTAAAGGACCAGTGAAAGTGGTAGGGCTTCTTGTAGTTCCATCAATTAATTTAAAGATGGCTCTAAATGGCAGTTCATTTTGATGAAGTGAGCAGCCAATGGTATGTAACTTTCTTTTAAGTTTTTTCTCCAAAGCTGTAACCATCCCGGTTTCACAACCAGTGTTTGTACTGGTATTGTCCACCAGAATTGCCTTAATAGTATTTACACTGTTGTACTCTTCTAGAACAGCAGCAACATCCTCTGCTAGAAGAACACCAGTTGCACCAATGTTGGGTATCACTCTATGGGTGAGATATTTACTTGCAGTTCCTATCTCTCTGGTAAATGTTAAGTGGCGCTCTGGTCCCTTGCTTTTCTTAATCATTTTTTCACCATTTTCCCTTGTAACTTCCTTATAATACAAAGTGTCCTTATCAACTCTGGAATCAACTCCAATGCAGATAAGATGTTCATATTCCTGGACATGTTTTTGATGGCTGGTTACTTTCACTCTTGCCCTTTCTCTATCTATTTTTGATTTATCTATAATAATGTCTTTTAAATCAATGGTTGGATGAAAGAAGGCCCATGTGTTGTAAGTCTAATAGAAAGGCATTAACAAGGCAAGCCCCAAGGTTAGAAGATATATCACCTCTAATCAGTTCCATAGAATATCTCGGGACTTTTAAAAGACTGTAAGGTCCCTTGGACTGTCTCTCTGACTCAAAACTGTCATCGGTTGTTTCTTCACTGGAAGATGTCTGTGAAAAGATTTCTAATGTAGAGGAAGCAACATGTGAAGAATCTCGTTGCTGTCTTTTAATTTGCCTGTCTAATCTATCTGCTTCAGCTGAATCTTTTTTGTATTTTTTGACAGCATTTATGTCAATAGGTCCAAGTTGGAAACTGCCTTTTGATCCTGTTTTCTCTCTCTGATCTTTTAAATATTCTCTCTCTTCAATGGGAACCTGAAATGTCAAAATGTTTATGTGTTTAATAACATATCTAGCATACATGACAAATATTAAGGAAAATATCACAATATTATTTACTAGAAAAAGAAAGATTATCAGAAGTTAATTCATATTTTCCAATTAATTTCAATATTGAAAATTGGGACATGAATTAGTTCAATTTAAAAAATTCAAACAAAAAACAACCATAGAATTAATATTACCTTCTTGTTAGGAGGACAAGTGCAGACGATATGCCTTGTTTGGCAATTTTATGTATTGCACTTTACAGCAAAGTCATCACATCTTAAGACAGGCAGTTTGCAGCAACATGAACAAATATCAAATAATGTATCCAGCTGTTCCTTAATTATCTTCACTTTGGGTGCTGTAAGAGTTTTCCTGTTAATCAGTTTGGCCCTCTTGAAGCAAAATACATTCACCCTCTGCCCTATATAATATTCCTTTAACAAAGGCAATTGTGGGTTCACTGCTTGCCAACTATTGATTATTTCCTTTGCGATCAATTTGGAAATATGATTATTTGAAAAGTGGGGATAGGTATTTTCAAGGAAATAACTAAACTGGATAACTTGTCGTAAAGTTGGGGGTTCCGTTTTATCCAACGGACAAGGTGGACCAGCAAATCTTTTGGAACTCTTACTGCGAGTTAAAACAGAACGTCCTTTTACAGACATTTTTATCTGAAAAAAAAAGAAAATAAATGAATGAATAAGTCTAAAACAGTTTGATTTATATCTTCTAGTTTCATATTTTAAAAAATGGCTGACAATTATAGTAAGGAGTTTTGGTTAGCTTTAGTGATAGTCTGTTGGAGTTCGGGTTAGGCTGCATCTAAAAGTGTGGCTTAAAATGACAGGACTATTTAAACAGACTCAATACTGTTTGAGTTATGGTAAAAAAAATCATTTTTTTACCCAATAATTTAGATTTTAGAGTGGGGGATCACTTTCCCAAATACATTTAATGTAAAATGATCACAGAATTCATGACAACTACACTAAAAATAAAAATACTCTAAAATCTAAAATATTGCGTTAAAAAAAAACGGATTACTCTAGCGACATAATCGGTAATTTTACACAGAAAAAAATGGTCCGTAAAATAGAAAAATAAATGATGGGTAATAACTTTAAATGCACCAAAAATTAGTTTTTTCTAATACAAAACTGAAACATTATGGTATTTTAATACAAACTTCATTGATAAAATTTAATTTGAAACACGAAAAAAAAAAATAGAACGAAAATAAATTACTTACCTAAAAATGGAAATCTTTCTTCGACGGAGAAAAACAAACGCGTTTGAAACGCCAGATACACTTAAAATATAAAATGATGTAGATTAAACAAGCTTTTTTTCTTTCTATGTCAAATAATTAAGTTTCTTATATAAAAATACAAAATTACTAATTATTTTTACAATTAAAATCCAACAGTGGTCAATATTTCATACATTCGATATACAATAACAAAGCATGCATTTAAAACGGTGTAAATTTAAATAATACCCCCAAAAGAAAATTCCAGCGTCACTATTAATAAAAACATTATATTTATTGTATTTCATCATTAAAATGGAGGCATTTTTCGGTTTAATGGTGTTTTATTGATAATTAAAATTAGTCTAATTTGTTTTCTACTGAAAAATCGCAAATCCTGAATTCCACGAGAGACAAAAAATGAAGCAATCTTTTATCGGTCACTTACGTAAATAGTAAAATACTGTGTTTACTAAACACTGTATATTTAATCTCAATTTTGCTTTTACAAGTGAATATTTTTCATTATTTATGATCCTTATTTATTTTTATTTGATTTATTGAGAATAATGTAAATAATTTAGCTGACAAAATCTTTATTAAATGATATTTACACATGTTTATTTCTCCAACGGTATGGAATGTTTTTACGGCGGGAAATACTTCACTGATCACCGAAAACACATGCGAAAACGCTAATTTCCAACCTTTAAAGTCGTTTCCTCACTTAACGGTAACGATTTGGGAAAAAATATTTTGTATCGTTATTTACCATGCCAAACCCCAACTATCATTGGCATCGCATCATCACGATTCCAAAATCGACCTGCCCTAGTGTACATGAGTTGTGTGTGCGTCTGTGCTCGTGGTTGTCTCGGGCATTATTATTATTATTAGTAGTAGTAGTAGTAGTAGTAGTAGTAGTAATAGTATTATCAACGGAAGTTTAGTTTGTGTTGAGTATAATTGGTCAATACATTATCAAGAATTATGTTAACGTGCATAAACATATAGATTTCTAGACAGGCATCAACATATTCTAATCCAAATGTGGATATTATTATGGCTTCAGATGCAAGTGAATATCACATTTGTGCAGTTATTATGTATAAACGTGTGTACATCTTCCATCAAAATTGATAGGAAACAATTGTGCTTCGCCAGTGTTCGCACTAATATTCATATAAAATCATAGAATTATGTTAGTAATTTAATTTTTCATATATAAATATTTTTTTTATTTTTATTGGATGACTTCAAGAAAAAACGCCAACCGTTGACTCTAGATTTAGAGTGGATAGAATTTATTTCCGAAATGATTTCAGGCGGCATAGATTGCTTGACTTGCTGTTTGCTTTCACGATTCGCCTAGATACTTGAAATGGTTTCGTCCGGCATGTTTTACTTGTATTACGAGTTCACTTGCGTGACGGGGTACGTACCGGGAGGGATACACACTCACGTACTAACGCCTCCTCACACACATTTTCATTCACTACGAATCAAACCCACTTAACCAACAATTAATAATCTTACCAATAAACACAATCTAGACACCGTCACAAATATTTAGATATTTAAACCCCTTTTGCCCTCAATTTAATCTCAAACCATCAAAACATCCTAACCAAAACTACATTTCACTTATCTCTCGCCAAAATTAAAATCATTTTTCTTCTTGTTCTTTTCCTTTCCTTTATTGCCATGTTCACAGCACATTTCAACACATTCCTTCTAACTCACTTATATTCGCACATTCCTGACAGCTGGTCAATACTCATACCCTCCAAAAATGTCACACCTGACCACAACACAATCTCCCCTCTTCCCTCTCACCTATCTCATCCTTTCGACTACTTCTGTCATACGCTTACCCACCCACCCCGCCTATTTTCAAGTTATCTTCATTTCTTCAAATCTTTTTCTAAAACTATAATACCACCTACATACCAAGACACTGAGTTCCCCCTACCCGCCTTTTTCCCCAGACCCTCAAAATCCATGCCACAATATTTCGATGTACTTGCATGACATTTTTCTTAAAATTATCATCCTGAGGAAGTCTTACAATAAAGACGAAACGTTGATGAATATATAAAAAATATCTCTTGGTTTTTCCTTTTTCATTTCCCATTAATTTATATATACTTAAACATCAATTTCTGGGCAACGGTGATTTCACAGCGTTTCTCTTTATTACTTTGACTAATGTTCATTCAGCTGTGGCTTTGCTACAAGGCACTTTTGGTCTGGGTTTTTTTCGAACAAGATTATCTAATTGGTGTATCATTAGTTACTTACATACTCTTTTAGTTACGTACATACCCTTTTAGTTACGTACATACCCTTTTAGTTACGTACATACTCTTTTAGTTACGTACATACTCTTTTAGTTACTTACATACCCTTTTAGTTACGTACATACTCTTTTAGTTACGTGCATACCCTTTTAGTTACTTACATACCCTTTTAGTTACTTACATACCCTTTTATGTACGTACATACTCTTTTAGTTACGTACATACCCTTTTAGTTACGTACATACCCTTTTAGTTACGTACTTACTCTTTTAGTTACGTACATACCCTTTTAGTTACGTACTTACTCTTTTAGTTACGTACATACTCTTTTAGTTACGTACATACCCTTTTAGTTACGTACATACTCTTTTAGTTACGTACATACCCTTTTAGTTACGTACTTACTCTTTTAGTTACGTACATACTCTTTTAGTTACGTACATACTCTTTTAGTTACTTACATACCCTTTTAGTTACGTACATACCCTTTTAGTTACGTGCATACTCTTTTAGTTACGTACATACTCATTTAGTTACGTACATACCCTTTTAGTTACGTACATACTCTTTTAGTTACTTACATACCATTTTAGTTACTTAATACTCTTTTAGTTACGTACATACCCTTTTAGTTACGTACATACTCTTTTAGTTACGTGCATACTCTTTTAGTTACGTACATACTCTTATATTTACGTACATACCCTTTTAGTTACGTACATACTCTTTTAGTTACGTACATACTCTTTTAGTTACGTACATACCCTTTTAGTTACGTACATACTCTTTTAGTTACGTACATACCCTTTTAGTTACGTACTTACTCTTTTAGTTACGTACATACCCTTTTAGTTACGTACTTACTCTTTTAGTTACGTACATACTCTTTTAGTTACGTACATACCCTTTTAGTTACGTACATACTCTTTTAGTTACGTACATACCCTTTTAGTTACGTACTTACTCTTTTAGTTACGTACATACCCTTTTAGTTACGTACATACCCTTTTAGTTACATACATACCCTTTGCTTAGTTAGTTAGATTGGAGTGGCTCATTATACCAGGACATTGCCCGTATTCTAGTGCGTTCATCCACACATTGTCACCAGATTTTACAAGAATGGTTTGGTTTGGTTGTTTTGTTTGACGGCATATCAACAATTTTGAGTTATTTAATGCCGAATCGGTCATTTTGGTAAAAGTTTTTAT
>OY744540.1:66483471-66485971 GCA_963556195.1 Sepiola atlantica | reverse complement strand
GTTAAGGAGATGAGAAACAGATTTAACATGAAGTTCTTGAAGGGGAAATGTTAGGTTAAGGAGATGAGAAACAGATTTAACATGAAGTTCTTGAAGGGGAAATGTTAGGTTAAGGAGATGAGAAACAGATTTAACATGAAGTTCTTGAAGGGGAAATGTTAGGTTAAGGAGATGAGAAACAGATTTAACATGAAGTTCTTGAAGGGGAAATGTTAGGTTAAGGAGATGAGAAACAGATTTAACATGAAGTTCTTGAAGGGGAAATGTTAGGTTAAGGAGATGAGAAACAGATTTAACATGAAGTTCTTGAAGGGGAAATGTTAGGTTAAGGAGATGAGAAACAGATTTAACATGAAGTTCTTGAAGGGGAAATGTTAGGTTAAGGAGATGAGAAACAGATTTAACAAGACAGACAAGAATCTGAAGACTTATGGCATCGTTGAAATGTTGTTCATCGGATATTTGACTTCGAGCGCGGATATTGAGATCAAAGAAAGTAAAAAGGTTTGATGATTTTATATTCGGTGATACAATAAAAAAAAAAGATTTTTTTAGAAATGAACGATGATTTGAACTCACTAGAATGTTCGGATAAATAAGTGACTGTTGTTGTTAGTTTGGACTTATTTGAAGAAACATTTTTTTTATTCTCCCTTGGATTGAACTATTTATTGTTTTTGTTCATTTGTCGTTGCTGCAATAAATGTGACTATTCGTTTCTGCACAATTGCATTCGTGTCGATGTGTATTCTTTCCAACTGTCTCATTCTTGTATTGTTCACCTATTAAAATAGTATTTTTGAATTCGGGAAAAGTTAAGCTAACTAGCCAAAATAAAATATTTTATTATGTCTGGATAGGGGCACGTGTATATCATCATTCTTATCCGAGTCGGAACAATACCTACACCAGAAGACAATGCCTCTGTACTTCCGCTCGGAAGTTAATAAAAGAAGTTTTTTGCCAGAGACGTGCCTGACCACATCCGCCCGACCGGCGCACGTTTCCAGATTAGCGTTTCGCTTTTTCTCATACACTCCAAAACAATATATAGAGAAAAAAATGTAAGGAAAAAACAGACATTTCCACACATAATTGATTCTTATCCATTCTGTGTGGAAACATCTCTTTTTTTCCTTACATTTTTTTCTTAAACCGAAAGCAGGCTTAGCCTCCCACGTTGTCTTCTTTGAGAAACGCAGTACCTTTTATGCCTTTTCTGTGAAGGTCTCTACACTCCAACGCACCGGAAGTGAAACCATTAATCGCAAAACGTCACAACAAATCATATTTCTCCCGCCTTTTCTTTTTATTTTTTGTTGAATTCTATATTTGTATTTATGTTGCTTTCTTTTTCATAACTTTTCTCTTTCGTTTTCTTCTTCCTTCTCTATCTCTCACCCTCTCTATCTTCCTTTCTCCTTCCTTTCTTTCCGTTATTTATCTTTACCTGTGTTATCTTTCCGCCTACATTTTTCCTTCAATTATTATCATTCTCTCAATTAGTTTTTATTTCTGTGATGCTTTTAAAACAAAACAAAAAGCAACAATTACTAAAAAAATATAACGCAACAATCTTAATAAATCAGCAGTGTTTTCTGTTTGTTTGTTTTTGTGTCAAGAACCCAGGTTCATTTTGTGTGGTTGCCTTTCGGCTGTTGTCGTGACTCGTTACCAGATTTTACCGAGCCTATATTGGCAGCCATGGGGTTGATCTATATGAACGACATGTTATTATCCTTTCTTTGTTTTTCTTTCTTTCTTATTGAATGTTTCCTTTATATTTCGGATTACTTGTCACCTCCTTTTTCTTTTCTTTCTTTATCTTTTTCTTTTCTTTCTTCTTTGTTTTTTTTGTAATTTTTTATTTTGATAATTTCCTTCTTCGTATGTATGTGACTTTCTTTCTTCTTGTACACTCTCTTGTTCCTTCTTTCTTTTCGCTCTCTCTCTCTCTCTCTCTCTCTCTCTCTGTGTCTCTCTGTTGACGTTTCTTTTCATATCATTCAGTTCCTTTCTCACTTCATTACTATCTCCCCTTCTCTCCATCAATCGCACTCTCTCTCTCTGTCTTTCTCTCTCTCTCTCTCTCTCTCTCTCTCTCTATATATATATATATATATATATATATATATATATATATATATATATATATATCTTCCTCGTTCGTTCTTTCTTCTCTCATCCTCTCTGTCTGCTACCCCTTCTTACTTTTTCATTTTTTCCAAACCCTATATCATTCAGTTTCTTTTTTTACTCATTTTCTCTCTCTCACTCCCTTTTTCTCTCTCTCTCTTTCTCTCTCTCTCTCTCTCGCTCTCTCTACATCTCTCTCTCTCTCTCTCTCTCTCTCTCTCTCTCTATATATATATATATATATATATATATATATATATATATATATATCGTACATGTATTGTATTAGTTTCTGTAAATGTAAATCCGTAGAAACTCAAGTGTTTATAAAAAGTGCTCAATAACAAGTAGAGCTGTTTATAAG
>OY744540.1:66433471-66478471 GCA_963556195.1 Sepiola atlantica | reverse complement strand
AATTAAATTATTGATTAGAGACTTAGATAATACTAAGAATAATTAGCTAAATAGTTCTCACTATAATTATGCATTTTAATTTTTAATTGGATGAAAAAGCTCTTCAAATAGACTACATCGATATCCATCCCCTATCAATTGCAATAATAAAATAAGATTCATTATTTATTATGAAAAACTTAAAACATTAAACCTTGTAGTTAACGATAACTCGTTTTAGGCCCGAAACACAGTAGAAAAAAAAGCAATATTAATATCAGTTTCAATGCCCTATGCATAATCGTATCCCCGGCAATAATATAAAAAAATGTTAATTGTTACATCAGTTTTACAACCATAACACTTTCTCGTAGGCGCACCATGCATCTTGCTCAATTTATCAATACCTAAAAAAATATTACTGCCTCATTTTCTCTATAGACACAGTTTAGTTAATAATACAAAAACAATACACCACGATACCAACATAAAACGATTTAAAATTATTGATGCCATTTACATTAAAACTA
This sequence comes from Sepiola atlantica, assembly GCA_963556195.1. Lineage (NCBI taxonomy): Eukaryota > Metazoa > Mollusca > Cephalopoda > Sepiida > Sepiolidae > Sepiola > Sepiola atlantica. The sequence continues at coordinate 66,477,962 of OY744540.1, read as the reverse complement.
GACATCCCATAATTAATAATATTAATTGCAAAACTGTTCAATTTTTTGTAAGGGTATAGCATCGTTATTCACATTAACAAATACTCACCCGTTAAACAACATCCGTTTGAATTTTGTACGCGCATTGCACGTAAATACGTTCGCATGCAACATCCCATCACTACAGACGCTTATTTCAAAGTCATAAATTGCTAGCCATTAAAAACTAAACCGTAAATGATACATTTATAAACACACAAAGACTAATACCGTCTGATAATGATTTGATGAAGCAAATTGAAAGAAATCTGGAAAAGAAGAAAAACAAAATGGAACAAGAAACTCATGGAATTTATATACACCAATTTGACCGAAATACTAAATGGATTATTCGCAGGAAGATGTGGAATTATTTTTATGGGGTGTCTATTAACTTCTGTTTTACAATGCCACATTAAAATATTTTTGATATAAACAAATTCAAAAAGTGTAGAGTTTTATATTTCAGATTTTTTTTAGATGATAATTTGGATTATTTGGATAATTTGTATTATTTGTATTTTTGTATTATTTGTATTATTTATATTTTTGTATTATTTGGATAATTTAGACTATTTGTACTATTTGTAATATTTGTATTATTTATATTATTTGGATAATTTGGATAATTTGGATTATTTGTATTATTTGTATTTTTTGTATTATTTGTATTATTTGTATTATTTGTATTGTTTGTATGTATTTATATTATTTGTATTGTTTGGATAATTTGGATCATTTGGATTATTTGTATTATTTGTATTTTTTGTATTATTTGTATTATTTGTATTATTTGTATTATTTGTATTATTTGGATAATTTGTATTATTTGTATTATTTGTATTATTTGTATTTTTTGTATTTTTTGTATTTTTTGTATTATTTGTATTTTTTGTATTATTTGTATTATTTGTATTATTTGTATTATTTGTATTTTTTGTATTTTTTGTATTATTTGTATTTTTTGTATTATTTGTATTATTTGTATTGTTTGTATTTTTTGTATTATTTGTATTTTTTGTATTATTTGTATTATTTGTATTATTTGTATTATTTTGATAATTTGTATTATTTGTATTATTTGTATTATTTGTATTATTTGTATTATTTGTATTATTTGTATTTTTTGTATTATTTGTATTATTTGTATTTTTTGTATTATTTGTATTATTTGTATTATTTGTATTGTTTGTATTATTTATATTATTTGTATTATTTGGATAATTTGTATTATTTGTATTTTTTTATTATTTGTATTATTTGTATTATTTGTATTGTTTGTATTATTTATATTATTTGTATTATTTGGATTATTTGGATTATTTGGATAATTTGTATTATTTGTATTATTTGTATTATTTGTATTTTTTGTATTATTTGTATTTTTTGTATTATTTGTATTATTTGTATTATTTGTATTATTTATATTATTTGGATTATTTGGATTATTTGGATAATTTGTATTATTTGGATAATTTGTATTATTTGTATTATTTGTATTATTTGTATTATTTATATTATTTGTATTTTTTGTATTATTTGTATTATTTGTATTATTTGTATTTTTTGTATTATTTATATTATTTGTATTATTTGGATTATTTGGATAATTTGTATTATTTCTATTATTTCTATTATTTCTATTATTTGTATTTTTTGTATTATTTGTATTTTTTGTATTATTTGTATTTTTTGTATTTTTTGCATTATTTGTATTATTTGTATTATTTGTATTATTTGTATTGTTTGTATTGTTTGTATTATTTGTATTATTTGTATTATTTGTATTAATTGTATTATTTGTATTATTTGTATTATTTGTATTATTTGGATTATTTGTATTGTTTGTATTATTTGTATTATTTGTATTATTTGGATTATTTGTATTATTTGTATTATTTGTATTATTTGGATAATTTGTATTATTTCTATTATTACTATTATTTGGATAATTTGTATTATTTGGATTATTTGGCCAACTATTCTCATTCTATTTTCACAACGTTTCCACCTACATGCTTTTCAACCCCCGTTAGATGAATCTTTTCGAACTATTTAATCTTTGTGTCGAACTCGAAAATCTTTACCGAATTTCGAACCGAAACCTATTATTTAACCCACATAATCCCGTAGCGCAACGGATAAAGGTGTTGAATAAAATCAGTTCCAAGTGAAAGACTTCTGAAGGTTGAAGGTTCAATCCTCACTGCAATAACTAAGAATAAAATATAAATTAGAATTACTTTACACTTCTACCCGTTCATGGGTGACGAAACGATCACAATTAAATAAAAGGTTCGGTTTCATATGTGTGCGGGTAGGGAGGGGGTCAGAACATGAGAGGGGTCATTGGGGTGTATAGCCTTGTAAAGATATCCTATTTGCAGTGTTATATATATACACAAGAAATAGGGAAATCGGAAAAACAGACATAAACACTACAATAGTTTCATATATATATACATATGAAACTATTGTAGTGTTTATGAAAAGCAGACATAAACACTACAATAGTTGTATATATATGAAACTATTGTAGTGTTTATGAAAAACAGACATAAACACTACAATAGTTTTATATATATGAAACTATTGTAGTGTTTATGAAAAGCAGACATAAACACTACAATAGTTTTATATATATGAAACTATTGTAGTGTTTGTGAAAAACAGACATAAACACTACAATAGTTTCATATATATATGAAACTATTGTAGTGTTTATGAAAAACAGACATAAACACTACAATAGTTTTATATATATTCAGATATACAAAATCCACACGTAATCTCGGAAAAAAGTCAGAAAAAGTTCTGGAGTGAAAACTTTACAAATAGAAAATGTTTGTTGTTGAGTGCGGTGGATGTGATATGCGAGTGCGGCTGTCTACAGCACAACGTACGTGTGCCTGTTTATAGTAGGATATGTGTACGACAGTGCATAGTAGCGTGTTAATTTAACATGTTTAGCTTAGCAGTAGTCGTTGTGAGAATTGTTCAACAGAGATGTGATCAAAATGAAGAGGAAGCAAGGATAGTTAAGTATTCGTTGAAGATAGACACCTAGGTTTGTGAGGTGTGAAGATAGAAGTAAATGACCACGCTGAGCGGCGAGTTTGGGGTAAAGCGCCGTGAAATACGGGGGAAAACACTGATTTCTAAATCCTACTGGTGTTGTCGTGTTACTTGTTTTATACATATTTTTGACAAAATCTAAGCGACTTGCCGAATACAACTTTGTGTTCAAGCGGAGGCACTTTTGATTCGGTTAAAAATAAACGTTTTTGTACTGATTCATTTTTACCGGAAATGCTGCGTTAAACCACTTGCGTACACATTGTTTTAAAACACTTTTTTTTATTTGAATGTCCTACAGGTAACACCCGTTTCCCCTGTACGTCACTACACATGTTCTCACCGCATTGATTGATCGTTTTAAAATGTATATAATAAAAAATAACAACACAATTCCGAATCGAAAATAATCTGAAGCTATTTTACTTCATGAAGCAGTACGAAATGAAAGTATTTGGAAAATAGAGACGCGTGTATAGACGAAACTAAAATTATGAACTCCCCCCCTCTCTCTCTCTCTCTCTTTCTCTTCCTCTCTCTAGGCGTTGCGACGAAAGTAAAAATGTTGACTTGGATCTGAGTGTTTCCAATCGTGTGACAGGCAGAGCAATTATCCTCCATACTGATGTTTCCCGGAAAAGGACGAAACACATGGTGATGTGGATAACAAAATTTAATAACATTTATCATAATATTGTTTATGCTCATTTCAATCCTAAGACGAGCCTTTTAACAGAATTATAATAAGGCTGTCAAATTTAAATGCGTAATGCTAAGTTCCGGCCTAACGGCTCGTTGAACACTGTTTGTGACAGCCTTCTAGATATGTCCACTTGCATAGACATAAAAAGACCTCAATTCTCTTCCTTTCAACATGGTTGGTTCGTTGGCCGCATGGTCTTAGGCAGTCAGTTAAAATGTCGACGTAGTCTGAGGGTTTCGAATTATGTGATCGGCAGAACTATTATTCTTCACACTGATGATTCCCGAAAAAGGATGAAACATATGTGTATGTAGATAAGAATTTAATAATATTTATCATAATATTATTCGCTTTTTTGTTTCATTTTACTTCAGGCGAAGTTCTCACAAATCAAGGGGCCCTTCCTGGGGCTAACAATTGATATCTATATGAGATACATAGATATATAGGTATTCGAATATTCCATTAATTTTTTTCCTTTACCTGTCAAACGTTGAGTCAGTAAAGAAGTTAACAATATTAATTTTCATCTCAGTAATTGACCTGTGAGCTATGTTATAGTGTATCTTTCTTGTAGTCTTTTGATCTTACCGTATTTCAGGACAAGAATTAATCTAGTCTGGTGGAGTATCCAGCTAAGTGTTGTTGCTTGAGGTAACATTACTTGGAAAAGGCGCACCATTCCTCGTATGAGCCAGTTTATAGCCGTGTCGAGGGGATCTTATTGGTCAGGGTTTACTTGTAGGGAAAGTATCCTCATGTCAGGTTATCCTGACAAACCCTTGTACAGAGAGACCGAAGACACTCGAGAATCGTGTCTAGTAGGTAATTCAACCTGTGTGTGTATGTGAAAAGCAAAATGAAAAATAAATTAAACACAGGAATACATTATCAGATAAACGAGAACTTAATCGGTTTACATTGATATGTACGTTTTCACTTTTTCCGAGGGCGTTTGTTGATCCGAACGAATCCGGTAAAGCTCTCGTTTTTTCAGATGGTTTATTCCTGTGTTTAATTTGTTTGTCCTTTTGTCTTTTTTCACACATCCTGTCTCCACAGCATTTCATTTTATGATATATCGTGTAGTTTATCCTCATATATATCTATCGCTATATATACAATTATATATATATATAATGTATAATTAAATAATAAAATACTATATATATATATATATATATATATATATATATATAGAGAGAGAGAGAGAGAGAGAGAGAGAGAGATTAGTTTGTTTCGTCTTTTGAAGACTCATCGGTGTAGATTCTAACAACTATTAATGTACTCGAACTTACACCCCTGGGTGTTTCTTTCTTTCCAAATTCAATAAAGTATCAAATTTGGAAAGAAATAACCATTAAAAAAATAAAATATAATTATATAAAAAAAATTGTTTGTGAGACAAAGAGGTATTACAGGTATTCGACACATGCTAAAGTTTTTGAATCATTAATCAACTTAGCGATAGTTAATGCTAAACTTCTTTCTGATCATCAATACGGATTCAGACAAGCACGATCTACTGCAGATATCCTAACGGTCATCTCTGAACACATATATCATACACTGGACAAGGCAGGTGAAGCTAGGGCGGTAGCGCTCGATATATCCAAGGCCTTTGACAAGGTCTGGCATGAATGGCTTCTCCTAAAACTGCACTCATATGGTATTACGTGACAAATATTTAATATAATTAAATTCTTCCTAACAAAACGAAATATGCAGGTTGTACTCGATGGCCGTTCTTCTAATCAACATGGCATAAATGCTGCTGTACTCCAGGGATTTATTCTCGGACTTCTACTGTTCCTGATTTTCATAATGACCTCCCTGATGCCATTGCGACTGAGATAGGAATATTTGCTGATGACACCACTCTCTACTCTTGTCATGTGGGCAAATCCGACGTGCACATATCTGAGGCAATGGCTGAATCTTTAGAAAATGATCTCCAGTCTGTAGTGGAATGGGTCAAAAATTGATGGTAACTTTTAATGCCACAAAGACAAAGCTACTTTCCTTCAATAACTACAAGAAACCTCTTCAACCACCGATTGTCATGGCAAATAGCACCCTGCCTGAGAGTTCATCATTCAAACTCGTCGGCCTAACTTTCACAGATAACATGAATTGAAATAAATACATTGAAAACATTGCAAGGGCTGCTGCAAAGAAGGTGGTCTTCCTCTACCGTGTCAGTATACTTCTCACACCTGACATTACCATATATCTCTACAAAGCCACCATCTGCCCATGCATGGAGTATTGTTGCCACATCTGGGCTGGTGCATCATCCGCTAGTCTCTCCCTCTTAGACAAGGTCCAAAAGAGAGTCGGCAACTTGATATGGCCCTCACTATCCATCAAGTTCCAGCCCCTGTCCCATCGCCGCAATGTTGCTTCCTTGTGCCTGTTTTACAAGTACTTCAATGGATTGTGCTCTGATGAGCTTGCGGCTCTGGTACCCCCCACAACGTAAATTCACTAGACCAGCCCGACAATCTGCCAAATCCTATCCATACACTGTGGAGGTCCCCAGGTGCCGAAGAGCTTTCTACTTCAAAAGCTTCTTTCCTCGTGCTACTGGACTCTGGGACTCCCTCCCTGCTCCCTGTTTTCCTAACATTACTAACATGCAGAAATTTAAAACTAATATAAACAGACATCTTGCTGCACAGCTCCTAATTTAAGTTGACTTCCCCCCCCCAAAAAAAAAAACCTTCACCCTTTTTTCTCAGTAGCCCCTTACGTCTACAGTTGCGGCCTGCCTTGTTTGGGGTGAACTATGATAAAAAAAATAAAAAATTTAAAAAATATATGAAAATAAAAAATCGTAAGAACAGATGAAAGTTATGGTTATGGATTGATTGTTCCTATGGTCATTGGAATGAAAATATAAAATACAGTATCTACAATAAGTGAGTACACCCAACGAATTGTTTACATTTTACTTCATAGAACATTAATTCTTCGTAGGATTTAAATGAAACTCGATGTGAACATAGCCATGTAGTGGTTTAATAGCTTTATAAACTATGAAGGAACAAATATCTTTTCAATGCAAAAAGATTGAACAAAAACATTTGGAACAAGTAACAAAAAGTGAGTACACATGAGCATTTTAAACAAATAACCTTATTTTTAATACATTGTATGGCCTCCATTGTTATCAATAACAGCAGACAACCTCCTAGGCATTGATTCGACTAGTTTATCACATGTGTCCGCCGGAATTGCGTTCCATTCACACTTGCTGACCTCCTTCAGTTCGTTATTATTTCTCGGATTTTTCCCTTCAATTTTCCGTTTCAGATGCTCCCACAAATGCTCTATTGGGTTCAAATCAGGTGACATACTCGGCCATGGTAAGCTATTCACCCGTTTACTGTCTAAGAACGCCTTCGTAGCCCGAGACGTGTGCTTAAGGTCGTTATCTTGCTGGAAAACTCCATGTCTGCCAACACTTGTTAGACTTGGTAACATTTTTACCTCCAATATCTGGCAATAGAGTTATGGAATCCATTTTTCTTTCGATGAAAGCAAGTCGTCCAACTCCTTTGGCACTCATACACCCCCAAATCATTAAACTCCCACCTCCATGCTTTACAGTTGGCACGACACACTTATCCTTGTAAGCTTCCCCTTTTCGTCGCCACACACGCTTAACGCCATCTGATCCGAATAGATTCATTTTTGTCTCATCAGACCAAAGGATTTTGTCCCAAAATTGCATGTCTTTGTCTTTATGTTCATTAGCAAATTAATAGCGCTTCTTTTTGTGAGAAGTTTTAAGCAGAGGCTTCCTCCGGGGCATGCAGCCTTTATACCCGTCTTCATGGAGAATGGTGCGCACTGTCTGAGCACTCACAGTTACGTTTAAACTGTGCGAACTTTCTTCTGCGATGCTAACAGCACTCCGACGTCTGTTTCCCTCTATTAGTTGTTGGATGTGCCTCTTACTTCGATCAGAAAACTTATTTGGTCGAGCGGGACGGCGGCCATTTTTGACGGTTCCAGCTTTTTTGTACCGTTGAACAACTTTTGCTACCGTATTTCGGCTGATATTTACATTGTCACTAATATCCTTATATGAATGACCACTCTTGAATAAATTAACAATAGTTTCACGAGTTTTTTCATCTAATTCATTGCCATGAAGAGCCATTTCCAAGAATAATATGAAAAAAACTTTGGTTGCAATAGATCCAAGCAATAGCAGCGGAATGTAAGCAAAAAGCCGGTAAAATGCTTTAGGTTATCTATTAGGGTACAATAAAAAGGTGTCAACAGAAAGTTCTGCTATTTATAGCTAATTGAGTACATATTTATTCATGATAAGTGACTTTCATAACTGTGTACTCATTTATTTTACTGTGACTTTATAGATTTTTTTCTTCCTATTATTTGTAATGAACAACAAATTCGAACCTTAACGCTTATGCATATTTAAATTTAAATATATGGCTATGTTCATTTAAATCCTACGAAAAATGTAAATAAAGTTCTATGAAGTAAAAAGTAAAAAATTCGTTGGATGTACTCACTTATTGTAAATACTGTATATATGCTCTGAAGCTTGTAATATAACCTTATTGTGCTTGCAATTTGAAGTATTTTCGGATATTATAAAGAGTATATACTTTAATATATATTTTTTGTAAAACTGCCCCCCCCCACACACACACACACATATATATATATATATATATATATATATATATATATATATATATATATATATATATATATATATATATATGGGCTAAGACGTACGAATTTGAGTTTGAAACATGACTCGTGTTCCGGGGTTCGAGTCCGACGAGCAGTATGAATAATTATCTCCACATTGACTATTCCGGAAAGGATTAAACATGTACGTATGTAGACAAAAACAAATATTTATAATTATTTGTCGCCCACAATCTAGGCTAGGCTCTGTAGTGAGTAGTATTAGCATAGCCGTCATCGTGGATTTAAATACATGTTCTTTCAGCAGTCGAAAATTCTGGCGACGGCTGCCTTAAACACGTTTAATCTCTCGCTAATCTACAGTGGCCACGTGGGCTAAGACGTCGGAATTTGAGTTTGAAACATGACTCTTGTTCCAGGTAGTATTTTACATTCGCTAGGACGATGCCACCCAACAAGAGAACCCAGCGAGCAAATTAATATTAGAGTTCGGATGTGTACTACTGATAAGCCTAAACGAGGGCGAAACTCGAGTTTAGGGCTCCCGGTCTGTGGCTTTTATGCTTTGTGTAGGCTGCGGCGTTGTCTGATTGTGGAAATAGGTAATTATATGATATCTCACATTAAATCTAACAATAAAAGTCAAATATTATGTTTATCTGTAAACGAATCTAGAAAAAACTATTATTTATTACTAATGGAGATTTTGTATCTGCATGTCTGAAGCCGTAACTATACTATTATTGGTCCCCCGATCGGGGGACTTATGTTTTGAGGCATGTCCGTCCGTCCGTCCTTCCTGATTTTTCTCCGCAACCATCCATTGAATTTCTCTGAAATTTTGCATGAAGTTGTAACTTTGGTCCGGTTAGAAAGTGACATTCTCCGATTTTTTAAAAGAAATCTGGTTATTCCCCCAGGGTGTCAAAAGGCCCCGAAATGGCAAAAAGGACGTTTTTTGCCCCATAACTTTTCATCCATCCATTCAATTTCTCTGAAACTTGGTCAAAATGTGGAAACAATTGTTCGTAATAGAAAATAAGTATCGCTGACCTTGGAAAAAATCTGGTTCGCGCTCCCAGGAGGTCAAAAGCCCTCAAAATGGCAAAAAAATTACCCTTTTCTCCCATAACGTTTGATCCATCCATTCAATTTTACTGAGACTTGGCCAAAATGTAGAGGCGAATGGTCTGGATATAAAATTATCATCTTTGGCCTCAGAAAAATTCTGGTTCTCGCCCCCAGGGGTTCAAAAGGGGGTCAAAAATGCCCCAAATTGCCCAAATTTATTGCATTTTACACTCGCCACATCGGGTCACATACAGAGGGGGACCACGCATGCGCGGCTTGTTTCTATTAATTGCATTATTGTCTTATCTTGTAATACACAATTCAGTTTACTATACTATTTCAGACTAATGTACTATCATTCAATTCTCAATTCTGGGAGAGTAGATATAATATCTGTTCTGTTGTTATCACACCATCCTCTCAGACATTACCTCCTGATTTTAGAGGGTAGGGGAAGTATAGTATCTGTTCTGTTGTTATCACACCATCCTCTCAGACATTACCTCCTGATTTTAGGGGGAAGGGGTAGTAAAGTATCTGTTCTCTTGTTATCACACCATCCTCTCAGACATTACCTCCTGATTTTAGGGGGTAGGGGTAGTATAATATCTGTTCTCTTGTTATCACACCGTCCTCTCAGACATTACCTCCTGATTTTAGGGGGTAGGGGTAGTATAATATCTGTTCTGTTGTTATCACACCATCCTCTCAGACATTACCTCCTGATTTTAGCGGGTAGGGGTAGTATAGTATCTGTTCTCTTGTTATCACACCATCCTCTCAGACATTACCTCCTGATTTTAGGGGGTAGGGGTAGTATAATATCTGTTCTGTTGTTATCACACCATCCTCTCAGAAATTACCTCCTGATTTTAGGGGGTAGGGGTAGTATAATATCTGTTCTGTTGTTATCACACCATCCTCTCAGACATTACCTCCTGATTTTAGAGGGTAGGGGTAGCATAGTATCTGTTCTGTTGTTATCACACCATCCTCTCAGACATTACCTCCTGATTTTAGGGGGTAGGGGTAGTATAGTATCTGTTCTCTTGTTATCACACCATCCTCTCAGACATTACCTCCTGATTTTAGGGGGTAGGGGTAGTATAATATCTGTTCTGTTGTTATCACACCATCCTCTCAGACATTACCTCCTGATTTTAGGGGGTAGGGGTAGTATAGTATCTGTTCTCTTGTTATCACACCATCCTCTCAGACATTACCTCCTGATTTTAGGGGGTAGGGGTAGTATAGTATCTGTTCTGTTGTTATCACACCATCCTCTCAGACATTACCTCCTGATTTTAGGGGGTAGGGGTAGTATAGTATCTGTTCTGTTGTTATCACACCATCCTCTCAGACATTACCTCCTGATTTTAGGGGGTAGGGGTAGTATAATATCTGTTCTGTTGTTATCACACCATCCTCTCAGACATTACCTCCTGATTTTAGGGGGTAGGGGTAGTATAGTATCTGTTCTCTTGTTATCACACCATCCTCTCAGACATTACCTCCTGATTTTAGGGGGTAGGGGTAGTATAATATCTGTTCTGTTGTTATCACACCATCCTCTCAGACATTACCTCCTGATTTTAGAGGGTAGGGGTAGCATAGTATCTGTTCTGTTGTTATCACACCATCCTCTCAGACATTACCTCCTGATTTTAGGGGGTAGGGGTAGTATAGTATCTGTTCTCTTGTTATCACACCATCCTCTCAGACATTACCTCCTGATTTTAGGGGGTAGGGGTAGTATAATATCTGTTCTGTTGTTATCACACCATCCTCTCAGACATTACCTCCTGATTTTAGGGGGTAGGGGTAGTATAGTATCTGTTCTGTTGTTATCACACCATCCTCTCAGACATTACCTCCTTATTTTAGAGGGTAGGGGTAGCATAGTATCTGTTCTGTTGTTATCACACCATCCTCTCAGACATTACCTCCTGATTTTAGGGGGTAGGGGTAGTATAGTATCTGTTCTGTTGTTATCACACCATCCTCTCAGACATTACCTCCTGATTTTAGGGGGTAGGGGTAGTATAATATCTGTTCTGTTGTTATCACACCATCCTCTCAGACATTACCTCCTGATTTTAGGGGGTAGGGGTAGTATAGTATCTGTTCTGTTGTTATCACACCATCCTCTCAGACATTACCTCCTGATTTTAGGGGGTAGGGGTAGTATAGTATCTGTTCTGTTGTTATCACACCATCCTCTCAGACATTACCTCCTGATTTTAGGGGGTAGGGGTAGTATAGTATCTGTTCTCTTGTTATCACACCATCCTCTCAGACATTACCTCCTGATTTTAGGGGGTAGGGGTAGTATAGTATCTGTTCTCTTGTTATCACACCATCCTCTCAGACATTACCTCCTGATTTTAGGGGGTAGGGGTAGTATAATATCTGTTCTGTTGTTATCACACCATCCTCTCAGACATTACCTCCTGATTTTAGGGGGTAGGGGTAGTATAGTATCTGTTCTCTTGTTATCACACCATCCTCTCAGACATTACCTCCTGATTTTAGAGGGTAGGGGTAGCATAGTATCTGTTCTGTTGTTATCACACCATCCTCTCAGACATTACCTCCTGATTTTAGGGGGTAGGGGTAGTATAGTATCTGTTCTCTTGTTATCACACCATCCTCTCAGACATTACCTCCTGATTTTAGGGGGTAGGGGTAGTATAATATCTGTTCTGTTGTTATCACACCATCCTCTCGAACATTACCTCCTGATTTTAGGGGGTAGGGGTAGTATAGTATCTGTTCTGTTGTTATCACACCATCCTCTCAGACATTACCTCCTGATTTTAGAGGGTAGGGGTAGCATAGTATCTGTTCTGTTGTTATCACACCATCCTCTCAGACATTACCTCCTGATTTTAGGGGGTAGGGGTAGTATAGTATCTGTTCTCTTGTTATCACACCATCCTCTCAGACATTACCTCCTGATTTTAGGGGGTAGGGGTAGTATAATATCTGTTCTGTTGTTATCACACCATCCTCTCAGACATTACCTCCTGATTTTAGGGGGTAGGGGTAGTATAGTATCTGTTCTGTTGTTATCACACCATCCTCTCAGACATTACCTCCTGATTTTAGGGGGTAGGGGTAGTATAGTATCTGTTCTCTTGTTATCACACCATCCTCTCAGACATTACCTCCTGATTTTAGGGGGTAGGGGTAGTATAATATCTGTTCTGTTGTTATCACACCATCCTCTCAGACATTACCTCCTGATTTTAGAGGGTAGGGGTAGTATAATATCTGTTCTGTTGTTATCACACCATCCTCTCAGACATTACCTCCTGATTTTAGGGGGTAGGGGTAGTATAGTATCTGTTCTGTTGTTATCACACCATCCTCTCAGACATTACCTCCTGATTTTAGGGGGTAGGGGTAGTATAATATCTGTTCTGTTGTTATCACACCGTCCTCTCAGACATTACCTCCTGATTTTAGGGGGTAGGGGTAGTATAATATCTGTTCTGTTGTTATCACACCATCCTCTCAGACATTACCTCCTGATTTTAGGGGGTAGGGGTAGTATAGTATCTGTTCTGTTGTTATCACACCATCCTCTCAGACATTACCTCCTGATTTTAGGGGGTAGGGGTAGTATAATATCTGTTCTGTTGTTATCACACCATCCTCTCAGACATTATCTCCTGATTTTAGGGGGTAGGGGTAGTATAATATCTGTTCTGTTGTTATCACACCATCCTCTCAGACATTACCTCCTGATTTTAGGGGGTAGGGGTAGTATAATATCTGTTCTGTTGTTATCACACCGTCCTCTCAGACATTACCTCCTGATTTTAGGGGGTAGGGGTAGTATAATATCTGTTCTGTTGTTATCACACCATCCTCTCAGACATTATCTCCTGATTTTAGGGGGTAGGGGTAGTATAATATCTGTTCTGTTGTTATCACACCGTCCTCTCAGACATTACCTCCTGATTTTAGGGGGTAGGGGTAGTATAATATCTGTTCTGTTGTTATCACACCATCCTCTCAGACATTACCTCCTGATTTTAGGGGGTAGGGGTAGTATAATATCTGTTCTGTTGTTATCACACCGTCCTCTCAGACATTACCTCCTGATTTTAGGGGGTAGGGGTAGTATAATATCTGTTCTGTTGTTATCACACCATCCTCTCAGACATTACCTCCTGATTTTAGGGGGTAGGGGTAGTATAATATCTGTTCTGTTGTTATCACACCGTCCTCTCAGACATTACCTCCTGATTTTAGGGGGTAGGGGTAGTATAATATCTGTTCTGTTGTTATCACACCATCCTCTCAGACATTATCTCCTGATTTTAGGGGGTAGGGGTAGTATAATATCTGTTCTGTTGTTATCACACCGTCCTCTCAGACATTACCTCCTGATTTTAGGGGGTAGGTGTAGTATAATATCTGTTCTGTTGTCATCACACAATCCTCTCAGACATTACCTCCTGATTTTAGGGGGTAGGGGTAGTATAATATCTGTTCTGTTGTTATCACACCATCCTCTCAGACATTATCTCCTGATTTTAGGGGGTAGGGGTAGTATAATATCTGTTCTGTTGTTATCACACCGTCCTCTCAGACATTACCTCCTGATTTTAGGGGGTAGGGGTAGTATAATATCTGTTCTGTTGTTATCACACCATCCTCTCAGACATTACCTCCTGATTTTAGGGGGTAGGGGTAGTATAGTATCTGTTCTGTTGTTATCACACCATCCTCTCAGACATTACCTCCTGATTTTAGGGGGTAGGGGTAGTATAGTATCTGTTCTCTTGTTATCACACCATCCTCTCAGACATTACCTCCTGATTTTAGGGGGTAGGGGTAGTATAATATCTGTTCTGTTGTTATCACACCATCCTCTCAGACATTACCTCCTGATTTTATGGGGTAGGGGTAGTATAATATCTGTTCTGTTGTTATCACACCATCCTCTCAGACATTACCTCCTGATTTTAGGGGGTAGGGGTAGTATAATATCTGTTCTGTTGTTATCACACCATCCTCTCAGACATTACCTCCTGATTTTAGGGGGTAGGGGTAGTATAATATCTGTTCTGTTGTTATCACACCATCCTCTCCGACATTACCTCCTGATTTTAGGGGGTAGGGGTAGTATAATATCTGTTCTATTGTTATCACACCATCCTCTCAGACATTACCTCCTGATTTTAGGGGGTAGGGGTAGTATAGTATCTGTTCTGTTGTTATCACACCGTCCTCTCAGACATTACCTCCTGATTTTCGGGGGTAGGGGTAGTATAGTATCTGTTCTGTTGTTATCACACCATCCTCTCAGACATTACCTCCTGATTTTAGGGGGTAGGGGTAGTATAGTATCTGTTCTGTTGTTTTCACACCATCCTCTCAGACATTACCTCCTGATTTTAGGGGGTAGGGGTAGTATAGTATCTGTTCTGTTGTTATCACACCATCCTCTCAGACATTACCTCCTGATTTTAGGGGGTAGGGGTAGTATAGTATCTGTTCTGTTGTTATCATACAATCCTCTCAGACATTACCTCCTGATTTTAGGGGGTAGGTGTAGTATAGTATCTGTTTTGTTGTTATCACACCGTCCTCTCAGACATTACCTCCTGATTTTAGGGGGTAGGGGTAGTATAATATCTGTTCTGTTGTCATCAGATCATCTCCACGCATTATCTTTTTATTTTGAAGTACAGCGTAGTAGCTGTTCGATTGCCATTATACCATCCTTCAAGGAATTACATTCTCCTTTTTATGATGGTACTATATGTTCTGTGGTCATGATTCAATCCTTCCAGGTATTACCGCCTCGTTTTTTGTAAACAATAGTTACTATCTATATTATAAAATAATGATATCTTAATTATTATATAACGATGTTAATATTACCTATCTACGAACAATATGTTTTAAAATTAAAAATATAAGATTTGAAAAAATAACGTTTATTTATAAACATCTATAGTAAATATTATATTTTTAACGATGTTTATATCACCTATCTACGAACAATATGTTTTAAAATTAAAAATATAAGATTTGAAAAGATAATGTTTATTTATAAACATCTATAGTAAATATTATATTTTTAACGATGTTTATATCACCTATCTACGAACAATATGTTTTAATATTAAAAATATAAGATTCGAAAAAATAACGTTTATTTATAAACATCTATAGTAAATATTATATTTTTACGATGTTTATATCACCTATCTACAAACAATATGTTTTAAAATTAAAAATATAAGATTTGAAAAGATAACGTTTATTTATAAACATCTATAGTAAATATTAAATATTGTAACGATGTGTATATCACCTTTCTACGAACAATATGTTTTAAAATTAAAAATATAAGATTTGAAAAAATAACGTTTATTTATAAACATCTATAGTAAATATTATATTTTTAACGATGTTTATATCACCTATCTACGAACAATATGTTTTAAAATTAAAAATATAAGATTTGAAAAGATAACGTTTATTTTTAAACATCTACAGTAAATATTATATTTTAACGATGTTTATATCACCTATCTACGAACAATATGTTTTAAAATTAGAAATATAAGATTTGAAAAAATAACGTTTATTTATAAACATCTATAGTGAATATTATATTTTTAACCATGTTAATATCACCTATCTACGAACAATATGTTTTAAAATTAAAAATATAAGATTTGAAAAAATAACGTTTATTTATAAACATCTATAGTAAATATTATATTTTAACGATGTTTATATCACCTATCTACGAACAATATGTTTTAAAATTAAAAATATAAGATTTGAAAAGATAACGTTTATTTATAAACATCTATAGTAAATATTATATTTTAACGATGTTTATATCACCTATCTACGAACAATATGTTTTAAAATTAAAAATATAAGATTTGAAAAGATAATGTTTATTTATAAACATCTATAGTAAATATTATATTTTTAACGATGTTTATATCACCTATCTACGAACAATATGTTTTAAAATTAAAAATATAAGATTTGAAAAGATAACGTTTATTTATAAACATCTATAGTAAATATTATATTTTTAACGATGTTTATATCACCTATCTACGAACAATATGTTTTAAAATTAAAAATATAAGATTTGAAAAGATAACGTTTATTTATAAACATCTATAGTAAATATTATATTTTTAACGATGTTTATATCACCTTTCTACGAACAATATGTTTTAAAATTAAAAATATAAGATTTGAAAAAATAACGTTAATTTATAAACATCTATAGTAAATATTATATTTTTAACGATGTTTATATCACCTATCTACGAACAAAATGTTTTAAAATTAAAAATATAAGATTTGAAAAGATAACGTGTATTTATAAACATCTACAGTAAATATTATATTTTTAACGATGTTTATATCACCTATCTACGAACAATATGTTTTAAAATTAGAAATATAAGATTTGAAAAAATAACGTTTATTTATAAACATCTATAGTAAATATTATATTTTAACCATGTTAATATCACCTATCTACGAACAATATGTTTTAATATTAAAAATATAAGATTTGAAAAGATAACGTTTATTTATAAACATCTATAGTAAATATGATATTTGTAACGATGTGTATATCACCTTTCTACGAACAATATGTTTTAAAATTAAAAATATAAGATTTGAAAAAAATAACGTTTATTTATAAACATCTATAGTAAATATTATATTTTTAACGATGTTTATATCACCTATCTACGAACAATATGTTTTAAAATTAAAAATATAAGATTTGAAAAGATAACGTTTATTTTTAAACATCTACAGTAAATATTATATTTAACGATGTTTATATCACCTATCTACGAACAATATGTTTTAAAATTAAAAATATAAGATTTGAAAAAATAACGTTTATTTATAAACATTTATAGTAAATATTATATTTTTAACCATGTTAATATCACCTATCTACGAACAATATGTTTTAAAATTAAAAATATAAGATTTGAAAAAATAACGTTGATTTATAAACATCTATAGTAAATATTATATTTTTAACGATGTTTATATCACCTATCTACGAACAATATGTTTTAAAATTAAAAATATAAGATTTGAAAAGATAACGTTTATTTATAAACATCTATAGTAAATATTATATTTTTAACGATGTTTATATCACCTATCTACGAACAATATGTTTTAAAATTAAAAATATAAGATTTGAAAAGATAATGTTTATTTATAAACATCTATAGTAAATATTATATGTTTAACGATGTTTATATCACCTATCTATGAACAATATGTTTTAAAATTTAAAATATAAGATTTGAAAAAATAACGTTTATTTATAAAGATCTATAGTAAATATTATATTTTTAACGATGTTTATATCACCTATCTACGAACAATATGTTTTAAAATTAAAAATATAAGATTTGAAAAGATAACGTTTATTTATAAACATCTATAGTAAATATTATATTTTTAACGATGTTAATATCACCTATCTACGAACAAAATGTTTTAAAATTAAAAATATAAGATTTGAAAAGATAACGTTTATTTATAAACATCTATAGTAAATATGATATTTTTAACGATGTTTATATCACCTATCTACGAACAATATGTTTTAAAATTAAAAATATAAGATTTGAAAAGATAACATTTATTTATAAACATCTATAGTAAATATTATATTTTTAACGATGTTTATATCACCTATCTACGAACAATATGTTTTAAAATTTAAAATATAAGATTTTTAAAAATTATGTTTATTTATAAACATCTATAGTAAATATTATATGTTTAACGATGTTTATATCACCTATCTACGAACAATATGTTTTAAAATTTAAAATATAAGATTTTTAAAAATTATGTTTATTTATAAACATCTATAGTAAACATTATATTTTTAACGATGTTTATATCACCTATCTACGAACAATATGTTTTAAAATTTAAAATATAAGATTTTTTTAAATTATGTTTATTTATAAACATCTATAGTAAATATTATATTTTTAACGATGTTTATATCACCTATCTACGAACAATATGTTTTAAAATTTTAAATATAAGATTTTTAAAAATTATGTTTATTTATAAACATCTATAGTAAATATTATTTTTATAACGATTTTAATATCAGCTATCTACGAACAATATGTTTTTAAAATAAAAATAAGATATTTAAAAGTAACGTTTATTCATAAACATCTATAGTAAATAAAATATCATTATTTTTATAACGATGTTAATTTGAACTATCTACGAACAATATGCTTAAAAATTCAAAATAAAAGATATTTAAAATAATGCTTATTTATAAATATCTATAGTAATTAAAATATTATTTTTATAACGATGCTAATTTGAACTATCTACGAATAATATGCTTGAAAATTAAAAATAAAAGATATTTACAAATAATGTTTATTTATAAACATCTATAGTAATTAAAATAAAAGTTCAATTTGATATATGCTTAAAAATAAATTATAATTTTTTGTCAGGACAAAATGTACCATTTCACCCCAAAAATCGATTTTATCGAACATTTGGGTGAATACCGAGCGAAATGGGTGAGAAAATCCAACGGCCCCTATAATATAATTGAGTCACTTGAGCCATTTGGCGGTGCCGGTCGGTGGAAAAGTAGAAAAATAAAAATAAACCAAAAAAATATATTCGAGGGGAGGGGGACAATTATATGCTTTACTTTAATATTGAAGACTATTCTTTATTTTTAAATGACTGCGATTGAGTCGCTGGCGGCCGGGAAAAGTGCCACCCCTTTTTTAACGATGTTAACGTCACCTATCTACGAAAATTATTTTTGAGATTTAAAAATAAATAAATGTTAAAGCTCGAGGTGTAAGTAGTTCTTTAAAAAAGGGAATTTACTAAAAATATTTTTGTAAATGGAACTAAAAGATCTGGTGCTTCTGTATTATTGGGGGCAGATAAAATTTCAACTTTAATTTAGAAAAGTTAGTTGAAAAACGGGGAGAACTCAAACTTTTTACTCAATTCGCTTTTCGTCAGAAATTGAGCCGCACAATGATTTTAATTTTTAATTTAAATCAAATAATTGTTTTCTGTTAAAATTATTATCAGTACAATGATTTTAATTTTTATTTTAAATGAAATAATTGTTTTCTGTGAAAATTATTATTAGCACAATGATTTTAATTTTTAATTTAAATCAAATAATTGTTTTCTGTAAAGACTATTATAAGCACAATGATTTTAATTTTTAATGCAAATCAAATAATTGTTTTCTGTTAAGACTATTATGAGCACAATGATTTTAATTTTAAATTTAAATCAAATAATTGTTTTCTGTTAATATTATTATTAGCACTATGATTTTTATTTTTATTTTAAATGAAATGATTGTTTTTTGTTAAAATTATTATTAGCACAATATTTTAATTTTTAGCTTAAATAAATTGATTGTTTTCTGTTTATATTATTATTAGCAATATTTTTTATTTTTTATTTAAATCAAATAATTTTTTCCGTTAAAATTATTATTAGCACAATTGTTTTTTGTTTTTTTAATCAAATAATTGTTTTCTGTTAATATTATTATCAGCACAGTTGTTTTTATTTTTAATTTAAATCAAATTATTGTTTTCAGTTCTGATTAATATTTGCAATATTATATTTATTTTTTATTTTAAATCAATTTTTTTAGTTTATATTTTTATTAGAACTATTATTTTTATTTTCAGTTTAAATCAAATAATTGTTTTATGATTACATTATCATTAGCATTATTATTTAAAAATTTTATTTAAATGAAATAATTGTGTTCGATTTAAATTATTATTAGCAGAAATATTTTTGATTTTTATTAAAACTAAATAATTTTTCTGTTGAAATTATTATAAGCACAATTATTTTTATTTTTAATTTAAATCAAATTATTGTATTCTGTTATAATTATTATAAGCACAATTATTATTTTTTTAAATTTTAATTTAATAATTGTTTTCTCTTAAGATTATTATTTTATTTAAAACAAATAATTGTTTTCTGTTATGATTATTATTAGCACCATTATTTTATTTTTTTATTTTAATCCGAGAATTGTTTTCTGTTAAGATTATTATTAGCACCATTATTTTTATTTTTAATTTTAAACAAATAATTGTTTTCTGTTTAGATTATTATTATTAGTATTATTTTTATTTTTAATTTAAATCAAAATAATTGTTTTCTGTTTAGATTACTATTAGCACCAATATTTTTATTTTTATTTTAATCAAATAATTGTTTTTTCGTTTCAATGATTATCAGTACAAATATTTTTATTTTTAATTTAAATAAAATTTCTGTTTTCTGATGAGATTATTATAGGGACAATTATTTTTATTTTTAATTTAAATTAAATAGATTTTCTGTTTAAATTATTATTAATAGAATTATTTTTATTTTTAATTTAAATCAAATAATTGTTTTCCGTTACGATTACTATTAGCACTATTATTTTTATGGTTAATTTAAATTAAAAAAGTGTTTCTTTTTGTTTTAAGATTATTACTAGCACTATTATTTTTATTTTTAATTTAAATTAAAAAATTGTTTTCTGTTAAGATTTTTTAGCACCATTATTTTTATTTTTAATTTAAATCAAATAATTGTTTTCTGTAAAGATTATTACTAGTACTATTATTTTATTTTTAATTTAAATTAAACAAGTGTTTTCTGTTAAGATTTTTTAGCAGCATTATTTTTATTTTTAATTTAAATCAAATAATTGTTTTCTGTAAAGATTATTACTAGTACTATTATTTTATTTTTAATTTAAATCAAATAATTGTTTTCTGTTAAGACTATTACTAGCTTAATTATTTCTATTTTTAATTTAAATAAAATAATTGTTTTCTGTTTAGATTATTATTAGCACCATTATTTCTGTTTTTAATTTAAATCAAATAATTGTTTTCTGTTTAGATTATTATTAGTACTATTATTTCTATTTTTAATTTAAATCAAATAATTGTTTTCTGTTTTAATTATTATCAGCACAAGCACTTTTATTTTTAATTTAACTAAAATAATTATTTTCTGTTTAGATTATTATTAGCACCATTATTTCTATTTCTAATTTAAATCAAATAATTGTTTTTATTTTGATTATTATTAGCAACATTATGTTTATTTTTAATTTAAATCAAATTATTGTTTTTTATTTACTTTTTTTAGCACCATTTTTTATTTTTTATTTAAATCAAATAATTGTTTTGTTTAGATTATTATTAGCAACATTATTTTTATTTTTCATTTAAATCAAATAATTGTTTTCTGTTAAGACTATTACTAGCTCCATTATTTTTATTTTTAATTTAAATCAAATAATTGTTTTCTGTTTAGATTATTATGAGCACAATTATTTCTATTTTTAATTAAAATAAAATAATTGTTTTCTGTTTAGATTATTATCAGCATAATTATTTTTATTTGTTAATTCAAATAAAATAATTGTTTTTTGTTTAGATAATTATTTACAACATTATTTTTATTTTTAATTTAAATCAAATAATTGTTTTCTGTTAAGATTATTATTAGCAACATTATTTTGTTAAAATTTAAATCAAATTATTGTTTTCTTATTTTCATTTTATAGCACACTTTTTTATTTTTTATTTAAATCAAATATTTGTTTTTGTTTAGATTATTATTAGCAACATTATTTTTATTTTTAATTTAAATCAAATTATTGTTTTCTTCTTTTTCTTTTTTAGCACAATCATTTTTAATTTTAATTTAAATCAAATAATTGTTTTTATTTAGATTATTATTAGCAACATTATTTTTATTTTTTATTTAAATCAAATAATTGTTTTTATTTAGATTATTATTAGCAACCTTATTTTTATTTTTAATTTGAATCAAATAATTGTTTTTGTTTTGATTATTATTAGCAACATAATTTTTATTTTTAATTTAAATCAAATAATTGTTTTTATTTAGAATATTATTAGCAACATTATTTTTATTTTTAATTTAAATCAAATAATTGTTTTTATTTAGATTATTATTAGCAACATTATTTTTATTTTTAATTTGAATCAAATAATTGTTTTTGTTTTGATTATTATCAGCAACATAATTTTTATTTTTAATTTAAAGCAAATAATTGTTTTCTGTGAAGATTATTATTAGCAACATTATTTTTATTTTCAATTCAAATCAAATTATTGTGTTTTTCTCTTTTAGCTATTTTCAGCTGAATTATTTTTATTTTTAATTTAAATCAAATAATGGTTTTTGTTTAGATTATTTTAGAGAGTTTCTTTTTCCTTTTTTTGTAACCATAAAACATAAGGAAAATCTAAAGACTTGGTAATAAAATAAAGGTGCTTATGAAGTTCAGGGACCGTGTAATTTTTTAGATAGGATCTTCAAATTTTTACGGTACCTTTTGTATATTAAATTGTGAGGTGAAAATACAGAATAGTTAATAATGGCAGCCCGCTCTCCCCATGTTAAGAATTGCTTTCTTAATAATAACGTTATTATTTCAGTCCGGTCGGTAAACTGGATTAGTATCAAAATAATTTTTTAAAAGGATACGTAAAACAATTCAAATTATCTCCCCTTTCAACTGACTCTTCTAAATTAAAGATGAAATTTCATCTGTCCCAATAATACTGAAGCACCGAAGATTTTCTTGTTCCTTTTTGTCGCCAAAAGATGGTTTTGTTTTAAGCGTCAAGATGATTAAATATTATCTTTATTTTTTATTATTAAAATATACACATTATCTGGGTATTACGATCAGATAATTCCCTCATTTAAAACGATCTGGTAAATTTGGTTAATATTTTTAATTATTCATATTTTATTTTAAAATTTTCAGGTACAAATAGCTTCCCAATGCAACAATGCAATGCCCTCCGTTCAGTCTAGAGAGACTATGGACACCCCTGTAAGGGGCTAGCTGCGCGTGTAATTGTGAAGCAACACTTCTCCTGAGTCGGCACTGCTTGATTCCAATGGCAAGCAATTCAAGACGACTGGAAACAATGGCGAGGTAAGCAGAGAGCACATTACAGCACCTGGTATTCCCAAATAGTCACCCATTTAGTACTGGCCAGGCTCGACGTCCTAATAGGTACCTTATAAAAATAGCCCGTAACCTTTCGTTTGAACTGTTGTTTAAGTACTCGAAGCAGGCTCAATCGCAGTCATACGATATTTTCAACTGAAGCAACCTTTTACTAGAGATTTAAAACGCAATTAAGAAAGGTCGTTTTTAGAGTCGGGTTATAATTTGAGACACACAACTTGTCCAATTAAGGAACGTCTGAGTAGATTATGTAATCGCTCGGGTTTTTGTTTTGTTACGTAAGGCTTATATGAATACAATTACCCCATACGTAAAAGTTGACTTCAGTAATTTCCATTTGGTATGAACAAATAATCGGCATTGTTTGAAGTTGTATATCATTATTTTTACTACTAAAATTATGAGCGCCCCGGTCACAAATTCTAGTATATATTAAATATTATTTTTTTAACGCCAATAAGTATTTAAAGGAAAATAAATTGTTTGGGAATATTAAAATAATTTCCAACGCTAATGTTTACGCATTCATTTATTTATTTAATTTATTATCGCTTATGTTGTAATTCGTGTTTTGAAACATGATGGAAATCATAAATATATGGCGCCAAAGATTTAATTATTTTGTTATGAGAATGTTCTAAATTCTATTTATAAGAAAATCCAAATAGATCAGTTGATAGAACTTCAGACTGAAAGTTTCGGTTTCAATTTCTGGTCATGGCATCCGCTTTATTTATTTGTCATCTCTAAAAGTAGTTAAGATCTTGAATATTTCGAAAGGAGACAAATTTCGCAAAACAATTTTTTTTTTAAATTGTGACTACCGGAAAAATTGTGGCTGACGAATGGATAGACAGACAAAATCTTTATTTATATAAGATTGTTACGAATGCGTTCATGGGTGATGGTACCCTTTCAAAAAATAAAAAAATGTAAATCATCGGATTCAGAAAAAATCAATTTAAAAAAAACGGAAAAGATAGGATCGTTTTTTTTTTCTTTTGGGACAAGAAGACAACTAATAAACACAACAAGGGAATAGAAATATGTAAAAGAAGTTAAATTTTTAAAAATATGATATATATTTACAGATATACAAAACAAAGGGCAGAATATTTCAACGGGAAGGGATAATGGCATAGAAATATACTAAGCAGAAAACGCATGAACAATTATAATTGGATTGTGAAAATGGTACTTATCTGTTTTCAAGTTGGAGAAAGTGACTTGTTGCGGAACTCAATTGTCATACGAATGTTTTTTATGAATAAACGTTGTTGTTGTGACGGTACAGAGAACCCGAGGGATAAGCAGCCACGACTGGCATACGCCCGCTGCAAAGAAACAGTGGCCGCGCGCGGGAGCAAACCTAGAACTGCATTACTTCGAGGCGACGGTCGAACGCAGGCGATTATGCAAAGTAGGCGCTGTTGTCAGTTCAAAAGGGAGTGACATTTTTTTTTCGAGAGAGAGAGATCGTATTTGAACGCTACACAGCTAACGTCATTCGCGTGTGTTTGGATTGAGATCGGTAACATTAGTCAAGTATTCTTTTGTGGTTTCAAAGTTTCGGCATTTGTTTTGGGCTACTATAATGTAACAACTTTTGCTTGTGAAGAAAAGATGATAATAATCCGGCACCAAAATAAACGAACCAACAGAGAACTGCTATTCTTTGTGTTCTCGATTATCGCGAACACTTGTTTTCAGTTCCTTTAAGTTCTTTGGCAAATATAAAGAGTTTTAAGTTAGTAGAAATGTAAAAGAACATTGAACGGTTGTTATTAGCACAAACTTATCGAAGAGAATTTGAAGAATATCGACGTTCTTATTCTTTTTCATACAGCGTCGGCGCATTGCATCGTCTCCCCGCCATGTGCCGTGGTCAACATTTTCGGTTTCATTTAAAAGATGTTGTGAACTGCGATGTCAAATAGCAAACACTATTGTACCCCAAAAATCCCACCAAGTTGTTCGAATAGATGTGCACCGCGGCTTTCGCGACAGGTCTCTGGCATTCTGTTCACTTCGACGGTAGCCGAGAAGAAGCTAGTGACGTTACATCCAGATTAGAAGTTCTCTGCTCTCCTGTCCTTCAAGCTACAACAGGTGATAATTTTTTTTATTGTAAAGCATGGGAAAATGTTCCTCTAAGTAGATATACATTGGAATTCAATACGCTTACTTCTTTTGGGTAATAACGGATTTCTCTATGAAATGTAGTCATACAAAAGATTCAACCTTTCAGTCTTCTTAGATATCGCATCCCCGAAAGAAAGATACATTTATCTCCTTGCAATGCAGTGAAAGAATTGACGTCTTCGGCAAGCGGATGTTAAATAGTAAATTGATACATTAGCTATTATTCATTTTGTGATGTAGATTCGCGAGCCAATGAACACGGGGGGGGGGTCTCATCGGGTAAACGAGTGCATTCAATATCATCTCGACCCTGCTGAGCACTGAAAACGGACGTGACTTCACATGGCTAGAAGAGAGTAGGGTAAGAGGGTTAGGTAGTTTGTTGGGAGCTTATAAGGGGAATACCACGTGTAGAGGATGTCTTAACATCGGCGATAAATTAAGCGGCTAAGGGCCCAAATGATCCGTAGCCCAGAATGTGCCCCGCCCCTACTGTTCAGTCATTTAGAACAGACGATACCAGGCGAATAAACCTCTTCTTGTCTTAAACTGTTGTTTATTCTTAGTCTTTATTCCGGGTATGAACGAACTTGTTTGCAAGTGGTGTGTCCTCAGTCCGGCAAGATAACAATAAGGGACGCATGCCTGAACGAACGGCTAGCAACGTTTATGTATTTTAATTGATAGTGACTTGTGAGACACGTCCCCTCAGAAAGGAGGTACATGCAACAGTATATAAACGTCTTGAATTATTTATCCGGTACGTAGTGTGTGTATATATATATATATATATATATATATATATATATATATATATATATATATATATATATATATTGTGTGTGTGTGTATTTAGGCAGCAAGTTTTCATTTAGGCAAACGTTGTTGAATAGCACGGAGTGTTTCTGCTTTGTGATCTTTTTTTAAATTTTTTCCATCTTCCGAATGGTCAACTTCGTACCTCGATCAAACTGATGTATGAAGTTTCCGTAGTTTTGTTGTTCCATCTTCTTTGCGAGTACTTTCGATTCGATATCCTCAAATCATCTTCAGGCGTGTTAGTGTGAAAAAAGAATATGTATTTATAGAATGTAAAGAGAGGAAAAGAGTATGTATTTACTTCTTATTTTATTTATTTATTCTATTTATTCATTTATATTTATTTTTATTAATTTATTTATTTATATTTATTTTTTATTTCATTTTTATTTTTAATTCATACAACTTTAAAAATAAAAAAAGGAGCGTCTAAATATATATATATATGAGGATAAAATAAACGATATATCATAAATTAAATGCCGTGGAGACAGGATGTATGAAAAAGAGATAACGGAAAAACAAGTAAACACAGGAATAAAAAAAATCAAACAAGAAGTTGACCGGTTTCGTTCAGACCAACGAACATCTTCAGAATAAGCGAAGATTTGAAATTTATTCAAAAAAAAAGCGGTAAAAGATAGGAAAGTAGACGCGAAACGGGATATTTTTGGCACGTGCGTAACTATTTGCAAAAATATGCGGCACGTGTTAAATAGACATTATTTAGGAGAATTGAAGAGAAAGAAAAAGAGGGGAAAGGAATAGAAAAAAAATTGAACCATGGATGAAATGCAGTAAAATATAAGTAGTATTTAACCGGGATCGAAGTCTGTTATGCAGTGGCGAGGTGTATTGCATTGCTAAACACATCCCATTGCCCAAACTAAGTTTGTTACGATAATGCATGTCCGATAGCAGACACCTTACAGCTAAAAATGTCAATACAACCTTCTATCACTCTATATCTCTCTATCTCCTAACATTCAGAATGTCAGTAGACAGTGACTATAGACTTTACACCAATCAATCAAACGCGGTATTTCGTCATTAAGTTATGAATCTTGAAATCCATGCGACTGCAGATTTTTTAAATCAAGTAACAATTCTATGTGTGATATTTTTTTTTAATTTATTTAATTAGTAATAACTTTTAAATTTTTTTTATTTGAAAAAGATTAAGCGAATAAAATGTTAAATTCAAACGACGTTAAATCTGTCATTTATTTTATGTCCACCCGAGATGAATATGTTCACTCATGGAGAATCCCGCTCTCTCTATATATTTTATTTTAATTAAATTTTATTTGGTTAATCTATTTCAAATTAAAAAATAATAGTTAAATAGGATTAATTAAATCACAAATAAATTAGATAGAATTGTCAACTGACGTTTGTAAAAGTGTAATGAAAATGACGAAATGAATATTTTCCCAACAACATTACAAAAGTGCTCAATACAAAGTAGAGCTTTATAAATAAACTTTATATAAACATTAAAACAGTCTACACAAATTAATTTGATGTTTATATGCAAGCGCATATCATCCTGACTGACTACAGAAGCGATGAAATTGCAGTCAGTCGAGATGATAAATTTGTGTAGACTGTTTTAATGTTCATATATATATATATATATATATATATATATATATATATATATATATATATATATATATATGGTGGCTGTCTATTTGATGTCGAATATGACTACTTTTGGCATATAGATGTGAAATCAGTGTGAAGGTGTCCAATGAGAGGCGCGGATGTGGCTCTTCAAGCCTGCCAGACTTTTACAGACCATACCACAAATGTGATGATTTGAGGAGATGCAATAAATAAAACCACCTCTTCTCCGTGCTTTGTTTTGACAAAACATGCACTCGTTGATGATTCAACAAACCTGCACGTGAAATAGTTACCAAGTTGCACGATTGGCATCTTAGATGTTCCATGTTTTTTCCCGTCTCTTCCTCGCTGCTCTCTTCTGCTGGTGTTTCTTACTATTCTTTTCAAAAAGCTTGCTGCCTTCAAAAAGCGCGTTCCTCCACCTTGACCTATCTCCAGCCACACCCCTTTCCCATCCCCCAACATTAACTCCAAAGCACTTCAAATCGAGTATTGATTTACTCCTCTCCAGGAGTTAGGCACAAGGCCAGTTTTTATCTTACTCCCACAAGTAAGATTTAACCCAAGGTCGGGTCGGGAAAGTGGGGTTTAAAAATTGCCTGGGCAGCCCCGTTGGCATTCCTCGGTAGGGGCGCCTCAGACAGTAAGCAATAAACTTACTCCTCCCCAAGGAGAGGAGGCGAAGCCTGGACCTCCAAGAACTGCACAGGACAGATCCATAGACCGGCGTAAATCAAGCCCCGAAGGCCAAGACAATACCAGTCTATGGGGTGCAATATCCATCGGAACAGATACTACACTTTGATCTTAGCCAAAAGCGAGTATGTGGGCGAGTATATATATATATATATATATATATATATATATATATATATATATATATGTGTGTGTGTGTGTGTGTGTGGTCATTAACTGCAAACACACTGTTTCGCTGTATCACAGCTCTTCAGTGCTGTTAGACAAGCAACTGCTTCAAGCCGGGATCGAAACTCGATCGCCTAGATGACAGTCGGCGCTTCTAACAACTTGTCCATCATCATGTTCACTCATGGTGTGGAGAATCCCCTTCTCTTTATATATTTTTTTGAATTACATTTAACATTTTATCTGGTTAATCTATTTCAAATTAAAAAATAATAGTTAAATAGTTAGGACTTATTAAATCCCAATGATAAACATTATCAAATGCTGAAAGCTCCATTTGTTTTCACAGTGAGTATTGCGTGATATGCTAATGGCAGTTGGATATTTCACTTACCAGAAAGCTCAACCCAAGAAGAAGAACATTTTTAGTCATGTAATCATCCACAGGCAGCTGTTTCGTGGTTTCATGACTAATCAGGATAGCTAGATGGAGAAAGCACATCTACCCGGAGATTCGAAACCAGAGCGCCACATTACTTCAAACCGTGACAGGTGGTACCGGATACCTTACCATATTAACTAAAGAATTCACTATTAAAAATGGAGGAAATTATATCGCTTAACTGAATATTTTTATTTGTTTGCAAATTTACGATACCGGTTACCGGTAAGAATGGAGTTCTTTAGAACTCCATTCTTTTTATGGGGGAGTATTGCATTACGCTAAATGAAACTATTATTTCCCTTGCCAGAGTGCTAATATTCGGCACTGGAATTATAGATATCCAAGCTTAGCCTAAAGAAGTGTAATTTTTAAAACCCACATGCAATAAATACTACCATTCATTAATTGCCTTTGACATTTTTTCTGGATGGTGTCCAGCAGATTGGATTATAATTGATTGATTGCAAAGAGCATTAGCCGAATTAAAACCCGATGGATATAATGAACGTCGAACAAAGTTTATTTCTTTATTATTTTTTTTTACATTTTAAACCTAAGGTAGATAACTCCTTTTATATTCCTCAATTTAAAATGAGTTAGTCACCTTTCTAACTGTAAAATATCGAAAGCCTTGTGCCAGAATTGGCTGGTCCGTACCTCAAATCTTTTAGGGGAAGTAAAAAATATTGAACCTGTTTATTTCAGGGATAAACGGCTGATTTTCTTGATGAATAAAACACTCTGGATAACGCTAGGCACCGGTGTTCCTTGTTAATAAGATCTAACATATAAAGTTATCTTGTCGGATTTTCAAAGTCAGACCCAAATAACATTTAACCTGACAAATCAAAGTTGCTTCTGACTAGTCAATTTTCATCCGTTATTGTTGTACCGTGTTATTGACAATATAATAAGGTACTTAGCTACAAATATTTTTTTAATTACTTCACCAATTTTCATTCATTATTGTTTACCCATGTTATAGACATATAATAAGGTACTTAGCTACAATTTATTTTTAAATTACTTCACCAATTTTCATTAATTATTGTTTACCCATGTTATTGACATATAATAAGGTACTTAGCTACAATTTATTTTTTTTAAATTACTTCACCAATTTTCATTCATTATTGTTTACCCATGTTATTGACAATATAATAAGGTACTTAGCTACAATTTATTTTTTGAAATTAC
This sequence comes from Sepiola atlantica, assembly GCA_963556195.1. Taxonomy (NCBI): domain Eukaryota; kingdom Metazoa; phylum Mollusca; class Cephalopoda; order Sepiida; family Sepiolidae; genus Sepiola; species Sepiola atlantica. Next base: position 66,447,212 of record OY744540.1, on the reverse strand, counting down.
TTCACCAATTTTCATCTATTATTGTTTACCCATGTTATTGACAATATAATAAGGTACTTAGCTACAATTTATTTTTTTAAATTACTTCACCAATTTTCATTCATTATTGTTTACCCATGTTATTGACAATATAATATGGTACTTAGCTACAATTTATTTTTTTAAATTACTTCACCAATTTTCATGCGTTATTGTTGTACCGTGTTATTGACAATATAATAAGGTACTTAGCTACAATTTTTAAATAGTCATCTGAAAATAAAAAGCAGAATATAATATGATAGGAGTTATCTACCTTAGGTTTAGAATGTTAGAAAAACTAAAAATGACTTCACTGCATCCCGAGCAACGCTGGGTATGTACAGCTAGTAAGGATGTGCAAACGTAAAAGTATTAATTCGATATGATCCAAATACCATCCATACCAGCTAGTGACGTTAACTTCCCTACTCTTCCTTTTTACACGATTTCAAATTGAAGACATCTGGCGGCAAAGTCGTTGATGATAATGAGGTATTTTCCACATACGTTAGAATAATGGACAATTCCATCAGAAGTTCAATTAGAGTTAGGTCTACGTGTCAGGATATTGCGTCATAAATAGGAAGTCAGTTGTGACACGTAGCCGAGAAGCTGATGAAATTTTTCTATTTTTCCTTGACAGCGAGAGAGAAAGAGATAGATAGATAGATAGTTAGATAGATAAAGAGAGGCGTGAATATATATATATATATATATATATATATATATATATATATATATATATATATATATATGTGGGGGGGTGTAGAGAGAGAGAGAGAGACAGGGGTAAGATAGATAGATAGATAGATAGATAGATAGATAGATAGATAGATAGATAGATAGATAGATAGAAAGAGACAGAGAAATAAAAAGATATATAGATAGAGAGAAATAGATAGAGTGAGAGATAGGGAGAAATAAAAATAAAGATAGAGAGAGAGAAAGAGAGAGATAGGTAAATAGAGAGAGAAATGGGTAGATAGATAGACAGATACAGAGAGAGAAAGGGATAGATAGACAGATAGATCGAGAGAGAGAGACACACACGAACAGAGAAAGAGATAGATAGATAGATAGATAGATAGATAGATAGATAGATAGATAGATAGATAGATAGATAGATAGATAGATAGATAGATGGATGGATAGATAGATAGAGAGAGAGAGAGATGGAGAGAGAAAGAGATAGAGATAGAGACAGAAAGAGATAGAAAAAGAGAGAGAAGGAGAGGGAGAGAGAGAAAGAGAGAAGAGAGAGAGGTAAATAAGTAGTGACCTGTAACGGATAAGCTGATGAATTCTTTCTCTTTTTTCTGGACCGAGAAAGCTATTGTTTTGGGGCAGCCGCTCCCACTCCTACAGGATGGGTCAGGGGTATTATGTATGTATATTGGAAAAAGAAAATAGAAAACCCCAAATCATTGTTAAACCCCAAATGATTTTATGCTGTTTTTATTTACAACCGCTGCTATTAATCAACATGCATTACGACAGAACCATAACAAAGAAAAAGAAGAGAAGAGAGAGAGCAAACCACGTGTCATCTACACAATATGACTTCAACGGATAATCTGCTGGGATACAAACAAAAATATTCGACCGTAGTGCCACATGGATACAAACAAAAATGTTCGACCGTAGTGCCACATGGATACAAACAAAATGTTCGACCGTAGTGCCACATGGATAAAAACAAAATGTTCGACCGTAGTGGCACATGGATACAAACAAAAATGTTCAACCGTAGTGCCACATGGATACAAACAAAATGTTCGACCGTAGTGGCACATGGATACAAACAAAATGTTCGACCATAGTGCCACATGGATGCAAACAAAATGTTCGACCGTAGTGCCACATGGATACAAACAAAAATGTTCAACCGTAGTGCCACATGGATACAAACAAAATGTTCGACCGTAGTGCCACATAGATGAAAACAAAAATGTTCAACCGTAGTGGCACATGGATACAAACAAAATGTTCGACCATAGTGCCACATGGATGCAAACAAAATGTTCGACCGTAGTGCCACATGGATACAAACAAAAATGTTCAACCGTAGTGCCACATGGATACAAACAAAATGTTCGACCGTAGTGGCACATGGATACAAACAAAATGTTTGACCGTAGTGCCACATGGATGCAAACAAAATGTTCGACCGTAGTGCCACATGGATACAAACAAAAATGTTCAACCGTAGTGCCACATGGATACAAACAAAATGTTTGACCGTAGTGCCACATGGATAAAAACAAAATGTTCGACCGTAGTGCCACATGGATACAAACAAAATGTTCGACCGTAGTGCCACATGGATACAAACAAAAATGTTCGACCGTAGTGCCACATGGATACAAACAAAATGTTTGACCGTAGTGCCACATGGATACAAACAAAATGTTCGACCGTAGTGCCACATGGATACAAACAAAAATGTTCGACCGTAGTGCCACATGGATACAAACAAAAATGTTTGACCGTAGTGCCACATGGATACAAACAAAATGTTCGACCGTAGTGCCACATGGATACAAACAAAAATGTTCGACCGTAGTGCCACATGGATGCAAACAAAATGTTCGACCGTAGTGGCACATGGATAAAAACAAAATGTTCGACCGTAGTGCCACATGGATACAAACAAAAATGTTCAACCGTAGTGCCACATGGATGCAAACAAAATGTTCGACCGTAGTGGCACATGGATAAAAACAAAATGTTCGACCGTAGTGGCACATGGATACAAACAAAATGTTCAACCGTAGTGCCACATGGATGCAAACAAAATGTTCGACCGTAGTGCCACATGGATAAAAACAAAATGTTCGACCGTAGTGCCACATGGATACAAACAAAATGTTTGACCGTAGTGCCACATGGATACAAACAAAATGTTTGACCGTAGTGCCACATGGATACAAACAAAAATGTTCAACCGTAGTGCCACATGGATACAAACAAAATGTTTGACCGTAGTGCCACATGGATAAAAACAAAATGTTCGACCGTAGTGCCACATGGATACAAACAAAAATGTTCAACCGTAGTGCCACATTGATACAAACAAAATGTTCGACCGTAGTGGCACATGGATACAAACAAAATGTTTGACCGTAGTGCCACATGGATGCAAACAAAATGTTCGACCGTAGTGCCACATGGATACAAACAAAAATGTTCAACCGTAGTGCCACATGGATACAAACAAAATGTTTGACCGTAGTGCCACATGGATACAAACAAAATGTTCGACCGTAGTGCCACATGGATGCAAACAAAATGTTCAACCGTAGTGGCACATGGATGCAAACAAAATGTTCGACCGTAGTGGCACATGGATACAAACAAAATGTTCGACCGTAGTGCCACATGGATACAAACACAGTGAATAAAAGAAACTATTATTTTTTTTCATAAACTTGTTTTGTGTTCGTTTGTTTCGTCACAAAGAACATGATTATTTGACATACCATCTGGTTTTCACCGGGGTTTAGTAAGGCAGAAGACCGGAAAGTGGGGACAATAAGCCAGCGCAACAATTGCACGCTAGACCCATAAAAATTGTCTAGCCAGCCCCGCTGACATTTTCAAGTGAGAGTGCCTTAGGCAGTTAGCCATGAACTAACTCTTTCCCAAAGAAGGAAGGCACGGTCTGGGAAGGTGGATATCCTAGGAAACCACTATCGCGGTTTCGAATCCTGTCATAGTCAGCCACGCTGATGATCTGCAGTAACGGCGAAACACGTGTTTGTGGATAACTATTCTATCTATAAAAAATAAATAAACAACAAATATATATATATGCGTCACTAAAAAATAGGGCGACATTGCGTATGTTAGAGAGGAAGCTCTCAAATGCTCAAGGAGTAATAAGTACTAGAAACTGTAGCATAGCGACTAATCGCTAACAAAAGCAACAAAAATAACGACATTATATATATATATGTGTGTGTGTGTGTGTGTGTGTAAATTTAACCCTTTGTACATCATTGTCCTTTCTTATCTTTTTCCCGACCTCGGGTGTACTCAAGAAAACACAATATGGCAGCCTTCGTGTTGGAGAAGAGACACGTTACTACAAAATGTGAAAATAGCATATCAAATATCTAAATTCTTCACCGTAATTCAAAATTATCGAGGAAACCTAAAATGCCCGTGATCGCTTTAAATTGACCAGAAAATGGCACTTTTTACAGAAATATCTAAAATTCGATTTATTAATTTATTTTAATTCAAAATTCACTGAAGGTTATGATTAATTGTCATTTGCCTGGATCAAGCGATCCTAACTCTCAGTAAGACTCTAGTGTATCCTCAATGGGGGTAGTTAAAATGCCCTCCAATCTGAAAGAAATAGGTCTTTTCACAAATATTTAAATTTTCTTTTATTAGTTTTTTATCAAAATCCACCAACAGTTAGGAGTAATACTATGATTGGTAAGTGGTTAACGACGTGGACTGAGGACCTGGGTGTGCCGGGTTCGAATCCAGAAACACTTTAATCGAAACGCACACCTGACCTTGTTTCTAACCTCCTAGAGAGGAGGTAGATAAAATACTTACACCATACATGTCAAATATTCGACCCTTTGTATGAAGACTTGCGGTCCGCATATGAGATAATGTATTTCGTCATTTAACGTCAACAACTGCAGTTTTCATAATGTAAGCTGAATAAACGTGTTATTTACTTTTTTAAAAAAACCCTCGAACCTCGAACCCACGTCACCACTGACAGTTGACATCCAAACACTCCAATCGATGCGACCGCCGTGACAGCCATATAAAATGAGAGAGCAAATAAAACCGCATGCTTTTCTGCATTCAAAACGATATTTTATCGATTTCAAAATTTATTCGCATATTTATTTGCATACAAATGTTTGCAATTTGACATTTTCGTTATTTCTTTTGTCAAACTGCACCATAAACTTTGCATTCGTTAATTTGATAGCCAAATCATTTGTGTGCATATTGTATGTTTCTAAGTTTAAGTGACAAAATATTCTCCATTTTCTCTTACTAAACGACTTCAATTGGTCGCGTGCGGTCTCCAGGACAACACAAATAGACCTCATATGGCCCTCGGGGGGGGGGGAGTTTAAAATGCCAGATTTCCATTAACTTTTGACCCTGTGAAATATCTACTTTAACTCAGAGTGACTAAAATTGTCTAAAATGGGAAAAAATAGAATTGTTTTGCAAAGATGTAAAACTCTCTATTTTTCTTCGTCGTCCATTTCCGACTGCATATTTGTCCGATACTCAAGCGTTTTCAATTCTTTTCTCTTTTGCATAAAGTTGTTAATTTTGTATCAAGTTTTCATAGGTATTTCCCTATATATATATAGCATAGATTTATGTAAACACCTTGACATAATCAATTTATGTTCAAAGAAATCAGCAAACAATAGAATTGTGTACGATCGTTTCAGAGAACATGTATTTTGATTATCGCTATCTGATAATCGTCAGCACAAGTCATAGACACCAAATTAAGGGCGTATGGACAGCATCAATGGAATAGCATACCAACACTTTCATTTACACAGCAAGTTAGAAAGAGAGATAGGAGTTGGTGTATGTATTCCTCAAATTATAGCAGACTATGTTGAAGCATAAAATGCCGGCCATTGAGGTAATTTTTATTTTTGTTCTAATCCTGAGTGCCTCTGTTTGAGGAGCTGGATTTTCTCCCACATTAAAAAACTGACCTTGTGTCTCACTTTGCCCTCGTCTGTCTAGACTCGCGTCAGGATAGAGTTAGGGGTAGGGTGTACAAAATGCAGAATAAACGCGGAATGGTGGACGGCTATCTGTGTGAGTTTATGTGGAGGCAGTAGCCCGATGATCGCCTTCGTGGTTGCACTACGGAAAAAAATGAAAAAAACACAAGACAAATTGTTGGTATAAATCAATTGAGCTCTGGGTGCGTGTGTGACATCGTCGCCGTGAAAAGGGGTCTCCCAAACGTTATCCGTTGATAGCTGTTTCGTCCTTTTCTCGGTCCGATCTGCTCGCCTCCACTCCGAGCTACAAACTTCCGCAATATTCGTCAAAGATAAACCGTCGTAAAACTGAACTGTCGCAAACTGAACTGTCGCAAACAAATCTGACTCACAAACATATTTAGTCATACGGGAAATCCCATGTCTGGTCTTTTGTCTTCTTGGTCACTCCCCAGCTTACTACCTATCCTATTTTCCGATCGGCTTTGTGCGAATTGGTGAATCATTTCCTCGGCTTAGGATGGGGGGGGCAGTTCATAGTATCACATATGTATCAAAACCTATTTTTTTCTTACTACAACCCTAATTTTGTCTGTTTTTTAGGTGACGGGGTTATTTCTTTGGGCGGGCCTCTTCTACAACTATCCGCGAATATGACATGTATTCACAATAGTTCATTTTTTTTTACAAAAGTGTATCGACAAACGTAATGGCGACGATGGGCTAATAATCTGTAAAATAAGATGAAGCCTTGGTCAGTTATTCTGAATAACAAAGTTCTGTTCATTTCGATTTTGGACAAGCTGAACATACCCGGCGTTGCCCGCTAGTGTTTTTATTTGCATTTTGTTTTTGCTTTTTGACTATGTCGTTTTTTATTTCTAAAATATAACTTTTAGGTTTCCAACAAAGGGAAGTAACTATTGACGAATACGGAGTTATGTCCCATTTTTGAAGATAGTCTGCGTATGAAAATAATTCCGATTCGGTAAAATTAATTTCTGGAAAGAATTCAATCGAATTACATTTCATTGCTTGAAACAATATGATGCAACCGACGAACCAGAATCAAATATTGATTTTGTAGAAAAGAAAAGCTATCGATGACAAGAATTGAGAAAAAGACTTTACTTTATATATTAGATGAGGGTATGATAAATGATTTTGATGACATAAAGAAGAATCGCCGATAATCCTAAATCAATTATTTTATTCATAATCGCTTTTCTTTTCTTTCTTTTTTCAATGTTCTTATCTTTTTCCTTTTTGTTGGAGATGGGGCATCCTACGGAATGTCAGACATTCACCCGCTATTCTAGCGACTCCAACCGAGAGATCTTTTAAGATTCCAACCGTCCCTTTAACCGTAATTGTTTAGATCTCTCTTGCACTTGGTTTACCGGGTATATAGCCAGCTAGTTTTCTAAATTATTTTTCATGAGCCCGGTAACTCTTATTATTACTGGAATGATGGCGATCTTTCTAAGATTCCAGTTTCTTTTCATGTCGTACATAAGACCTTGATATTGATTTATCTTCTCCCTCTCAGCTCCGTATCATTAGGGAGGCTGGCTTCAACCAGGGTTCCTGTGATACGATACGATCCTATAAATCAAATTGAGGGTTTTTTCTTCATGACCTTCCAACACTAATATTATCACCAAGCTGTCTTTGACCTCTCCAATCATTATTTCTAATCACGTGATCATTATTTATAATCACGTGATCATTATTTATAATCACATGATCAAAATTCATACCGAATAAAAACGTTATTTCTTTTCTCAGAAATAAGTACCTCCTCATAAGAAAAATAAAACAAACTGAAATTAAAATACATTACAAATGAAAAAAAAATAGTATAAAAGGGGGAAATGTCCAACATAAATAACATTTAATGAGTGTAACAACAACTAACAATAGTTAACTAATGATATGTCAGTTTTTAAACCAATATGCAAGTATCAGGAAGTTTCATCTAGTGTCCTGATGGTTTGGCAGGCCGAGAGCAGGCTCGGGGCGTTTCTTAGAATAGTTGCGATGGAGAGGTGCTCGTAAAACCAAGTCAATTCACTGGTGTGGCGTGTCATTAACAGACCAAGGCTGTTGAGGAAGTCGCGCTTAGCGGGGCCTCATCCGTCTTCCATCCCTATTTACTTGCCTCCTCAGGAGGGAAAAGTTTGAAATAAGTTCGGTTTTTAATGTGAGGAAAGTTCAACTCTCCAAAAAGAGGCATTCTGGATTGAGGCCAAAATAAAAATTGCTTTTGTTTGGAAGGATTTCTCCTTTACTGGCTGAAGATAGAACTGTTAAAATGTAGTATCAGAACAGATATTACATTTTACGCGGCTTGTTTTTTCAACGATATTTCCTTTAAAATAATTTGTGACGCCAATAGTAACGTTTATCTAAATAACATAAAGAGTAAAACCTTTAGTTCTTCACGCCCCTTCTATAATCAGAAACTAGCCACGTGGAAGCCATAAGCTTTTGAATTTTGATAAACACAAAACTGTTAACATTGTGAGCTCTTGATTTGTTAAATAATGATATATATATATTTATATATATATATATATATATATATATATATATATATATATATATATATATATATAACTTTAAATTATATTAATTAAACAAATTAAATACGACATTAATTCAATCATAATGCATTTCGGTTTATTCCTAAACAAGTAAGCCATTTCTAAGGATTACTCTTTCTTGTTTTATTAATTTTACATTCTTCGCTTTTCCTCATGCATTAAAATATTGGATGTTTTTGGAAATTGCTTACATCCAATAATTTTATAAGTCTACATAAAAACAACTCTACATTAACTCCCGGCACACGCCGGGTCGAGACAGCTAGTATATATAAAATATGCATGAATTGTAAATATAAAAAACTGTTTACAATTTGAGCCCTTGGCTTTTTCAAATACAAAACTTATAGTTTGATTTCCTGACATTTAAAAAAAAACGAAACCATTTATAGTATAAACGCTGTACTTATTAAACACTATTCACAATATAAGCTATTTACTTATGAAAACTATTTACAATATAAGCTCTTTACTTATTAAAACTATTTACAATATAAGCTCTTTACTTATTAAAACTATTTACAATATAAGCTCTTTACTTATTAAAAACTATTCACAATATAAGCTATTTACTTATGAAAACTATTTACAATATAAGCTCTTTACTTATTAAAACTATTTACAATATAAGCTCTTTACTTATTAAAACTATTTACAATATAAGTTCTTTACTTATTAAAAACTATTCACAATATAAGCTATTTACTTATGAAAACTATTTACAATATAAGCTCTTTACTTATTAAAACTATTTACAATATAAGCTCTTTACTTATTAAAACTATTTACAATATAAGCTCTTTACTTATTAAAAACTATTTACAATATAAGATCTTTACTTATTAAAAACTATTTACAATATACGCTCTTTACTTATTAAAACTATTTACAATATAAGCTCTTTACTTATTAAAAACTATTCACAATATAATCTCTTTACTTATTAAAACTATTTACAATATAAGCTCTTTACTTATTAAAACTATTCACAATATAAGCTCTTTACTTATTAAAAACTATTTACAATATAAGCTCTTTACTTATTAAAAACTATTTACAATATAAGCTCTTTACTTATTAAAACTATTTACAATATAAGCTCTTTACTTATTAAAAACTATTTACAATATAAGCTCTTTACTTATTAAAACTATTTACAATATAAGCTCTTTACTTATTTAAAACTATTTACAATATAAGCTCTTTACTTATAAAAACTATTTACAGTATAAGCTCTTTACTTATTAAAAACTATTTACAATATAAGCTCTTTACTTATAAAAACTATTTTCAATATAAGCTCTTTACTTATTTAAAACTATTTACAAGCTCTTTACTTATAAAAACTATTTACAGTATAAGCTCTTTACTTAGTAAAAACTATTTACAATATAAGCTCTTTACTTATTAACAACTATTTACAATATAAGCTTTTTACTTATTTAAAACTATTTACAATATAAGCTCTTTACTTATTTTAAACTATTTACTATATAAGCTCTTTACTTATTAAAAACTATTTTCAATATAAGCTAATTACTTATTAAACACTATTTACAACATAAGCTCTTTACTTATTAAAAACTTTTTACAATATAAGCTCTTTACTTATTAAAAACTATTTACAATATAAGCTTTTTTCTTATCGTAAAACGAAAGCTTTTCAAATTTTACTCTTGACAAAAAAGTGTTTACATTTTGGCTTTTTAAAATAAAATAAGCTATTTACAAGTTGACTTTAAGAAACAAAACTGTTTACAGTTTGAGATCTAGATTTGGTAAATAATTAAACTGTTTACAATATGAACTCTTGATTTGTTATAAAACGAAACTGTTTATGTAAGATAATTAAGAGTCCCAAAAATGAATCGTGGACGAGTCCATTGTGGGTGGGGCGTCTAGAAAGAAAGAAAGAACGCGACTTGATAACTGTTAAAAGAGGGAAGGTTCCGCAGTGCAAGCGAGATTTGAAAGGCGGCGGTTTCAGAAATGTGAAGAGCCGGAGCGCTTGGTGATTGGAGTATCGAAGTACCGGAAGAATGTGAGTTTATCGATGTTTATGGCACCGATGAAGTTTTATTGGCTATGGTACCCAAGCCCGTCTTCCTGTTAGGCTTTCGTGCCCGCTGACTAAAAATGCGACTGATAAGCAAGTTGGTACTGTAAAGGAATCCACTGACTTGTATTTCATCAAACAGACAATTGGAAGTGCTTGTGGAACAATTGCTTCAGTTCACGCTCGGATAAACAATGCAGAGCAAATTGCTTTCCAATCGGATGTATATATGAACGAGTTTCTAGCGGAAACCAAGTCTGGAACCTCAACAAGAAAAAGACTTTTATGAGACAAAAGTATGTCAAAAGATTTCTTTTATATGTGTGTGCGTAGCCGGCGTAAACCATCCGCTGATAGGAAATAAAGAAAACCAAAGTTTTTCCATATACGTTCTGTTCTTTGCCATTCTTGTTGGATCTTACCGGGTATCCCGAAAGAACGGGTAATGCAACATATAGAGTTTGAGCTATAAACATTTTAAAATACGAAACTTTTTACATCATGATGTGTTCACAGTTTGAGCGCTTGTCATGTTAAAATATGAACTTGATTACACTATGAGCTCCTGATTCGTTATCAAATGAAACTGTTTACAGCATGAGATATTGACCTTCTCAAATTTACAATTTGGGACTCTGACTTGTTAATAAACGAAACTGTTTATAGTATGAACTCTTCACTTTTGAAAAATCAGAAACTGTTCACAGTTTAAGCTTTTGACTTCAGAAAAAAAACGAAATTGTTTACAGGTAGAGATCTAAACTTGTTAAATAATGAAACTGTTGACTTTTAGAAACTGAAACTATTAACAATTTGAAGTATTGAATTGTTTACGAACAAAACGTTAACAGTTTGAACTGTTGCCCTTTTAAAATACGAAAGTCTTTACGTCATGATTTGTTTTAAACGAAACTCTTTAGAGTTTGACCTCTTGGAATGTTAAAAAATGATAATGTTTGCGGCATGGGGTGGTGATCTGTTATAAAATAAAAACTGTCTACAGTAGAGGCTGCTGGCCTTTTAAAACAGAAACCGTTTTACAGCATGAGCTCTTGACTTTAGAACAAAAAGCGTCCGGCGTTCGGTTCTTAATCGAAAGGTTGTGGGTTCGCGTCGACCAGGAGTCAATATTTTTTATTTATTCTTTACTGTTTTCACATCTAACCAAACAATTACGTGACTTACACATTTCTACTTTTTATGTATAACTTTTTATATATCATATCTAAACACATTAAATACGAAATTAATGCAACTATAATGCATTCGTAAACAAGTAAGCCATTTCTATGGATAACTTTTTTTTGTTTTATTAATTTTACATTCTTCGCTGTTCCTCATGCATATTGAATGTTTTGGAAACTGCTTACATCCAATAATTTTATAAGTCTACATAAAAACAATGCTACATTAACTCCCGGCTAACGACGGGTAAAAATAGATAGTATATATATATATATATATATATATATATATATATATATATATATAGCTAATTTTCTTTTTAATAAACACTGACTGAAAATGTCCATTGTTCCATGGCTAAACAAACTCAAATATCGATTTGTTAGCTGCAATGAAATAGCGGCCTAAATTCGAGAATCCGACTGACTCTTCATTATATATTAAAAGTACATATATATATATATATATATATATATATATATATATATATATATATATATATATAAATTAAAGTCAATTTTACTCTATTTCATTAACCATTATAGCTTTCAAATCAAAACCATAGTATGCTAATCCGTTTCGCCAGCTACTTAGGCAAATTCTTTATGCGGTGTTTTCAGAAAATATGCGTTCGTTTCCTTTCAAAAAATTTTACGTTCATTTTGAGTAAGCTGCTTCTCCCAAAACAATCATATACTGAGGAGGTCGAAGGCATTTTCACTCTCACGTTAATATCAACTCCCACTGTTCCACAGTCATCGGGGACCGTTCTTAATAAAATGATTAAATCAACACAATTATTTAATTTTTCCTTCGTACTATTTGTATATACTACACTAGACTTTAAATCTAAATACAAATCTCTCTTTTCAAGTGATCTTTCTCTTACTGAGCATATTGTAAAATGATGGAATATAGGAAAGAGGTGGCGATTTACCATTAAAAACACAAAACCATCTTACATTTTTCATATTAAAAGTACTTATTGGTGTTTTTTTTACATTTCTAACATGATATAATTCATATCACAATTAAAATTACATTCCCGCGTCACATGAATTTTTTTGTTTATCTTTACTTCTCGATTTTAGCCTATTGAGAAACATTCTAGAATAAATGAATATCGCCTGATCTAATTTACGAACAGGCAACGAAATAAATCGCGACTATGCAACATGGCCGCTAATTTGGTTTTAATTCGCTTCCTAAATCTTATTTTTCTGCTTTTTCCTTTTACTTTAGCCGATCTATTTCATAGCAGCAAATCATGAACAAATAAACATACGCTTTCGAGTCGTATAAATGCCTATTGCTTTCGATTTTTCTTATTTATCGTAACGATCCGTTTTTAGAGTAACTCCCGTCTTTTAACTTTTTTACGCAAAATAGGTTGCCAATTAAACATCCACCAAAATACGGCGTGACACCCCTCTATCCCTAAAAAAAACGGCTTTATGTTTACATCGTGGAATCTGCCTTCGCGTCGTACAACCAGAAAGGAAAGAAAAACAAATTAATTAATTTTCATATTAATTTTTCTTTTTGTTTTTCTGGGTTTTTTCCTTTTGTTAAATTGAATTTTAACGGTCTCACTTTTCTTAAGCAAAACATTTCCTTCATTAAGCTCAACACTGAACTTATGTTAGGATTAGCAATTAAACTTCCCCATAAATCTGGGTGGCAAGCTACCTCTCCTCACAAAAGTGTTACATTAACTTTGTGGGGTCTGCGTTCCTACCAGGGAACCATAAGCAACAAAGGCCCGGAATTTGTTGAGTTAATATATTTTCCAGAGCAACAACGGTCCTTTTATAGAATCACTTTTATCTCTAAGTTACATTACTTTGTTTTGTTTCTTGTTTGTTTTGTTTTGTTTTGTTTTTTTAGCTATGATCTTTATTTTGTCTTTTTTTTACTTTCGGTGACACTGCCTTCTAAACTTTTTTTTAAACAAAAAAAAACAGGTTGCTAATTTAACATCCACCATAAGTCCGGGTGTTTCCCCACATCGAAAAATTAGTTTTATATTTATAACAATAAGCAGCAAATAATTCAATAGTTCAACGTAGGCGTCGGAATTTCTTTAGTTAATATACTTTTCTGGGCAACACCGGGACACGGGACCCGCTAGTATA
>OY744540.1:66380971-66425971 GCA_963556195.1 Sepiola atlantica | reverse complement strand
AGATAACAATTCCTTTTCAAAACTTAAGTGTGACAGAGAGACAACAATTGCCATTTCACACTTAACTGTAACAGACAGACAGCAATTGCTATTTATAAATTAACGGCGACACACCAACGAAATGTGTAGAGGGATTCACGCCAATGAAATAAATTAAAAACATCGGAAGGTATAGAGGATTGTAAAAGTTTGTACAATGGTGAAGGGAGTCTAGAAATATTTCAATTGAAATAATTTCAGAATGTGTTAAGCTCCTGCTGATGTGTGATTATGGGCTATTGTGTGTGTGTATTTTCTCCCACCATTTGTTGTGGGTAGTGCTTATTTAACATGGAGAGTGTGTACCATGTTCAAATTACTATATTCCGTATTTTGTTGCGATGACGATTTATAGTTACAGGAGTGGGCAGGGCTGGCCTGCTAATAATGCGTGTCTTTTTTATATAGTGTGGGTATCGGTTCCCAGCGGGTTAGCGCTCAACTGTTAACGGCTTCTTTTATTGCTTTTGGTGTAGATATTTTTAACTCTTCTAATTAACTGAAAAAAGTTTGTTTTTCTTCTATTTATTTCATTGACAAAAATATGCACGTCTTTTTTGTATTAATATTTGTGTAGTGGTCGCACACGTGACAAACCGTCGAATATTCTATTTCATAAGATAATAAGACAGACAAAATCTGGTTTCAGACTTAAGCGTAACAGATTGACAAAAATGTTTTTGTTTTTTTAAATTTAAGCATGACAGACTAAAAATGTTATTTCAAACTTAAGTATGGTAGACCGACGAAAGTGGCATTTCAAACTTAAGCGTGACAGACCGACAAAAATTCTATGTCAAACTGAAGGATGACAGACCAACGGAAATGCTATTTCATACTTAATTATGATAGACCAGCTCAAATGTTATATCGAACTTGAGCATAACATACTGACTGCCGGACAGAGCCTCTTAAAGAGATGCTTTGGCGCATCTACAATTAGATGTGTTTAACAAACAATAAAAGAGCGAACATTGTAACGGTTCGGGAATTGAATAATATATCTATTATATCAAGGGCAGTTGTGTGTGTGTGTCCGGCTAAGTCAAAAACTACAAAACTAACACCCACAAAGTTTGTATATTCTTGATCGGTGTTTTTGGTAAATAATATCCAAAATTAAAAAAAAATTATTCATTCGCTGGAGGTCAAGTGCGCCGGGTTTCGTCGGGGGGTCAGTTATTTCCAATGTTATCTGCTATTATATGAAGGAAATGTGAATGACTTACATTATTATTATTTTCTATACATTAAACCAATAAAGAGAAATGGGCTGGGTAGAGGCGAAAGAGGGATAGGGGGAGAGAGGTATGAAAAAACGGGGAAAGAGAAAGAGAGAAAGATAGAGATACAGTTTAAGAGAGATAGAAAGATAAAAGTTTTAATATAAAGACGGTGTACACACTTTTAAATCTCTTCTATTTTGTTTTTATATGGCCTCGGGCAACGCCGGGTAGCCATGCTAGTAAAATATACAATGTTTATATCAGACAACCAAAGGCTGGGAAAAATATCTCCCCGTAATATTCAAAACAGAGACGTTTCAATTTATTTCCGCTAAACTGCCGGGGTGGGGCTATCGAATTCATATATATATATATATATATATATATATATATATATATATATATATATATATATATATATATATATATATATATATATATATATATATGCGGGAGTTTTTTTTTTAAATAATTACCAATAAATAATGTCTGCGTCGACTTATACGACCAAGTTGCGACGGCAACTATCTCAAACCTGTTAAAACTACTACTGTCTCGTACACTTATAACTGATGAGCGCATGCGCGCAACGCAGATCACTGCTACTAAAATTAATGTCTTTTTCAGTGTCCAACACGTGACTCATCCCTCCTCTTTCATTGAACTTGTTTTTGGTGGGGGGTATATCAAAGTTGTTAACTTGTTGTCAATAAAAATTGGATATCTTTTTTGTGTGAATTGTTTTACGATTCTTGTGCACCCTCTACATGTTCAGTAAATCTAAGTATTTTCTGACTGACCGAGGACGCATCTGAAATATGAACCATATATTTTTTTTATTGATATTACTTAACCCCGTCTATTCTGGCTTCTACCAATTGGTAGAAACGCTGGTGCTTTAACGTCGAAGGTCACTAAACCCGGCATTCGAGAGTTGATATATTTTCTGTCTCAAGTCAGAGAAAGTGAAATCCTTCTAAACTGAGGCAATTTTTATTTTTGTGCTTACCTTCAATAGAAGCTGGATTTGTCTTCTTTTTTCTGACCGCGCGTGTTTGTAAATGACGCTAACGCCGAAAGATATTAGACTCGGTTTTCAGGCTCGGATCAAGAGTTAGTATCCGTTCTATCTTCGATCAGAGAACGAAGAAATCCTTCTAAACTGGGGCAATTTTTATTTTTGTCATTGTCAAGGGGTCCACATTTTATAGGAGCTGGATTTTTCCCCACACTAAAATTCGACCTTGTTTGTAACTTTACCCTCGTGGGGAGGCGAGTAAATAGAGGCCTATAAATGGTCTTTTTCATTGAAACCTTTTAATTCGTGGAGTACGTAGTGCTGAATTAGTCGGTCCGACTGTGGGTTCTGCGTATCGCATTTGTCCTCCTCTGACTGAGGGCAGAACATATACAACATATTTATCTTAGGCCGAAAACGAATCCCAACGCTGTTTGGAACAGAAAAAGATTACTTTTTAAACTTATGACCAGCTTCACCAACTCTTCGATAAGTTTGCCCTTCCCTAACCCTAACCCGTCAACAATATTCATATTCTCTTTTACGAAAAATCAGAACTCTAACACGAAACCCTTTATATTTGTACGAGAATTGTAGCTATTGAATTATTATTATTCATATGCAGACATTTGTGCCTGAGAAAATTTGAGATCCATATCAACCATCTTTTCATGCTTGCAAGCTGATAAGTAGCATTTCGCAATCCGATTATAATTGTTCATACGGATTCCGGTATGCTCAAAATAGTCTTTCAACAAAAACAAATAAAGAAAAGAGGTATCCTACAATGTTTTCGTTCTTGACCTAATGTTTTACTTACAGAAGGGAGTATAAATCATTATACACCCGTATCATCGTAGACGTCGTCGAACTCAGGTTCTTGCTTGTCTGTGGATACAAAACTACTCGGAAACCGATGTTGATTTAGAAAAAGGATTATTTAAAAAGAGAAAACAGTCAAATGAAACATCAGTGAGACAGGTTACTTGTATACACGTGAGAGAGAGAGAACGACAGACAGATAGGCAGACGGATAGCTCGCCTCGCTACACCAGCAACATTGTCTGCGCTCTCCCCCCTCCCATTGGGGACAGCATCCAGACACATATTTTCTGCTTGAATTCTCGACAGCTAAAGAGAGAGAAAATTTCCAGCCAGAAGTCACGCGTTTTCGTTCTGAGAACCCTTTAGCTTTAAGGGGTCCATCCAAACACGGCACTCGGTATGTAACATTAAAATCAGAATGCCGTCTACGGAGAAATTAAAATATAACCAACCAATACAAAATACGAACTTCAGGCTAGGAACAAAGTTTGACAATCCTCCTAGACATTGTCTTCCCTTTTTCGGGAGCGGCGAAGGGGTTATCGCATATCACCCTAGGCGCTTACATTAATGAGGAAGTGTCGACTGGTCTTTACAAATGTTTTTGTTCTCATCTAGAATGCACCAGATGTTAATACGGATTTGTTTACGTCATTTATAGGCTATGTTTTTTATAGACTGCTTCAGGGATTTTCAGTCGTCTCCTGTAGTAATTTTCTTGTATTATTTTCCGTGTTGCCATCTGATACACACGCAAATAAAAGCGACAACACCTACACATAATATAAAACAGGGTCGGCGGGACGGTTATAAAAGTGTGTGTGTGGGGGGGGGGGCTCTCCTAAAAAGGGGGGGCGGTTAAACACATGCATATATAACTTCATTATTAATGACCGTAAAGTGTGGGGGGGGGGGGCAAGTCAAAAAGTGAGCCCCCCCTGCCCCCCCCCCCGGTGCCACGATCAGCTGATATCTGAAAGATTCTAACTTTCAACGCGAAAATAATACACAAAAATAACTGCACGAAACGAGAAACAATCCTTGAAAAACTCTACATTAAAAAGAAATCAGTCGCACAAAATCGTATTTAGCATAGATATTAATATCCTAAACGTGTTCAACAACAACAAATTAAAATAAATAGATGAAAGTAATATAATTTAATAAATAACGAATAGTTTGTTTTTTTCTCTGTGGATGATTCTAGCTTTTGTATAACCAATCAGAATTATCAGTTTACAGTGTGTGTGTTTTTGCTGAGACAAGTTAGAAACATTGGCTACGTAATAGGTTTCATGTTAAATATTGAGACTTAATAAATTGATCCTACTGAAAATGGGAAACATCCAGGAATGTACCAGCCTTCATTTGAGCTGTAAATTGAAAGCTAAATAAAGTACAATGTTTGCAGAAACATCTGTATAACAATAAGTCATGTACGAATCGTTCTTTCAGAAGCTGAATTTAAATATCTTTTAAATATGTATTAAATGTATTCATATTATATATATATATATATATATATATATATATATATATATATATATATATATATATATATATATATATATATATATATATATATATATAATGCACGAGCCGAACGCCGTTTCGTAGATCACTCTAACTGCCTGGTAAATAGCCGCTGATTCCGCTATTTACATTTAAAGTTCCTCTATATTTACTAACTAATTGGCTATGGCCGATGGATAAGATCCCCGACTACGAATCAGTGGCGATTTGTGGTCGGGGTTCGTGCCTACCGACCGTTGAGAATTAGTTCCTAGACTGAAGATTGCGTTAGCATGAAACATCGATGTCTCTAGGTATTTAAATAATTAATATTTATTTATTAAAATATTATTGTATATATATATATATATATATATATATATATATATATATATATATATATATATATATATAAACCTAAAAGTATACTTTTAGAGAACTGAACCTATAGCGAAATGGTGTATGCTCAATATACGAGATAGAGCAATTATAAAGATAAATGAAGGAAAGGAAAGAACTATGTACGGATGATCAAATCTATTTCATCTTCGATTGTTCAATACAAGATGTACTCGAGGAAAACATGTTTATTTTTCTTTCCTTAAACCGAGGCTTTTCAAAGATTAAAATCTTATCATCAGAGGAATTATATTGATGTATAAGTTAGCAGTGGCTTAAGGAAAGAAAAATAAACATGTTTTTATCGAGTACACCTTGCATTGAACAATCGAAGATGAAATAGATTTGTCATCCATACATCTTTATATCTTTTCCTTCACACACACACATATATATATATATATATATATATATATATATATATATATATATATATATATATATATATATATATATATAATAGTAACTCTGTCTGTGTGCGTGTGTGTCCCCCTGATATTTGTGTCTTATGTTCACCCATACCGCTGGACAGAATTGCTTGAAAATTGGCATGTGGACTACTGACCTCTCAGTAAAGGTAACAGGCTTCATGAGAAATATATCACTTCAACTCTGAGGGTCCCGGGGGGGGGGGGGCACAATCACCCACCAACCTTGAAAACTATTTTCACTTAGATTCAAATGAAATTTAAACCACAGGTAAATGAGCAAAAATGATGACTATTCCTAAAATTTCAGCAAATTTTTATATTAAGATGGTCCTCAGGGGCACCCCCCGCCCACTAAAAAGTGATTTCCATTTGTTTCAAATAATATATATATATATATATATATATATATATATATATATATAAATATGTATATACCTAATCAAGGAGGACACTTCTCTATCTGTGCATGTCTGTCCCTAACAACGAAAACATACTAAGAAGTGTACTTTCAATATAATTGTATTCACATACACAATTTGCATGTGAACATAATGGAAGTATTTTTCTGTCTGTGGCTGCCCCTTAAAGAAGCTAATGACAATTTTCAAACATGTTACACAATGAAATTAATCTATTTATTAGCGTTAGTTTAAGAGTATTAACATATATCTGAATAGCTCGGTAAGTAAGATATCTAGCTGACAGCATCAAGGTTATTGTTAAAGTAAACTCTCCCTACCATGATGTTGTATATGATGCCATCCCACACTATAACCTGGGCAACACCGGGTAGCTCTGCTAGTACTAGTCTAATACCCGTCCAGGACGGGTATAAGCAATAAATGTAGCATTAGTTTTACATTTTAATGGAGTTTTTTCTCTTTTCTTTAGAGATATGTAGAGTTTCAGTGGCATTTCCTAAATGGTGAAGTTTATAAAAAAATATATAAATAATGTGCCCACGTTGCTCACCCTGTTGCCTAGAATACATATTCCATACTTCATAATGATAAGTTCAATAGTTTAGGATTTTACCAAATACATCCATATTATAGACGCTTATGCGCGCGCAATCATCCTTTTTAAAATGTATTTCTTAATATAACTCAAAATTTGATGTAAAGCAATTCTAATTCTTTTTTATCATTTTTTTTTTGTATTTAACTTATTTTTTAAGTTTTTATTTTTTTTTGAGGGGGGGGTAGTTTGATTTGTACATTGTATCCACCAAAAAGATCGGTTTACAGTGTCTGTTTTTTTTGCCGAGGAAAATTACAAATATTGACTACATAATAAGTTTTATGTTTGTTGTATGTTAAATTGCGTTAAATCTCTTGAAAATGTGAAATATCCAGGAATTTAACAGCCTTCATTTTAGCTATGAATTCAAATCTGAATAACATTTTCTCAGAAACAAGCGTATATCAATAAGTCCTGTACGAATGGTTCTTTTTGAAGTTAGATTTAAATATCTTTAAAAAAAAATTAAATATCTTTTAAATCTATTCATATATATATATATATATATATATATATATATATATATATATATAAAAGATTTAAATTATTTTCAACTCATCTTCCAAATAAATAATACACACATTTTTTTTTTAATGAAAATAGCTCCAGACAAGGCATGAAGCCACTTGGTGTGAGAAGCTAAAAAATACTTCAGAGTCAAAAATTAGCCAATGATAAGTGTTAGATGGATAGTCATTTAGAAAACAGCAATTCTTCCACCTTTGTCAGAAACAGTGATCATGGAATGGGATGACTAAAGGACAAAATAAGGAAGCGAGGGTTACGAGGCTGCCGGAAGTAACCCTGCGGATCACCTTCTTGAGTCTTTAAGTCGTATTACGACCTTATCTCCATAATTACCATTAGAATTGTTATTTAGAAAAATTAACATGTTAAAACTGAACAGCTGAACGGATTGTCTGTATTTTTTATTTCGTGGCAAAGCAATCCTTTTAT
Organism: Sepiola atlantica; assembly: GCA_963556195.1. Lineage (NCBI taxonomy): Eukaryota > Metazoa > Mollusca > Cephalopoda > Sepiida > Sepiolidae > Sepiola > Sepiola atlantica. The sequence goes on along the minus strand of OY744540.1, from coordinate 66,418,544 downwards.
TACCAATGCCCGGTTATTTGTCTATCAAATTTTACACCATTTAATCCGTCACATGAAAAACTAAAGCTAGAACTAAATGTGGCGTTTCAGGCGAGACCTTAAATCGTCGGTTGTAAATGATCGTCGAATTCACCTGGTAACCAATCAACATCGTTTGTCAGTCCGCGAAAATATTAACCGACTTCTGACGTCGGTAAGCCAAAGTCAGTTCCCGTTGCCTGCTAGTGGAAATATGATATCATTCGTTTTCTACTGCTGCTACAAAAAAAAATGGATATTTCTTTCGGATATGTAATTGAACGTATGAAAGTTTGAATCTTTGTCATATTGCGAAATGTTGCTAGCATACAAAAAAAAAAGACAAAGAATTGACTTCCAACGTATATTAACTTAGTGGAAAATCCCACCATCTTTAAAAATGAAAAATATTTTTTTAAACTGTAGCAGTTACCTCCTCCTTTCAAACATAACTGCACCGGTTGGCCGTTAGGGTTCGCTTTTTTTTCACCGACAGGTGGCGCTGAAAAGCGACACCAGAGTTATCTGCCTTTCTGATTATAAAAACCGGTGTACACGAAAAATCACTCTCTTCTCTATTCAATTGGCCTCGCTGAACGACGCTAAGACACCAGCGCTCCGTCGCCACGTGTTCAACAACGGTAAGAGTTCTCAACTCATTTTCTTTGTATACGGTTCTCAAGGACTTTCCCACTCCGGACTCATTTCTTCACATACTCTTTTCAAGAACTGTTTTCTATCGACACACATACATACACCACACACGTCATCATCCAACATACACACACATTCAATAAACCTTATTTGAACTACCTCGTTTTGTTTGTTAATTATTACTCTGTTTTTGCATGCAACAATTGCTTGATTTTATGAACTCGCTTATAGTCGGGAACACGACCCGATTCTAACAAAACCTATGACCAGTTTCCCCAATGCTAGATGAAAACGACTAAAGACGTAAAATATTTCTCATTAATAACTTTCCGTCGGAAGAAAAAAACAATATTCCTCTCTTCTTTTACGAAGAATTAGAACTCTAACTCTAACCCTTACCCTATTACGAGACCTTTCATATTTGTACTAGAATTGCTACTATTGAACTATTATCATATATGAACATTTGTGTATGAGGACATTTGAGTTTCAAACCAATCACCTTTTCCAGATTGTAAATTGATAAATACCACCCGATTATAATTGTGTATTCGTTTTCTGGTCTACTAACTATATTTATTAAACCGGCGATAGCTAACAACACCCTACTTGAGAGTCTAACATTCAAACTCCTCGGAATAACATTCACATATAAAATTAATTGGAATAAATACATAAACGATGCTGCCAAGTCTGCTGCAAATAATGTGGGCTCCCTCTATCGGGCTAGAAAACTTCTCACACCTGCCAGTATCTTATATCTCTATAACGCCACCAATCGCCCATGCATGGACTGATGCACAAACCACTAATTCATCTCTTTTACACGTGGTCTAAAAACGAGCCTTTAATCAAATAGGTCCCACACTGACTACTGAGCTTCAACCTCTGTCCCATTGCCGCAATGTTGCATCCCTGTTCTTGTTTTACAAATACTTTATTGGAATGTGCTCCGACGAACTTGCTTCACTTGTACTTCTTTAACGTAAATACTCCCGACCAACTCGATAATCAGCAAAATCCCAGCTGTTCTCTGTCGAGGTCACCAGATGCCGGAAAGCTTCCTACTCTAATAGCTTCTTTCCTCAAACTGATTGTCTTTGGAATTACCTCACTGCTCCCTGTTTTTCTGACTGTATCAATATGCAGACATTTAAATTCCTACAATGGCAATGTGCCTTGTTTCGGATGAAAAAGAAAACACACTTATGTATTAATTTAAGAAGCATATTACTGATAAGTAAATATTTTAAGTCACCAACGGTGCCAATCGCTTAGAAAACCCCTGTATTGGGTCAGAGTTATCTCCCTTAGATTTATTCTCGCTATCAACGCAGGAACATCGTTCGATTATAAGTTTGTAATCTAGTTCTGTCCATACATGGAAAATTCTAACGTATAATTACAGGTGTGAATCGACCAAGAAAAGTAATCTAACAGGCAATGACTCATAAGGTTTGGAAAGCAGCGCATAAAAAATGAGCATAGGACGAAATGTTTGTACACTTCCTCTTTCTGGCGCGACTTTCAAAGTGTACAAACATGTTGTCCTATGCTCATTTTTTATGCGCATGATTTCCAAACCTTTGCAGGCTTTGTCTGTGAGATTACTTTTCCTGGTTGATTCAAAGCAAACGACTTTATCCACATCTTTCTCCATGCGGCTCATCGCCGCTGGAGACACTTCAATTTAAATATATAATTACATAGTCAATGCATTCGCACACATTCTCCGTTTTCGACTCCGGTAATTCGTGTTCTTTTGTTACTGTAATGGGAATTATTGTACTCCTTTTCTAGTACTCATGCCTTCAGCATTTCTTTGTCTACTTTTACGCATCTTAATTTTCCCTTTATGTTAGTCTACAATAAATTGTAATAAATGTATATGGTATGCAATCAAATTTCTTATCGAAAAAGCGCAAGAATGACAAAAGTGGATCAATACAACAGCCGAAATCCTAGTAATCCAGAAACAAATCCACATAATCAAGGAACGGTAACCAGCCACACGTAAGAAATAACATCACACGACCCCCAAGAGAACTGAAACGGACATCGCTCCCTAATAAAAAATATTTTACAAACACTCACACACGTGGTGATATCAGCTTCGGCTGGCACTACACAGAATGGTCATGGAGTGCTAGAGTGGATGGAACGACCAAAGAGAGAGAGAGCACCAACCAGACCTTCACTGAAAGGGTACAAAGAGTACTGGAACCTTGAGGAGGTTTATTGCCACTCAAGTTCCAGAAATAACCAATGGTCGGTTCTAGCGGAAAATCAATGGTAAATAGCATTTGCGATAAATCAAAATTACTTGCAATGATGATTGAAAGAAGCGTAGGTAACTAGAAATCTGGGGAAACTTTTTGTCACTCAGACTCCAAGGAACACCACTTATCCTAGTGAGTATTTATTTACTCCTCTCCAGAATTTAGGCACAAGGCCAGTTTTATCTTACTCCCACAAGTAAGATGTGACCCAAGGTCGGGACGGGAAAGTGGGGCTTGAAAAGCCAGCGCCCGAGAAGGCGTGCAATATGGCCATTAAAAATTGCCTGAGCAGCCTCCAGTAGGGGTGCCTCAGGCAGTAAGCAATAAACTTACTCCTCCCTAAAGAGGGGAGGCGAAGCCTGAGAGGGTGGACCTCCTAAAACTGCACAGGATAAACCCATAGATCGGCGTAAATCAAGCCCCGAAGGCCAAGACAATACCAGTCTATGGGGTGCAATATCCATCGGAACAGATACTACACTTTGATCTTAACCAAAAGTGAGTAAATAATAAGGAAATATTTGCTTACAGTGCTCAGAAGGTGCAGTACAACTCACCAAAAGTGCATGTACGTGTGTATGGGGGTGAGGGTATCGGGTGTAGTTTGGCCGAATTTCGGTAAGCATGAGAGATGGAAAGGATGCTGTGTCTCCGCATCCAACAACTGACGCAAGCATTTTGTCCAATGCTTCACCAATTCTGTACGTGAATAAATGTTGTCCGAAGGTCATACGAGCTGTGCTGTTCTCTGACTTTGTAGACATGTCCACGTGTGTTAGACATATGGAGATCAAAACTGTGCTCCGGGTGTTGTTGGCGAGATAGTCAATACTTTTTGTGGGTGTTTACTCAGTCAGTTGTTAGATGTCCAAATATTGACCGGAACTATATATTAAAATCGATAAAATCAATGAAAATAATTTTTAAATTGCTTTTTGAAAATACGAATCAATGATTGGCCTAAATCACTGACGAAACTGATTTTTATCTGTCTCATATTATTACAGCTATGAAACAGCGATTCTTCCTCGGTCGGCATATAGGTAAAAGTAAAGGTCGCATAGCCGTGTCTAGGGCACAGCATATGGAAGGCTGAGCCCATCCCTCTCCTTCCGCTGCCTTGAACCTTCCCTGAGTTTTTAGTCAGGTACCCATTTACTGCTGGGTGGACAGAGGGAGTTTTCAGACCCGAAAATTCGCATGCCGTGAGTGGGATCGAACCCGGGTCGTTCAGTCCAAAGACAAGTGCTATAACCACTCGTTTACAGGCCCTCCCTATATAGATACTTCGCTATAAAGAAAGCATTCCTCTTCTCGTCCCTACAGCCTCTTTCTTACAGAAAAAAGGTTGCTAGTCTTTCTCTACTCTATCGTTATTTTCATACAAGATGCTCGGCAGAGGTCCAATCTATGCCCCCCCCCTGAAAACATTAACAACAAAAACTTGTCTAGCTACAACCACTGTATATAATTTTCCTTTCTTCATCTGTGTACAAGAAAACTAAAACTTTCCAAGAACTACCCGTCGTTGGAAAACAATACTACGGGACTGCTTCCCAGCTAACTACAAGATGGTCGTTGTCGAGCCGTCCTCCTAAACAATCAAATTCTGACTAGTTTCACTCACCGTTATCAATCCTAACGGTTTTGTCTCACCGTTCACCTGGAAAACTCAGTAATTTTTATTCTCTAGTGGCCTTTTCGGCCTTGATAAGCAATGATTGCCCGTCTGTGGAACACAATACCACGGGGTTGCTTTCCAGCTGACTACAACATAGTCGTTTTCAAGTTCAATGTTAACAAATTCATGTTCAGCCGTCCATCTTAAAAAATAAAATTCCAATCCTTACAGCGTTTTCTTATCGTCCACATGACAAACTTATTAAACATTATCCTCGAGTGGCCTTTGGGCCTTGATGAGTAGTAAATAAAAACAAACTACTTCAACGGAACGACCGATCGATCTACAGACGGATAGAACCTCTCAAAGATTTTTTTAATGGAAATCGCTCTAGACAAGGCATGCAGCCGCTTGTAGTAAGGAGATGGGGAAAATACCACTTCAAGGTAAAAAAATACTAGTCAACGATAAGTGTTAGATATATAGATTCCACACAGAAAACAGCAATTGTTTCCCCTTTGTCAGAAACATCGCTCATGAAATGTGAGGACTAAAGAACAAAACAACGCATCTAAACATGGAAATTGCTGCGTACAAAAGTATATTTCTACTAGTGTTGGGACGATTAATCGGAATCGGGAATCAGAAAAATTGGAACTTTTTGGGGTATCGGAATCGGAATCGGTATCGGAATCGGAAAAATTTTAGCCTAAATTTCCGATTCCAAAGACGATTCTTTTAATATTTTTACTCTTTAAAACTCAAATTTTCTGGTACTAATGATACAATGATTAAACTTTATTGATTTTAAACTACCAGTAAAACTAAAATTTATGGATTATAATAACTAATTAAGGTCAAAATGTCCAGGTAAAAATTACACCGGTAAAAATGGCACGAATGGATGAAGGAGAAAAATGGCACAAGTGAAAAATATAGATGAAAATCTCATAATGAGTTTGGATACGATATATAAAGGGGAAACATTAGAAAGTTTGTCAAATTAAAAAGAAAATTATATCTACATTTCAAAGTAAATGATGAACTCTCCGCTAAATCACTCCCCCACATCAAGAATAGACGATTACACGATTTTAGAATCGGAATCGGTAATTGTATCGGAATCGGAAAATATATTGGAATCGTCCCATCACTAATTTCTACACTATACAAATTAAACTTATTACATTTATTATAATAAATTTCATTAAATCTTAGCATAAATATAGTAAACTTTCGGTTTTCGTGCACGTGTTTGTATATGTGCGGATGTATCAGACCATCTTATAAGTTCTGTCCCAAGTTTTATTTTAATAATGAAAACAGCAATTCTTCCTCCTTTGTCAGAAGCATCGCTCATGGAATGTGAGGACTAAAAGACAAAATAAGGGAAGCAAGAGTTACGAGGTTGCCGAAAATAAACCCAAGGTCCACTTTCTACTTTCTTATTAACGTCAACCTCTTAAAGGTCGGAACAGATCCAATCCAAGACAGCAGATAATGCACACACAAAGGGCTTAATATGCTTTTGGATAAACTTTTTGACAGTAATAAAGGGTTTTTTACTACGCCGGTATTGTCCGGGCCTTTGGGTCTGGATTTACGCCGGTCTATTGAGGGTTGCCGGTCCTGTGCAGTTCTAGGAGGTGCACCCTCCCAGGTTTTGCCTCCCCTCTTTGGGGAGGAGTAAGTTTATTGCTTACTGTCTGAGGCGCCCCTACCAAGGAATGCCGACGGGGCTGCCCATGCAATTTTTAAATGGCCAGAGTACTCACCTCTCGGGCGCTGGCTTATCTAATCCCACTTTCCCGACCTTGTGTCACATCTTACCTTGTGGGAGGTAGATAAATAACAGGGATTTATCGTAACATTTTACTGCAGTTTCACGGTAAATCCGATCGTCAGAAGTGCATTTCTATTCAACACATCTGTATACATTTGAATCACTACCACTATATCCGTTTCATTAATTCTTTAGGTGTTCGGATTTCCTCTCCAAAATTGGTGGTGACCCCCCTTTCGCCCAGCTCCCGTTTCTAAAACGAGATGAAGTCGGGCATCCTCTTTTCCCACCTTATGTGTGAAAAAATACGTCAAATTTCCGAAAGTACTTTCAAATAAGTTATATATTTCATCGTTCCCAAATCATTATATGTCGCAGATTTGAACTAGGTTGAACTGTGTCTCGTGGAGGATACTCAACTGCCTGAGAAAGGGGCAATCAAAAGCTGCTGCGGCCGGCCAGATGAGGCTACAAGACTGACCCAACTATCTGCGATTGTGGGCATGGATACTGCACCCCTGTGCAGTTCTAGGAGGTCCACCCTCTCAGGCTTTGCCTCCCCTCTTTGGGGAGGAGTAAGTTTATTGCTTACTGCCTGAGGCGTTCCGTACCGGGGAATGCCGACGGGGCTGCCCAGGCAATTTTTAATGGCCAGAGTGCTCACCTTCTCGGGCACTGGTTTATCAAATCCCACTTTCCCGACCTTGTGTCACATCTTACCGCTGTGGGAGGTAGATAAATAACTTGTGGGCAGGAGGACCATACGTTCCAGCATTGGCATGTCCGGCCTCTACTATCCAACCAGCGCAGACTGGAAGATCTCGCCGCAATGTCCAATGATAATGAAAAGGACTGCGGAAAAGAAGTGGGAAACTATCGCATGACCACATGAATCTATCGTCGCGTGTTTCACGACCATCTTCTCCATATTACTTGGGTGTCCGTGTAACTGCTGTGGCTACTGCTGAAGGCCGACCGTGACAATATGTTGTCGGCGTTCGTTCGAGGACTGAAAACGAAATTTAGATACCTTATGTAGAATAGGAATATTTGATACTGCATTTTATACGGTTTTTTTTATAGCGACGCACGTGGTGAACCCTTTTCTCTATCACCAAATGACGTCATATTGAATATTATTGTTTTTGAGAACACACAAATGTCGGAAATAAACAGGAAAATAACACAATGTTGAAGAGATGGTAATAATAAAGAGGCAGTTGGATTTATTTATACCACCCTTTCCTGATTTGACAGAGTACAAAACCTACTTCGAAATCAAGTGGAGATGTCCTCTTCTCTTCGCTACTGCTTCTTTTTCACAGAAGAGAGGTTGCTAGTCTTTCTCTACTCTATCGTTATTTTCATAGTATGTGCTCTACTGAGCTCCAATGTACACCCCAACCGTCTAGCTACAACTGCTGTAAATCATTTTCCTTTCTTTCTGTGTGTATTTAAAACTAAACGGCATTTTCACGATAAAAAAAATATTTCTTTTTGTTGTCTGTGGAACACTAATACCACGGGACTGCTTCCCAGCTGACTACAACATGGTCCTTTTAAAGTCGAAGAGTAGAAAGTGGACCTTGGGTTTACTTTCGGCAGCCTCGTAACTCTCGTTTTTCTTATTTTGTCCTTTATTCCTCATATTTCATGAGCGATGTTTCTGACAAAGAAGAGAAAATTGCTGTTTCCTGTGTCATAATCTATCCACTTAACACTTATCGTTAACTAGTTTTTGACCTTGAAGTAGTATTTTTTAGCTCCTTACGTCAAGTGGCTTCATGCCTTGTCTGGGGCGATTTACATAAAAAGGTCTACTGTTACCAAGTTCTTGTTGAGCCGTCCTCCTAAATAATCAAATTCTTTCCAGGTTCTACAACTGTTATCAATCCTCACGGTGTTGACTCACCGTTCACCTGACAAACTCAGCAACCCTTATCCTTGAGTGGCCTTCGGGCCTTGATAAGTGGTGACTCTTTAGTACTTAAAAAAAGTATATGTATATGCATCCATTTTCTCACACAAAAAGTTTGTTTTTTCAAAGACAAACGTAAAAGGAGCATAATGCGTGTTACATGAAAGGGTGCACATAAACATACTTAATTACTAAAGGTAATTCTAAATTACGCGAACAAAAAAATAGAAATTAACATGAATTGACAGGGTAAACATATTATAGAGAATGCTATGGGCTATGTTAAGTAAATACGACTTACTTTGTATTGTCTTGAAATTTTTCTCAATGCGAATGCTGCGACCACTAGAAAAGGTGTCATGGTTAAAAGGTCCATCTTTTAAAATTTATCTATGAACGAGTTACGACCAGTAAATAAAACAGCTGGTGCAGTTTCGTCAGCGTTGTGGATACCATGTCCATATGTAAAGCTGGGGTGGAACACATCCTTCCAGCTTCAAACCCAACCCAGAAAGAGACCAGGCCTCGATTTCGAGTCTCGATCTACGCATGTGCGAGTCTTTTTGTACTTCAAAATTGAAGATTTCATTTATACTTGTTGCCATTATAATTGAAGGGAGATAACTTGATAATGGTTCAAAGGACGTAAATCTGAATACACTCGACCAAAAATTAATATATAGATATGCAATATGATACGATGGAAAACAATTAAAAGCGATTAAAAATTACTATTTTTATAAAAGATATTGTACCTCTGTCGTACTGTTTGTACATTTTTGTGTTTTTGTGAATTACGAATGGCTTCAGTGTTTATTTACCTCCTCTCTAGGAGATTAGACATAAGGTCAGGTGGGGTTTTGAAAAGCCAGCACGCTAAGAGAAACGCACTCTGCAGCATAAAAAAAGTCTGAGAAGTCCCGTCGTCATTCCCCGGTAGGGGTGCCTCAGACGATTGGCAATAAACCAACCCTTTCTAGAAGAGAATGTAAGGCCTAGAAAGTTGAACATATGCGAATTTAGTAACGTTATACGTGCATGGATTCGTGTTTGCAGTTCTCAGGGGTTTAATACCTTTCCCAAGTTGTATTAGTTACTAGCTATTATATCCATCCGGTATTCACCGGGAGTCTTTTATTTTAACTTTTGTTTCGCTCATTACCCCCACCCACCCACCCTTTCGACATTTTCTCTTAATTTATTTTATGAAAATATTTGCATCTTTGCATCTGAAGGGATATCATTAAAATGATCGGCTTTGCAATAAAATCGATCGGACGTTTTACGAAATGCTGAAATTTAAATCCCATAAATACTTTCCAATATTTTTATTTTTATTTTAACAACTAAATAGACAGGGCACGAAATAATATTTTAATTTTAAAACAACCGTTGCATTCTGGTCCTTTTCGATTTTTTAAATCGTATTTTTATGAAGTTTTATTGAATCACTTACGGAATCGTTGCTCTATTAAATTAATTGGACAGAATTGCTTCAAATTATAATAAACTTTTTTAAAGTTAATTGACAAAGTTACGTTTGAATGCGAATCTCTATAGACAGACGATAACATATGTTAAAAGTTCGTTATATAAATGTTCAACATGTTTCATATCCAAACAACGCTGGATCTCTCTCTCTCTCTCTCGATCTCTCTCTCTCTCTCTCTCGATCTCTCTCTCTCTCTCTCCCTCTCTCGATCTCTCTCTCTCTTTCTCACTCTCTCTCTCTCTCTCTCTCTCTCGATCTCTCTCTCTCTCTCTCTCTCTCACTTTCTCACTCGATCTCTCTCTCTCTCTTTCTTCTCTCTCTCTCTCTTTCTTCTTCTCTCTCTCTCTCTCTCCTCTCTCTCTCTTTTTCTCTCTCTCTATTTCTTTCTCTTTCTCTCCTTTTCTTTCTCTCTTTCTCTCTCTCTCTATTTCTTTCTCTCTCTCTCTCTCTCTCTATTTCTTTCTCTCTCTCTCTTTTTTTCTCTCTCTCTCTCTTTCTCTCTCTTTCTCTCTCTCGCTTTCTCGATCTCTCTCTCTTTCTCACTCTCTCTCTCTCTTTTCTCTTTCTCTCTCTATCTCTCTATCTCTTTCTCTACCGCTCTCTCTCTCTATCTCTCTCTCTCTTTCTCTCTCTCTCTTTTCTCTCTCTCGCTTTCTCGATCTCTCTCTCTTTCTCACTCTCTTTCTCTCTTTTCTCTTTCTCTTTCTCTCTCTCTCTCTCCTTTCTCTCTCTTTCTCTATCTCTCTCTCTCCCTTTCTTTTCTCTCTCTCTCTCATCTGTCTCTTGATCTGTATGACCGTTAGGACGCCAAAGATGACCTGGCAACCAATTTCTTTCAGCCCTCCCGAGTCTTCATGGGCGTGTTACTCAGCGCCAGCCCTGTCCACTCTCGGGTGTTATCTTTTAACCTCTTTCTTTGTCTACCCCCCCCCCCCCCCCCATTATTTCTCCCAGTACAGTTCCTGGCAGGATTGTCTTTGCGGGTATCTACTAATTACGAATAACTAAAAAGAAAACACTGATACTAAGATAATATATATATACTGGTGTACAGATAATACATATTATAATTAATTATAATATAATTATAATTAATAAATATAATTATAATATAATTATAATTAATTAAAGACTGATACATACATAAGATAATACATATACTAATAAATATATTTATATACAAATACTGATACTGAATGTGCGTAGAGACTAAACGGAAGATTATCTTTCGACGGTTAAAATTTAAATGATATAATATTAATCTTCTATGCAACAGTTTAACTACACTTCCGATATTACACAAATATTATTAACCAATCAAAATCGTCTAATATATAGAGTAAAGTTAGTCTCTTTCTCCATTTTTTTGTCATCGATAGCTTTCTTCCCGCAAAAGTCATTATTTGATTCCGATTCGTCAGTTCTTTTGATGGGTCATTGCAGAATGAACAATACTGAGTAATTATATTTAATTCTTACCTAAAAGTATTTTGATCGGGTCGGAATTATTTTCACATGGACGCCATGTTAAAAAAGGATTAACTTAGTTTTCGTCACTGCAGAGTTACTTACCTTGGTTTGGAACAAAATAAAACTTATGATTGGGGAAAATAAAATGTTATAATTTTTTTTTAAATCCAAGTAAAAAATACCACCGGGCAACGCCGGGTATGGACAGCTAGTATGTTATATAAGAGTCAAAGAGACAATTTCAAAGGGGAAAAGCCGCGAAAGCAAGTACGGATGGTTTTTTTCTAATAGATCATAACTTATCAAGGCCAAAAGTTACTCGAGGACAGAGGTTAATGAGATGCAATAATTGTCAGTTGAGAGATTAAGAACTTTATGAGAAGACCAGGAATGATTGCTGAAATGGACCAAGTTCGAATAGATGTAGGGACAGTTCATGACAAGAATCTGTTGACATTGGATTTGAAGACGACCATGTTGTAATCTGCAGGGAAGCAGTCCGTGGTAATGTGTTCCACAGAAAGAAAAGCTCTTGCGAAGAAGCTCTGTTTGTTGAAATTCCGTCTGACACTAACGCAGATGGAGGAAGAAGGGGATTTTTTTTCAGTTGTGGTAGGAAAACGAGTTCTTGCTGTGAATGTCTTGCAGGAATTGAAGCTGCGTCGAACACATTTCATGGAAATAATGATAGAGAAGAGAGAGACTAACAACGTCGCTTCTGTGAGAAAGGGGCTGTAAGGAAGAGAAAAGATCATCCCACATTAGATTTCGAGTCGATTTTGAACTCTGTTTTCTAGACAATGAAGCGTGCTCTGAGCGGCACCTCCCCAGTGTACACTGATTGGCACCTCCCCAGATGTGGCAGCAATACTTCATCTTAGGGCGTATTTGTTACTAGATCAAATCATTTACTTTTGCGCTTCCTTCAGTACATGTCGCCTTAGACGTTCTATCCGTGAGGGAATGCCGATGCGACGGACTGGTCTATTCCTTTTTGGGGAGTGGAGGGTACTTGATTCGCACTATAAACTGACCTTGTATTAAAGCTTGCCGCTGCGGTAGACAGGTAAACAAATCAAAGTGTAGGATTAAACTGTAGGATCAAAGTGTAATATCTGCTCTGTCTCAGGAGGCCATGCTCGCGAGCATTACTTCTTTTTTTCGGAGGGCGTCGTAGGCTTTATTTCCTTTCGTCTCTTACTTTCGAAGGGGGTGGGGGATTGCCTGTTGCCTGAAGCACTCTCATTTATGAGGGAATGCCGACGGGACAGAACAGAGTATTTTTGAAACTGGACCAGTGTACTCTATTTATGGCATAGCGTGTGGGGGTTCTTCGTCGACAGAAACTGATGTTCGTCTCTCTCGTTGACACGTTGTAATTGTCTCCTAGTAGTAGTGACAGTAGCAGTCATGTAGAATGTTGTTTTTTACTTCGCTTTTCCTTATTTTAGCTGAAATAATAGAAGTAATTAAAAAGAACAACAAATAACGCCATTGTTTTCTCTGGATTTTAGATTGCTTTTTACACTAATCTTTACAGTAATTTACATCTAGATGAACTGCATCTTCCCCTTTCGACACCTGTAGGGTGGTCGATGGCCTCGAAAACTTTAACGCATAACTCTCCAATCGCAGTAAGTCTTTATTTTTCTGTTACGCACTTCCTCCCATCACGCAACTATCGGTACACGTCAGCCTAACTTCTCACGTGACCTCTAATGGAGAATTCCAGTTCCTTTTTTTCTTTTAACTAACACTGCGTGGAATTTTCAATTTTTAACCTTATTTTTACACATCCAACATTTAATGTTGGTACACTTTTATTCCCACTAAAAACTGACCTTGTGTCTAACTTTTCCACTGTTGAGAGACAGCTAGCTGATCAACGCCAGTCTTCGGGCTAAGATTCAAGTGATATAATGTTAATCTGCGCAACCGTTTAAAGACACTTGTGATATTGCGCGAATTTCAGTAATCAGTCGGAATCAAAGGTTACATATAAAGCAAAGAGCTAAGAGAGATTTTTCAAAAGGGGAGAAGCCCGCGAAAGCAATCACGCAAGTTGATACAAGCTCAAATCATGTGCATTCGCGCTTCCGCCGAACCCGCCCGTCTCCGACTTCGTTTCGCCACGAGAAAAGAATTCGCACTTACTGAAACACTAAAACTTAGCGACTATCAAACATATATGAATTTAAACTAATCCTCATAACTAAACGTTATCGTGACAGTATTCATTATATTCACCGTAAAAGGATGTGTACATGAAATTCGTTATACTTATAAATAACTTGTCTTATTATTATGTACGACTGTACACTCTCCGTCAAAAATTACGAGAAAACTAATGCCAATCCCGTCTGTTTATTATACCACTGTGCTTTCATACATTTTGAAGTTAATCGTTAGTTAAAATTAGCTAAATTTTAAATTATTTGTTTTGTAATTGGCCCATATCTGATTTTTCTTTTTAATTTTGTTTTCAAGGTTTAAAAAAAAAAAAATATTATACTGATGACTACACGTTAATGCACAAAAGGGAAATATTAAAAAAATCGCGTCGTAATATTTCAAGTAAAATGTTATCGTTAAAATCATATACTAATAATTTGCAATCGTATTAAATTAAATTAAAATATCGTTAACTCGAGAAAATAATATATATTCGAGTTTTATTGATGTTATGAACACGGAATTGGAGAGCTTTTTTCGTAATATATAAGAACTATATTTCGAAAGATTGTTTTATTGTTAACATCTATGGTGCTTTATTTTAATTTAAAAAATCAGGCCTTTTTTTGGTACCCTGAGTATAACTTTAGTTAAAGTGATTTTTGTTTACACGAAATGATACGTTTTCACTAAGATTTCTAATAAAATAATGAGTTCATTATGTCTCGAGATCATTAATTAATAAATACTGAAAATTTAATTAAAAATGGTTGATTTTCTGAATTTTGGTGATTTTTTAAGTGGAGGGAGGGTCAAAATTTTGTTACATTTTGAGGATCGGCCATTCATATTTGTTGTTGTTTTCTTTGTTTATGATTTCTTAATTAAATTTTTTTTAAACTAAAAGAAATAGTGCAATTTCACTAAGAAAACAACAAAAACTATAAGAAAGCGGGTTAAAGGCTATTTCAGTCACCTAAATGAAAGAATAATATGTTTAAGCAACTTATTTTTTACCCAAGCCATTTTTTAGTGGCAAGAAATACAATTTAAAACAGTCAGTTAAAGCGAGTTTCGTTGTAGACATGAAACGCCGAAATTAAAACTAGGCCAGAAAAATATAGTCGCCAACTTTATAAACAAATCAATGAAAGATGTTTAAGGGTGATAACTAAAATTCATCATTTTCTAATTGAGGACAGGGAACCATTAAAAAAACGGATAAAACGGTGTTATCAGTGTTTGATTAAAAAGTTTCAAGCAAAAATGAATCATGTTTTCCATTGCTTTTGTATGTAACCTTCCTTAAAAAAGATAAATTAAAAAAATAACTCTTTGTCCTTAAGTAGAAAATTATGAACTTGAGTTATCGCCTTTTAGTTTATTTTACTTTTATATGTTTTACTGACAAAAATGCTACTACAACACTAAGTTATAGCGAGTTCCGTCGTACACATTAAATGCTAAAATAAAACGTAGGACTTGTTGGCTTAGAATATTCAGGAGTTATCTTTCTTGGTCCAGATCAAAGTTTTTCCCTTCCCAGAATCATTACTTGCCAAAGTGAGAATGAATTCTTCAATTTTGACGTACAAAATCAACTCGTACATGCGTAGTGCGAAATTCAAAATCGATGATTGACTTCTTTCTAGTGTGGGCTTCGAGTTGTGTGAACGTGGTTGACATGGTTTTCATGACTCTGGCGCGTTTACGTTCAGATGTCGTATTTACAGACCGCAACTATCGGTAATAAAGAGGTATGCAACTCTAATCCTTTTAGCAATTTCAGCACGGTCTGTTTATACTGGTCGCAGCATTCTGGGCAGGATAGTTTCTATAAAATACAAAAGTGTGTTGTCTTTACTTTACATAGCCCATAGCATTCTCTATAATGTGTTTACCCTGGCAATTTATGTTTATTTTGATTATGTGTATTATAGATTTTTAAATTAGTAATTATGTCTACACTTATATATATATATATATATATATATATTGGATTTTGTTTAATCTCCCAGCATATATTTTAAAAGATTATTTCGATCCAGCTCATCGTAGATTTTACATTAACAAAGGATACTACAACATCTGTTGAAATTGTCTTGGCTATCCTCCTTGGCTTAGCATACTAAACATTTACTCTTTTGGGTCAGTTCTCTCCCCTGAAACATTACTTGCGAAAGAAAGAATGAACTCTTCAATGTTGAATTACAAAAAAAACAAAAAACATTCGCACACGCATGATACTAGTTTCAAAATCGAGGCTTGACCTTTTTCTGGTGTGGGTTTCGAGCTGGGTGGACGTGTTCCACTTAACTCTCCATATTTATTTTGTTTTCACGACTCTGTCTTGTTTACTGTCAGGCGTCCTATTTACGGGTGATAACTATCGTTCGCAGATATTTTATTATATTTTTTAGCAATCTCAGCATGGCTGTTTCTTTTAGTCGCAGAATTTGTCATCAGAATAGTTCTCAGATATTAACAAAGTAAGTCGTATTTACTTTACATAACCCATGCATTCTCTATAATATGTTTACCGTGGCAATACATGTTTATTTTTATTGTGTGCAGGAACTTTTTACGGCGGTAAAAATGGTACGGTAAAATAGCCCAGGTAGAAATAGCACAGGTAAAAAGTGTACAAGCAGATTAATAGGGAAAATGGCACAAGGAAAAAAATATAGATGAAAATCTCACAATGAGTTTCTCAAAATTTAAGATACAATACATAAAGGGAAAACATTAAAAATGATGTCAAATAAAAAAGAAAATTACATCTACATATGAAAATTTAAAAAATTAAACTGTAACCCCTAACCCTAACTTTTAATCCTGAATCCTTCAAAATCCATCCCCTGGGTTTATTTATTATGCTTGCCCCTTGCCTATACAGCCAACAACTAGTAACATATAATACATCTTAAAACTAGTGGATGCACGATTAGAGTTACTGTGCTCAACAAAAAACATCACAATAAATGAAAACAATTATTGGTGAACATGTTTAATAAAAAATTTAATGATAAATGGCTGTTCACAACAACCGAAATTTATTTTTAAAGAAATTTATTTACAATATAAATCTTTTAAAGTTATTTTTCATTTATTGTAATGTTATAAAATAAAATGATCTATTACTAATGGAGAGTTGGTATCTATATCTGAAGCCGAAACTATACTATTACTTCTATATCTGAGACAGTAACTATACTATTACTTCTATATCTGAGGCAGTAACTATACTATTACTTCTATATCTGAAGCAGGAACTATACTATTAATTCTATATCTGAATCCGAAACTATACTATTACTTCTATATCTGAAGCAGGAACTATACTATTACTTCTATATCTGAGGCAGGAACTATACTATTACTTTTATATCTGAAGCTGAAACTATACTATTACTTTATATCTGAAGTCGCAACTATACTATTACTTTTATATCTGAAGCTGAAACTATACTATTACTAACGTTTGTAGACGAATAGCATTATTAAATAAAAATGACAAAGGCATTTAATACAAATTAAAAATTAAAATTTATTTAAGAAACTCGGTTTAATAAACCAAGCACTGCAAAGAGACAAAAAAATTTTTTTTTAATATGAATGACGATAAAAAAAAACATGGCCGATGCCGATAACATATAAGGAATAAAAACCAGCAAAACTAGGAATTTACCAAATTAAGTTCGTTTATTAAAGCGACGAAACGGATAGTTAGCGTCTGTATGATTTATGTTCCGAAAACACTTTCTATTATTTTTTTATTTTAATTTCTAAGATTAATAAAATAGTTTATGTTAATCATGTAATTGTTTGATAAATTCCTATTTCAGTCACCCAAATTATTTAGAGTAAAATCGAGTTCGGCATTGCTCCTAAACGTAAACCATGTTTTAGTGAAAAAAGAAAAGAAGAAAATGTTTAAAAAAAGAATTAAAAACAATAAATTATAAAAGCTTCATCGTACACGTGAATCGCCTAAATGAAAACTCGTCCGGAATGAAAATAATCGCATTTTTTATAAAGAAGACGAGGCTGAGGGTGATGGTTCATAATTTTCTAGTTAAAGGGAAAAGAACCATTTTTTAAACATGGGCAGATACAAAAGCAAAAGTATTCTTGTAGATTAACACTTCAGTTAAAGTACACTCCCCCCCCTCCCAAAATAAAATGAGATTCTACTTTTTCAGGCGATTACGTGTTAACACCCTGACAAACTTAACATTAAAAAAAAATTATAAATTAGAGTGGGGGAATCAGTTTCGCACATGGATTGAACGTAAAATGATCACCCATTTCCGGGTCATTCTAGCGTTTTAGGACTAAAAGTCCTAAAACTTTAATTTATAATTTTTTATTTTTTTTATGTTAAGTTTGTCAGGGTGTTAACACGTAATCGCCTGAAAAAGGAGAATCTCATTTTATTTTGGGAGAATAGTTTTGCTTTAGTATCTGCCCATTTTTTTTCTATAGCAGATAAATTCTGTGCATTTTGGAGAGTGGGTGGGGGATCCTACTTTTTTAGACGATTACATGTAGTTTTATGGAGTGTTTTTTTTTGGGGGGGGCGCTTTGCCACTCGAACTTAGGATTAGTAGGTTTGAGAGAGTTTTATTAGGGGAGGCGCTTTGATAACTTGTATTTTAATAACTTTTCAGCATTTTCAACAAAAAAAAAATGAAAAGTGTGGTTAACTGCTCTAAAAGTTAGAATGCCCCGGAAGTGTTAAATTTATATGCAAAACTGATACCCGACAATAATAAAATAATTGTTGTTTTTTTGTTTTGTTTTTTTTTTCTTTCCCACAAGTTTTTCAGGGTGTTCACACTTTTATTTTAACAAAGTTCACCCCAAACAAGACAGGCCGCCACTGTAAACGTAAGGGGCTACTGAGAAAAAGGGTGAGAGTTTGGTGTGTGGGGTCGACCTAAATTAGGAACTGTGCAGCGAGATTTCTGTTTACATTAGTTTTAAATTTCTGCATTTCAGTACCGCTAGGAAAACAGGGAGCAGGGAGGGAGTTCCAGCGTCAAGCAGCACAAGAAAAGAAGCTTTTGGAGTAGAAAGCTCTTCGGCATCTGGGGAGCTCCACAGTGATTGGATGGGATTTGGCAGATTGTCGGGTTGGTCTAGTGAATTTACGTCGAGGGGAGCACCAGAGCAGCAAGTTCATCAGAGCACAATCCATGGAAATACTTGTAAAACAGGCACAAGGATGCAACATTGCGGCGATGGGACAGGGCTGGAACTAGGTGGATGGTGAGGGACCTATTAACTTGTCGACTCTTTTTTGGACCTTGTCTAAGAGGGAGAGACTAGTGGATGATGCATCAGCCCAGATGTGGCAACAATACTCCTTGCATGAGCGGATGGTGGCTTTGTAGAGATATATGGTAATGTCAGGTGTGAGAAGTTTACTGGCACGGTAGAGGAAGCCCACCTTCTTTGCAGCAGCCTTGGCAATGTCTTCAATGTATTTATTCCAATTCATGTTATCTGTGAAAGTTAGGCCGAGAAGTTTGAATGATGAACTCTCAGGTAGGATGTTATTTGCCATGATAATCGGTGGTTGAAGAGGTTTCTTGTAGTTATTGAAGGAAAGTAGCTTTGTCTTTGCAGCATTAAAAGTTACCATCCATTTTCTACCCCAATCTACTACAGACTGGAGGTCATTTTCTAAGGATTCAGCCATTGCCTAAGATATGTGTGCGTCGGTTTTGCCCACATAACGAGAGTAGAGCGTGGTGTCGTCAGCAAATATTCCTATCTCAGTCTCAATGACATCAGGGAGGTAATTTATGAAAATCAGGAACAGTAAAGGTCCAAGGATGGATCCCTGGGATACACCAGCATTTATGTCATGTTGCTTAGATGAACTGCCATCGAGGACAACCTGGATCTATCTTTTTGTTAGGAAGGATTTAATTATATTAAATATTTGTCCAGTAATATCATATGAGTGCAGTTTTAGGAGAAGCCCTTCATGCCAGACCTTGTCAAAGGCCTTGGATATATCAAGTGTTACCGCCCTAGCTTCCCCTGCCTTGTCTAGTGTATGATATATGCGTTCAGAGATGACCGTTAGGATATCTGTGGTAGATCGTGATTGTCTAAATCCGTATCGATGATCAGAAAGAAGTTTAGCATTAACTAGGTGCCGGACTATCGCTAGATTGATTAATGATTCAAAGATTTTAGCAAAAATAGGGAGTAGACTTATTGGGTGATAGTTTAGAGGATCAGTTCTATCTCCAGAATTCTTGAAGACGGATACTACAGAGGCAATTTTCCAACTATCAGGGAAACAAGATTCAGCAAGGCATTTGTTGTATAGTTTGGAGAGGACAGGGGCCAGCTCAGCAGAGCATTTCTTTATTACTATTACTGGTATAAGAACAGGCCCACAGGCTTTGGAGGTGTCAAGGTTTTTAATGATATCTCTGACCTGAGATGGAGGGATGACCAGATTCTCAAGTGTCGATTGTCCATTGTTCATCACACTATTGTAGATTTTCCTGAAATCACGAGTACCTAGTTTCTTTGACTGAATGCGTTTTTTGGTTATCTCTGTATACCTTCTCTTTGCTTCATCTGTCACTACTTAAGTGCCTAAAAAGTAGAATCTCGTTTTGGGGAGGGAGTAATTTAGTTACAATTTTAGCGTTGTCGTCGTTTTTTGTTTTGCTTTTGCTTTTGTTTTTGTTTTTTTACTAAAACTTAGTTTAAGCAACAAAAAAAACTGTTTACGAGTGTTGCAGGATCCGGTTGTTGCAGGATCCGGGGTGATCGGTCTGGCAACAGGAGTAATGCCAACCCCCATTTTCAATCTAAATAATTCAAATGTTATTTTTTGTTGTTTTATTTTCTTTCCTTACGCTAAAAAATGTTTATTTTTCTATTGTTGCTATTAAAATAAATAAAACGGTTTCGGTAATTTATTTCTATTTTGGGCATGAGGGGTGGGGGGTCTACATATTGCCACTGTACGAATATGTGTCAAGGTTAGCCGTCTGGCTGTGTTCTGTTTTCCCATGTTTTCTTTCTTTTCAGCAGCAGCATCGTTATAATGAAGTCTAGAGGTGACGTCATAGCAGTGTAGCCTCGTTTTGGATATTGTTCCCTATGTGACGACACTATGATATTGCCACCTGTTATTCAGTTCCGGTTTGGGTTTTGAAGAGTGCAGTTCACTTTCAACGGGCTCCGTCTGTGATTTTAAATGGACGTTAAATATTTGGATGTTTTCTACTCGTTCTTAGAGTAAGAACGTTTTATTTTGAAGTTCAGGGTATCTGAAGCCCTATGTTTAAAGAAATATTTTCCCTAGAAGGGATCACCTTATGACAAAAAGGTGTTTGGACTTTTCAGGAGAATTTCATTTGAGAAGTAATTTCAAGGATTTAGAGACCCTTGGAATGAAAAGTGTCGAAAGAAAGACAAAGAGGGACATTTAAAACGGACATTCAATAGAAAAGAAAAAAAACTATTCCAAACTATTTTGAGTTTTATTTTTATTGTTTTAAGCCCTTTGAGACCCCTTTGTTAAATTGATAAGAAGACTTCTTTAGTCTTTATTATATGTTTTTATATGAACAAAAAAAGGAATTAATTTGTTTCCAGTTCGTTGTGCCAACGAACTTACCCCTTATGTGATTTTTCATGTCATAAGTTTTTTATCTTGGTTACTAAGGGTTAACGTAGTTAACCTAGCTTTGGGAATTAAAAGCAGTCATCCCCATTTTAATGTTAATAAAACTCTATTTTAACACAATCGAACCTCTTATTTTATCTTTTCCCCTTGTCATGTTTTCTTTTAAGCTGTGTTTTTAACCCCTTTTGTTACCACCAAATTCGGATTTTGCTAACGACCGCAAAATTACGAAAACGGATGATAAAAAAAAACCTTGTACTTGCTCGTAAGGTCATGGTCAACAGCAAAGTTAGGGTGAAGGTTATGTGGGGCTGAAGGACGTAGCCAGTTAGAGAAATGCAATATTCGTACTTTTGATGAAAGGGAAGTTTTTGTTTTAACATTGAAGGAATTGTGACACTTGTGCAATTAGCATCCCGGCAAATTAATTGTTGTCATTTTAGTTCCGTCCGCGGCAAGATAAGAGCTAACAACCCCCTCCCCGTGTTAAGAATGGCTTTCTAAATTTACCGGGGATATTAATATGCACACGTTCCGGAATTTTTGCTTAATTCCTATTTCATAGGGATGAAGTCACGCCCCCTAAGTACGAAAGCACAAATGTGTAATAATCCAGACTTTAAAAAAAAAATGGTTTCTGAATTTCAATTTTTTTTTTTTCAATATTAACAATTTTTTTTTTAATATTAAAGATACTTATATAATTTGAAAGTATTTCCAGTATGTTAGGATCGAGAGGGTCGTGTTCCCCCGATTATAAACGTGTTCAGTTGAATCAAGCAATGTTGCATGCAAAGACAGAGTAATAATTAACAAACAAAAATGAAGTAGTCAAAATAACGTTTATTGAACGTGTGTGTACGTGGAATGGTGAAGTGTGTGATGTATGCATGTGTGTCGATGGAAAAACAGTTCTTGAAAAGGTATAAGAAGAAATGAATCCGGCGTAGGAAAAGTCTTTGAAAGCCGTAACACAAAGAAAACGAGTTGAGAACTCTTACCGTTGTTTGCCCACGTGTGTTGGTAGTTGTTATGCCGATTGAGAAGAAAAGCGTGAGACGAAACGCTAGTGTATTAGCGTCGTTCTGTCGACCAGAGAAGAGTGAAACGGAACGCTAGTATCAGCGTCATTCTGTCGAGGCCAAAAGGCGAGTGAAACGGAGTGCTGGTGCCAGCGTTGTTCTCCGATGCTGGTCTGTGAAGGAGAGAGAGATTTTCCGTTTGGCTCCGGGTTTTATAGTCCGAAGGGCAGATAACTCTGGTGTCGCTTTACAGCGCCACCTGTTGGTGATAAAGCGCCACCTACCGGCAAACCGGTGTAGTTATGTTTTGAAAGGAGGAGGTAACTGCTACAAGTATAAATTTAAAAAAAAAAATTAAAAAAACTTGATTCGCTTAAAGATTTGGAGAAAAATATTTAAAAATCGATTTTATTTTATTTTATTTATTTATTTTTCAATATTAATATTTTTTTAATATTAAGGTACTTATCCATTGCCGTTTCGGGTATTTCTGGAAAAAATACAAGCTGATTCACTTAGTGATTTGCAGAAAATTATTTGGAAACTCATTCTTAACCGCACGGAGTTGGGGTGGGTAATTGATCCTGAACACAAACTCCTAGTCATAGTTGTGGCAAAAAATAGTAAATTAATCTTTTAAGCAACTCGTTTCCGGAAATACTTGAGCCGACAATGACTTTCAAACTGTATAAAAACCAATAGTAATATTTATTTTAAAAGTGAAGAAGTTTATTTTTGTGTAATCATTTTATTCGAATTGTAATAAAGTAATACCAAGTCATAACAACAAAAGTGAGTGGGCAGCTTTTTTCCCCGGTCGCCCTCTTCACCGCCCCCCCCCTCCCTCTCCCGTTACGGGTCGAAAGATGTCTCTGTCTCGAAAATTCAGAAATATTAAAAAAAAATAAGTTTACATTTTTTTTTTTCTGTAAGCAAAATGTATAAACAAACGAAATAACATTTAACTTTCTGCTTTGTTTTGTCAATGTATTTCATGTTCTCGGTCACGAAATCTTTCTAGACTGAGGCAATTATTATTTTGGTCCCAATCCAGAGTGCCTCTTTGGAGGGTGGGGGGCTGGATTTCCTCTACAGTAAAAACCGACCAAAGAATTTATAAAAAGAATACTTTTTCAATGTAAAAAAATATATAAAACTGTTTGCCTCCCCACGAGGGCAGAGTAGACACCAGATCGGTTTTTAACGTAGGGAAAATCCAGCTCCCCGAAAAGGGGCACTCTGGATCGGGACGAAGATTAAAATTGCCTCAGTTTAGAAGGATTTGCTTCACTGACCGACGATAGGAAAGATATAAACAAAACAACGAAGAATAATTTTAATTAAAAAAAAGTTAAATGTTATTTCGTTTGTGTAGAGAAAAAAAAATTTGTAAACGTTTTTTTTAATCTCTAAAGTTTACAAAATTTAAACGTATAGTTTTTTTAATCATTAAAAAAAACGCATCCTACATTAAAAAAAACTACCTTGTGCCTAATCATGGCCACCGAGAGTTGACAAGGCCAAGCAACTAACTTCCTGCCCCCCTCTGACGTCACTGCATTCCGTGTCAAAAGAAGGACCGTCGTAATGACAATAAGAAGTCTGAATTACTTACGGTTGATTGGGTTAGAAGTTTAAATAATGGTAATTCATAATTCAGTTTTTTGCAGTATTTGATCGTGAATTATTATTTTCTTTAAATTTATATTGAATAAAGATCAGTTTCAGGATAAATCGAATCGTGTTCCTTCCTTTTCTTTTTTTTACATGCAATTTTTAAAGTTTTCTAATGCTTTGTTTTAAATATTTACAATATCGTATGGTCAACATGTTTTGATATTTTGGATAACTTTAGTAAAGGTGTTTTTTGTTTACAAGAAATAATACATTTGCACCAAGCTTTATAATAAAGTAATGGATTTATTATATTCCGTGATCATTAATTAATAAATACTGAAAATTTAATTAAAATTGGTTGATTTTCTGAATTTTGATGGATTATTTAGTGAATGGAGAAGTCGAAATGCCTTCTTATTGTTATTACGACGGCATTGTTTTTACACGGAATGCAGTGACGTCATTTTCTAGCCAACCGGCCTGTAGTAACTCTCGGTGGCCACGGCCTAACTCCGACGTCTTGGGGAGACAAGTAAATAGGGACACAATATCTGCAATATTTAATTTTTAATATATATTTTTCTTAAAATAAATACGAAAACCCAAACAACGCAGAATAGTTTTAATTTTTTTTTTTGTTGTAAGTTTTGAGTATCACCCGTCTGCTTACAGGTTCAATGTGCGTGAGCGAGTACTTTACAGGTTAACCCGTAAGTGGAAGCAACCGGTGTCAACCCGAATATGTCCTTTTCGTAATTGCTTCTTTTGGGGTGCCTGAAATCTAATTGATCCATTTTATACGATAATTACGCTATTTTGGGTCATAAAAGTGTAGTATCTGTTCCGATGGATACTGCACCCCATACTGGTGTTGTCTTGGCCTTCGGGTCTTGATTTACGCCGGTCAATGGGTCTGTCCTGTGCAGTTCTGGGAGGTCCACCTTCCCAGGCTTTGCCTCCCCTCTTTGGGGAGGAGTAAGTTTATTGCTTACTGCCTGAGGCGCCCCTACCGGGGAATGCCGACGGGGCTGCCCAAGCAATTTTTAAACCTCACTTTCCCGACCCGACCTTGTGTCACATCTTACTTGTGGGAGTAAGATAAAAACTGGCCTTGTGCCTAACTCCTGGAGAGGAGTAAATCAATACTCCATTAGATAAGGTGCTTGTTTTGTTTACTCTTACTATTTCAGTTACGTAAATTATTTCGAGTGAAATGGGTTTCGGTATTATTCCCAAACAATTTATTTTTACTTAAAACATGCTTCAGTAAAAACAAAAGGATCCTTACTGGAATCTTAGGATTCCGTTTCCAGTAATCAAAGGAATTACCGGGCTCATGAAAAATAATTTTTAAAACTACCTCGTGAATATACCCGGTGAACCAAGTGCAAGAAAGATCTAAATAGTTGTGCTTAAAAATACGGTTAGAATCTCTCAGTTGGAGTTTCTGAAATAGCGGATGAATTTCTGATACTCGGTAGGATGCTGCATCCCCAGCAAGAAAAAAGATAACAAAATTGAAAAACAAAACAAAAAAATTTCCCCCCCCCCCCAAAAAAAAAATCCCCGCCACCCAACAGACGAAATGCAGTTTGTAATAATAATAATAATAATAATAATAATAATAATAAAGAGTTGGTAAAAGTACGGAATAGTTAACACTCGAGAACTCGTAGCCTCCCCCCACCACCAAAAAAAAAACAGATAATTTATATAAAACGCATTAGAATGAAATTCTCTACAGAACACGGCTCGTTTTAACTTGTGGAAACGATCTGTAAGATTGTTTTACCATTTTACCGTTTAAAAAATTTCTCCATCATTTTCTTTTTATATCTCTTTTACGAGTTCTAAAACGAGGCGAATACTGTAGAGAAATTCATTTTAATAATGAGGTTTATATTAATTATGCATTGTTTTCTTGTTTTTCTTGTTTTTAGGGGATTTACGAGTTCTCAAGTGTTAACTATTCTGTATTTTTACCAAAAGGTTTCATGATTTACTCAAGAGAATGGAATCCACTCATATCATTGGGTACTTATTTCTGTCTCCGTATAAACTCACACTGATAGTTGGAGGTTATTCTGCATTTTGGATAGCCTAACCTAACCCATAACCTAACCATAACTCGACACATGTCTAGACAGGACTCACAAAAGTAGGTCAAGGCCCTGTGCGCGCACTGGGCATGACTGCCGGGTCCTATTTCTTCTTCTCTTCTTCTTCTTCTTCTTCTTCTTCTTCTTCTTATTATTATTATTATTATTATTATTATTATTATTATTATTATTATTATTATTATTTATTTATTTATTTATTTATTGTGGTGCAAAATTATTTTTCCATTGACGAAGCTCTTTTTCAAAAGACTCAGAAAAAAATGACATTAAAAACACCAAGCAATAGTAAATTTCATTGTACACATGAAACGACGAAATGAAAATTCCTCCTGGATATTGTAGTCGCCATCCCCAACGATTACTCAAGTTTATAATTTTCTAGTTAAAAGACAGAGTTGGGAAGTTAAGTTATCGTTGTTTATAAAGATGGCGACTATATTTTCCCGATGAAATCCTGATTTCGACGTTTCACGTGTACGATGAAACTTGCTACAGTTTAGTTATTCTTTTTGTTAATGTTACTTTTACACTAACACATTGTTTAAGTAGAAATGAGTTGCTTAGGAATAACCCCATTTCACTCTAAATAATTGACGTGACTAAAATGGGAATTACCCGAAATTGGTCACATTTAAAATAATGGCGTTCAGTTTATTTTGTGTTTTTATTAGTTGTCTACATTTTTATCACTTTTAACTAAAAGTGAGTGCAGTAGAAAGTCGAAGTAAGTTAAATATAGAATTCTCTACTCTATAACAAAGAACAATATATATATATATATATATATATATATATATATATATATATATATATATATTACAGAAAATCAGAAAAAAAATCGGTACCGTCGGTTTCAAATCCAAACAAAGAGAACATATAATTGGTCTTCTTTACTAGACTCTCTTCAGCCTGTTTGAAAAAGACGCCATCTTAAAAAACCGTAAACAGCAGCAGCAGTCGCGTTTCCTTTGTTTGCCACTCCTTCGGAGAAAAACAGCAGCAGCTTCAAATCGCCATTTTTTGTTCACTATGACTCAGCAAAAACACGGCAAGCGAATATATTCCTTATTTCTCCTTTAAGGAATACAAATGCGTTTTCCGACTGTACCGATAAACCCACTAATACATCCAAGACACCTGTCGGCAATGTAGTACAACGAAAGATCTTTTCGGTATTTATTTATCGAAGTTAATCCCTTTCACAGGACCAACGAAAGTAACTTGGCACATGTTACATGACATCTCCCGTTTTCGACTAAAAACGGCCGCTTCAGCCCGGGGGTCAGGAGGTCCCCACGTCCGACTTGGTCCACGGATGGACCAGTCTGAGTTCCTGCACACAGCGGTCGCAACTCCTACCCCCCCCCCACGTCGGCAGTTCCGAACTCTTGCATCTGCAGTTCTGAGGAACGCCCAGCAGTTCTGAGTTCCTGCTCCCCAGCAGTCCTTAGTTCCTGCACACCGCAGTCCGAACTCCAGCACCCTGCAGCTCCGACTCCTGCATCAACACCCTGGAAAGAGATACCCTCACGTCGTCTCGTGAGATCTGCGAGGGATTCCAGGAGCATTTGGAGGAGCGCTTCACCCGTCTGCCCACACTCCGCGTCGAGGAGTTTGAAAGCTATTTAGCCGATTCGCCCCGCCCGGAGGCGGCCCGAGCGGCTGGCTGTGATGGCATGGTAACGGAGCGCGAGATCATTACCGCGTTGAAGCAGGTCGGGGACTGGATTGCCCTACGAATTCTACTTGAGGCTGTCGCCCATGTTGGTCCCTCTTCTGAAGGATGTGTTCAACCATTGGTTTGCCCAGGGCTCCATCCCTGGACAGGTGACCAAGGGTGTGATCACATTGCTGAAGAAAAAGGATCGGCATGGTGGGGAAGATTTTGACGACTATAGGCCCATAACTCTGCTAAACACAGAGTTAAAGATTTTGGCAAGAGTTCTTGCGAACCGCTTCCAGACTGTTGTCGCCAACTTGGTCGAACCGGATCAGAACTTTGCTGTGAAGGGGAGATCAATTCAAAACGGCCTGCATCTGGTTCGCACGATCATAGAGGGTGTAGAAGACGACACGGAGGCCGCGCTGATCAATTTGGATCAGTCCAAGGCTTTCGATAGGGTCGACCATCGTTTTCTGGAATCTGTTCTGGAAGCCGCCGGTTTTAATCCGGACTTCCGCAAGTAGATCTCCATCCTGTATCGTCTGCCGACGGCGGCGGTGCATGTCAATGGTAAGC
Source organism: Sepiola atlantica (assembly GCA_963556195.1). Taxonomy (NCBI): domain Eukaryota; kingdom Metazoa; phylum Mollusca; class Cephalopoda; order Sepiida; family Sepiolidae; genus Sepiola; species Sepiola atlantica. The sequence continues at coordinate 66,390,476 of OY744540.1, read as the reverse complement.
TTTCGGAGTCTTTTGCTGTCTCTCGGTCGGTGCGTCAGGAATGTCCGCTGTCGCCCCTACTTTATGTCCTGGCATTGGAGCCCTTCCTCCGCAAATTAAGGGACGGGGCGGCGAGACCAGTCCTGCGCGGAATCGCTCTACCTGGCAGAGGGCGTGCCAGGGTTTCCGCATTCGCTGATGACGTCACCGTCTTTGTGTCAAGCATCCTTGACATCGTGATGGTGATAAAGGCGCTCGCCCAGTATGAAAGAGTCACAGGGGCCATCGTCAACCACAGCAAGTCCATCGGACTGCGGTTAGGTGCCTGGAGTGGCAATATTGCTCTTCCGGGTACTTTCAGCTGGTCGGATGGCCCGGTTCGGATACTTGGTATTTGGTTCGGACCGGGCATCCAGCTGGAAAAGAACTGGTCAGAGGTACAGTCAAAGGTCGAATCGGCAGTCGCCATCTGGATTCGAAGGAAACTTTCCTTAAAGGGTAGAGCTGAGGCGTGCGGCACTTACGTCTTTCCTCTCATCCTTTACCGACTGGCTGTACTACCCCTGCTTCGGACTGCCTTTTGGCTCTCACTCGCCTGTTCTTCTCGCTTCTTTGGAAGAGAGGGAAGCCATATGTCCGCAGACAGGTCTGTACTCAACGTCCGAGCGAGGGAGGCTTGGGAATGCCGGATCTGGCAAGTCATAGACATGCCGAGAGATTGGATTTTCTGAGTCGCTCTTTGACAGAGGATGCCCCTTGGGTCCCTGTGGTTGGGAAGGCCTTTCGCAACCTCATACCCGCCCCCGAGGTCGAAGCCCGTCGTAGACCAAAGGGGGAACCGAAATTCCTCACCGAATGCCGAGCCGCGCTTAAGGCGTTGCCAGGGCCTAGGGCTCTTACGCAGCCGGGAGTTAGTGGAGGGGTCCGCTTCGGATCCGCTTGGGGAGCAGCTGGGATGGTTGGAGGAGGATACCTGCTCTCAGTGGAGTTATGCGCCAGGCCAGAGTTACCTCAACAACTCTGAGTACTCTCTGACCTGGCGACTGGTCCGAAACGCGCTGCCCCTTTATGACAGGCTCACCAGAGATGGAGTGAGGACGGATCCTTACTGCATGCCTTTTTCGCTTGCAGCAAACTTCGGCGACTCTGGAAGTATGTCGGAGAAGTAACGGCTTGCATCGACGCTGAGCATCCGATGCCCCTGAATGTAGCATTGGTTGTTCACAACGTGGCCCCGCCGTGGCCTAGGGAGAAAAGAATGGTTTTTCTAACCATCCTAGCCGTAGCGAGAATGGTGATGTGGGTTTCACGTCTTGACAAGGTCCATGGGGTTGAATCTGTCTCCGATCGCGATCTGATCGTCTACTTTAAGCACCAGCTCAGAGTGAAGATCAGATGCGATTGGAGGAGATTACATCGCACGGAGTTCGATAGGAGGTGGGTGCACGACACTAGCTTGTGCATCCGTCGAGGCGCCAGATATGAACACATATTCCCTGCTTAGGCATGGCACACGCGGTCCTGGGTTCTACGGAACCCACCCCTCAATCTTTCTTTAACAAAGACCCTGAGCTAGTAGAGTGAATGCGTTCTGACCCTGTTTTTTGTTTTTTGGTTCTAGAGAGCCTCCAAAGATGCCCACTCCCCCACACTCTGTTTTGGCCCAGGTCTCTATACATCTTGGAGGACACCACCACCAGTTCCCACATCCCATCCAGACGCATTTTATTTTTGACCCCCCCCCCCCTTCTTAATTCCAACTCCCAAGTAGAGACTGACCTACTTGTTTTCGGAGCACCCGGAAAACAGTGAGCAGTCTACCACTTAGCAGAGGGTTGGGAGGGCACTACTAACCATTTTCATATTTAAAAAAAAATTGTAAATATTGTCCCACTCCCCCACAATGAATTTTGAAAATAAAATATATTTACACAAATTGGGGATCACCTTAGTAGGTCCAACCCACAGAGAGAATGAGGTATTTTGGTGAGAGAATCTAGCTAAGGGTAAAGTGCTCATAGACCAATTGTATGACCAACGAACCCCCCTCCCATAACGATTCGGGCCTTGTGCCTAAGGTGAATAGGAATATTTACATGCATTGTGTTTTCTTATTTTATATTAAAATATTTGCTGTAACCATTACTTTTACCTAAATAAAATATCGCTTTGGGGGATCTCAAACCGAGACCAGATTTCAAGAGGAAAAAAGGAGGGGCGAAGAAGCTTGTTAGGGTTGACAGGCCGACTAGATTATTCCACTTTGGTTAACTGTAGGTCATTAGTTTGCACTTGGCCTGGTAGGGGGCCTGGTAGGGAGGCAAGTATGATGGTGGGGGCACAGAATTCTCAGGTCATTAAAGAGCAAAAGTGGGAGATAATATAAGTATTTCTATTTAAAAAAAAACGCTAGATAAATTTAATCCCTAGTGCGGTAATACGCATTGAAACGTTGGTTAATTGACGTAAGGCTATAATATGGTTTATGTAATTTTATTTTGTAATTTTATATATACAGGGTGGGCCAAAATAAGGGTCCTATCTTTAAATTTGAATAACTTGAATTTGAATAACTTCCACAAAATATAAGTTAAACTCACCAAACTTTATGTGTGTGTAGACTGACCCTTCCGAGATTTTTTGAAATAAACAAAACAAATTTTAGCCGAAAAACACTTCTTAAAACTTACAAAAACTAAAGTATTGTTTTTTACACTGTTTTGAGTTTTTTAAGCAAAAATAATGTTTTCTAAATGAGGGTACGTTCCTTAGGGCTAATACGGCTCATGCTTGCTTCGGAAGGGGTCCTTTACTTATTCTAAAAAAAAAATTTTTTTAAATCAATAAATAAAAAAGTTATGAATTTTTAAAAATAGGACCCTTATTTTTGCCCACCCTGTATATGAGAAAGGAAGGATGAAGGTAATCCGACTTTATTTGTAAGACTTCTTCAGGTTGATAATATTAAGAAAAATGTCATCCAAGTATGTGAACATATATATATATATATATATATATTACAGAAAATCAGAAAAAAAATCGGTACCGTCGGTTTCAAATCCAAAGAGAACATATAATTGGTGTTCTTTACTAGACTCTCTTCAGCCTCTGTTTATGTCTGCCTCCCGGAAAATGGCAGTTCGCGCGTTGTGTGACATTTTGACGATATTTCGATCCTCTGCTTTATTTTCATGTTTATTATTTTTTATTGAGTAGTTTTGAAAAAACTATTGGTTTGGTAAATTTATAGAAGTGCACCTTTCGTATTTCGACCCCTAAAAAAAAAAGTATCCTACTTTTTGGGGCAAATTACATGTAAACAGCATCAACAAATATCCGCTATGAAAAAAAATTATGAAAATTTTTATTATTTTAGATTTTAGGATGGGGGGTCACTTTCCTATATAAGTTATACGTAAAGTGAGCACCCATTTCTTGGCCACCGAATCTCACCTCTCGTGTTTCGACCCCTAAAAAAAAGTTTCTACTTTTTTTGGCAAATTACATGTAAACAGCCATCCATAACAAATATCCGCTATGAAAAAAAAATGAAATTTGTTATTATTTTAGATGTTAGGAGGGGTGGGGGATCACTTTCCTATATAAGTTATACGTAAAGTGAGCACGCATTTGTTGGCCACCGAATCTCACCACTCGTATTTCGACCCCTAAAAAAAAAAGTTTCTACTTTTTTGGACAAATTACATGTAAACAGCCTCAACAAATGCGTGCTCACTTTACGTATAACTTATATAGGAAAGTGATCCCCCACCCCTCCTAACATCTAAAATAATAAAAAATTTCATTTTTTTTTTTCATAGCGGATATTTGTTATGGATGGCTGTTTACATGTAATTTGCCAAAAAAAGTAGAAACTTTTTTTTAGGGGTCGAAACACGAGAGGTGAGATTCGGTGGCCAAGAAATGGGTGCTCACTTTACGTATAACTTATATAGGAAAGTGAGCCCCCTCGTAAAATCTAAAATAATAAAGATTTTCATAATTTTTTTTCATAGCGGATATTTGTTGAGGCTGTTTACATGTAATTTGCCCAAAAAAGTAGGATACTTTTTTTTTTAGGGGTCGAAATACGAAAGGTGCACTTCTATATATTTACCATTGGTTTTAAGTTCATTTTATCAATACATTTGAACATGTTTATTATATATATATACTAGCAAAAACTACCCGCCCTCTGGGTAGCAATTAATTGGGAGGAGGTGTATAGGTAGAAAAACATGTTTTTACTCAGAGAATTACATTATTTAGATAAAAAACTTTGGTAAATGGATAGATTAACACCCTCCCATGAATCCTCTGCCCTTATCTTTTAAGTGATTAAATGTGAACACTCTGAAAAACTTGGCAGTAGGAAGAAAAGAAAAAAAAACAATTAGCTTATTAGGGCAGTTAATTTTTTACCACTAACCCTAAGTCCTAATGGCAAGGTCATAAAACCACACATGAAAAAAAGTAAATCCCCCCCCCCAACAAAAAATAATGCACAGAATTTATCTCCCATAGCAAAAAAGAAAAAAATGGTTCACTGCACTGAAATGCTAGAATGGCGGCCCGGGAAAGGTGGATCATTTTATGTTAAACTTTATATGCGAAACTAAATTATAAAAAATATTTTCGTTTTGTTATTTTGTTTCCGCCAGGTTTTTTTAAACAAAAAAAAGTTATAAAACACTTTCAGAAGTGTAAAAGTATGCAGGTCAGTAGAAAAGTAACTTTTTTATTTGTTGTAACGTAAAAATAGAAGTGAAAGCACAGGAAGTGGCGATGTCAGATGAGAAAAGTTGGTAAAATAATGCTGATATCTACTTCACTCTGAATAATTTACGTGACCGAAATAGAATTTAACAAAAGGAATTGCTAAACTGCAGTAGTGTCAAATTTTTATTTGACGGTGTGATTTTAAAGATTTACTGTAAATGTATTTAAGCAAATGGTATTTTAATCTTCTGAAATATTTTGAATGTTCACACATAACGTAATCGCCTATGTAAGCATAATTTCTAGTTTTACGAAAATAAATTCGCCGAAATCTGAAGAAATCGAAAACAGTAATATCCCCCACCACCACCAATTAGACTGAATGTCACATGTTAAAATTGTCTAAATAAAGATTTGAGTAGTAAAAGATTTATTGATTATTTGTAAGAGTCTTACTCTAAGTGACATAAAGTACCCAGGGCAATGTTTTGAAATCGTTAAAAGATGAAGAAGTCATTATGTTTGTGGATTGGAAAAAGAAAGAAAGAGTGTCTTCTGTTTAATATTTTCTGTAATGAAAGAAGAAAGCATTAGAATAAGTATTTGGAGGAGTAAATAATCATTAGTCTAAATTGATCTTTGAAAAATGTGGGAAAAAAACTTACAATGTATTTATTATTGTCACTATTTTGTCAGAATGAATTATGCTATTCTGTGTGTTCGTTTGTAATCTATTTATTTGTATTATTATGTAGTAATGGAATGGAGTAAGAACGTAAGAATACTATTCTGTTATTTGTTAATTTACCGGTGATTTGTGAAAGTTTTTCTTATGTAAAGAAATCACACGGTGTTGTGGGTGGAAGGATTAGTAGAAAAATTAAAGCGGATCAAAGGGCGAGCTACCTCCGCTTTGTAGGTTATTTTTGCGCGAGTAAGTTTTCCCGGATTAAATGTAATTAGAGAATGGATTTGTAGTAACTTTATATTTTGTAGGAACACGTAGGGGGAACTGGTTAGTTTGCTGAGCGGATCAGTTTAGTCTGTGATGCAGTTGATTATTTGGTTAGTGTCATCAAAGTTAGAGGGGGAAAAACAGTCTACTTCATATAGAAGATGACAGACATACAGACAAACAGACAGACAGACAGACAGATAGAGTAATTAAAAGTCTGGAGAAAAGCTTAAGGGTATAAAAGTATTACCACTGGAGTAATCCAGTCACTGGTCTGATGAGATATATGATTGAAATATAATTGCATTTCTGTGCATATGCCTTCATCATATTTTTACTATTATAAAGTTCTGATATATGTATTCAGCATTATTGAAATTCCACCAATATATATATATATATATATATATATATATATATATATATATATATATATATATATATGATGTACTCTCCTATCGATTTCGACGTATGAGTGCCCCGCCAGGGGCTGCCTGCGCATGTAATTGTAATTGCAAGGGTTGCACAATCCCCAACAACACCTCTCCTGAGTCGACACTGCTTGATTCCAATGGCAAGTAGTTCAAGACGACTGGAAACAATGCCGAGATAAGCAGAGAGCACATACAGCACCTGGTATTCCCAAATGGTCACCCATTTACTACTGGCCAGGCTCGAAGCGATATATATATATATATATATATGAAAAAAGAAATAAATTTGTCACGCATTGTAAAAAGGGCTTTTATCATTTATATATATATATATATATATATATATATATATATATATATATATAAGAATAGCCGTCTCTTAGGACTGATAAAATTAATTTTTCACCACTTTTATATCCCCATACAAAGATTAGATCGAGCTATAATGACACTAAACCTTATGTCTAGAATCCTTATTCCAATTTTGATCAAAAGCCATGACATGATTGTGATTCTAGAAAATGTCAAAAATTTAAGACTTAAGAAGTCTTTAAAAAAATTAAAATTCAGGGAATCTTGCTTAATTAGTATTTAATAAATATGGATCGAATTCTGTTCAAATCTGATATATTTGCATTTTCAATATTTGTGCAAATATTATGCCTCCTAAAACCCTACAAAATAATGCAAACAAACTGAAATTTGAGGAATATTTATTAATTGATGTCTAATAACTCTTGTTAAAATTTCAGAAAAATAGCCGACATACGCCTTGCAGCTGTGTTACAAAATTCATAATGATCGGTTAATTAGTTTAGGAGTGAATCCTGTATATACAAATATATAAACATAACTAATTTTATACAGATAAAGACATAATAACAATGTCAGAAAAATATGCTTCTCCAATGTTCACACTAATTTATCTTCTATATATATATGTAAAAAATTGCTGTACATCAAATTTTGAGTTATGTTAAGTAATACATTTTTTAAAGCATCGGTGCACGCGTATGATAGTCAATAATATGTATGTGCTTGGTAAAATCCTAAACTATTGAACTTATTATGAATTATGGAATATGTACTTTAGGCAACAGGGCGAGTAACGTGGACACATTATTTTTTTTTTCTTGTAAACGGTACAATTTAATCTGTATCATACCCCAAAGAAAGTAAAAGCATTAAAATTTAAAACTAATGCTATATTTATTGCTTATACCCTTCATGGGATGGGTATTCTACTAGTATATATATATACAGGGTGGGCAAAAATAAGGGTCCTATTTTTAAAAATTCATAACTTTTTTATTTATTGATTTTTTTAAATTTTTTTTTTTAGAATAAGTAAAGGACCCCTTCCGAAGCAAGCATGAGCCGTATTAGCCCTAAGGAACGTACCCTCATTTAGAAAACATTATTTTTGCTTAAAAAACTCAAAACAGTCTAACAAACAATACTTTAGTTTTTGTAAGTTTTAAGAAGTGTTTTTCGGCTAAAATTTGTTTTGTTTATTTCAAAAAATCTCGGAAGGGTCAGTCTACACACACATAAAGTTTGGTGAGTTTAACTTTTATTTTGTGGAAGTTATTCAAATTCAAGTTATTCAAATTTAAAGATAGGACCCTTATTTTGGCCCACCCTGTATATATATATATATATATATATATATATATATATATATATGTTAAAGAAGGAAAGATGAAGATAAAAAATTGCATAAAATTAATACAAATTTTATTACATCGAAAGTTCAGATGCAAGGAGTTACATTAATCCTTAATATTTTTTGAACCCTCTACCTTTTACTTGAAACCCTGTAAAAATTGTTAAAAAAATTTCTCCAATTCTACAAACTTTTGCTATTTTGCTATCTGCACCATATTGTCCCCTTTTGTCTTCGAAAATGGCTACTCAATACTGCTAATTTTCCTCTCCCGGCCATTTATTTCTTTATTTCTTTATCCTTTCTAGTTTTATTCTTCAATTTTTCAAAGTGAAATGGAACTAGGTAATATATATTTATTATAAATACCACATTCCTTTAAAAAATGAACTCTCATTAATTCACTATTCGTTTTTGTTTTCTTATTGGATGAATAAATTTAACTATTACACACAGTTCTATTCATGCAAATTTTCTAGATTGTGCATAGTTGTGTAGCATTTGGGGTGAAAACGTTTTAGCACACACACCCACGCACGCACGCACATGTGTAATTTGGATTACAACTCAATGTTTACCTTCTATCTGCTTCTTCTGTCTGATCCCTTGGATATTTACATGGACACATTATATTCATCGACCCAAATTTAATTGAAGATTTTTTTTTTGCTCATAACTTTTTATATTTAAAAATCTATGATAAGAAGCAATACATTTTCGCTGTTTTTTTCCTCCGATGAAAAGAGCTTTATTTTTGAAAATCCATGGATTAAGGCGAATCAATTTTTTTTATATTTCTTTGTTTGAATACTTGTTGAATTAATAAATATTGTATTTTATCCAATTTTTATTTTCATGGCTTATTTTCTTATATATATATATATATATATATATATATATATATATATATATATATATATATATATATATATATATATAAGGTTAATACAACAAAAGATATAAGAGGCAACTAATATCTTTAATTAGTGAACATCCGGATAAAACTGAAGCTCAATATACTGGATAAAGCATTAATAGCACTAGATAAAGTGAAAGAATAAAATAAGGTGCGAATCAAATTTTATTAGAATTCAAAGTTCAAGCAAAGTACTTTAAAGTCCTTAACTCATGAGTTTTCAAAGAAAATCTTCTCCTCAGAGGACCATTATCGCAATGACATTACTGCAGGTAATAAAATTAAACTTTGAAAATATATATTTAAAAATATATAAAATACATAAAAGTATATAAAACATCAAATATATCGGCCCAAAACACACTTTTTTGTTAAACTTATACAATTCATCCAAGTCATAAATTTTAAAACAGCTTCAAAAAAGATGTCAAAGAGGTTGACTAAAAAACAATCCAGGTGGTGAATGGTAGTCCAAAAACGAAAAAATTATATTTTTATATATTAATAAAAAAAATAATGCATTAATTTTTTTTGTTTTTTATGAAAATAAAGCATTGTAGATGTTAACAATTAAAAAAACTTTGTAAAAATATTTTTTATATATTACGAAAAAGGCCCCTAAATACCGTGTTAACAAAATCACTATAACTCGAAGAAAAATTAATTTTTTGAATTAGCGATATTATTATTGAATAAAGCATTGTTTAATCTATATTTTCATCAAAAAAATAATATAATTGCAAAAAATATTTCATGTGATTTTCATGATTAGAGTTTTTAGGAAAATAAAAAATGCGACATAATTATATTTCTCTTTCATACATGAACGTGGCATC
>OY744540.1:66208471-66375971 GCA_963556195.1 Sepiola atlantica | reverse complement strand
CGGCATTGCCCGGGAGTATTTTTACTTTCGTTTTTGTTACGCTTTCTTTTAATCCTGTGTTTTTTTTTTCTTTATCAAATTATTTTGTTTTAACTACGATTTTGAGTGTTAATTTTAATTATTACGACATCGTTTGTTTATTAAATTATTAATTGAACCAAATTGTAAAACTAACTAATTAAGGTAATGCTGTTTTAACCTCTATGTGTACAATTATTAAATGTAAATAGCTTTCAAAACTTAAATTTTATAATACATGAAAATTTACTAACAAGATTTAAAAACACAAATTACTTTTTCCTTGACAGCTTAAATGCCTCTAAATTCCTTTCAAATTTCGAAGGGTCACGAATTAATTCATTCTTTTTTTGTTCAACTATAACTGACTTGTTTACGAAGAAATCGAAATGCATTCTAATGGATTGAAATTCGTAATTAAAGTATCCGGCACTTGTGCATTTAAAAATATCAGGAAAATTAATTGTTTTCATTCCAAGGGGAGTTCCGTCCGCGGCAAGGGGAGAATTAACAAAGCTCCCCTTCCTCATGTTAAGAATGACTTTCTAAATTTGTCGAGGATGTTAAAATACACAAGTGTCAAGTATTTTTTTGTCGATAGGATGTTTTTTTAATTTTCGCTTTATTTTACGGTGTTGTCGTTTTTATTTCAATAAACATTCGGTTAATGCTAACTTCGATGTGATTATCAAAGTTACGTTCACGCGAGAAATACACACAGCGAGACATACGAGAAGTGGTCACTAATATTTCCATTGAGATTTTTTTTAAATAATAAAAGGGTTGAATTTCATCTCTATATTATAAGGATAAAATGTAACCCTTTTATTATTTAAAAAAATCCCAATGGAAATATTTTTTACGTGGCTAGGTGGAATTATTTTTTAGTCAAATAATTTGAATTGCTGTTTTTGTTAGTTTTTATAAACATAAATATAAAGATAAGTTTAATCATGTTTTCAGCTTATAATTGCCAAATTACGAATTATTGTAATTGGTTTTCAATATAAGAAACTGGTCTTCCATACGGATTCTTAACTTGATCTGAACCATAAATATACCATTTAATCTATTTGTTTTTATTTTTGTGAATAAATCGTGTTTTTGTATGTAAAATTAAATAAGAATAATAAAAACAAAATCGGTAATTTTTATGACTAAAAAAATATTCTACGATTTGTGCATGGTATATTTTTCTGTATTGACTATTCAAAGCACCTGTAAAACCGACTAAGTTGTGATTCCTGTTTTTCTATGATTTTATTTTTTAGAAATATTGTTAACAGTGAAAAGTAAAACATATTGATAATTAAAAAAGAAAGATCTGTTTCCGTCCGTTTTGTTTTGGGTTAAAAAAAAACCCCATCCTCATGCTTTAATCTTCGGCGTTTACCATTTCTTTGGTTCGAAGAATTTTACTTTTTTATTTTTTTATTTTACGCCTACGCAATCTCAATGTTTTTATTTTATATATGGATATATAAACATCCTCTTAGCAAAACAACAACTATATTTTCTTATTTTATCACATGTTTGTCTTTTGTGTTGTAATTATTATGTATTTACTTGTGTGATCTCTCGTTGGATCGAATCTGTAAAACAACAACAAAACCTGCTAACGCTAAATTGTTCACCTATCTCAAATCAGCGCAATTTTGTTTGGTGTACTTATTATTATTATTATTATTATTAATTATTATTATTATTAATTATTATTAATTATTTATTATTATTATTATTAATTATTATTATTATTAATTATTATTAATTATTTATTATTATTATTATTATTATTATTAATTATTATTATTAATTATTATTATTAATAATTATTATTAATTATTATTATTAATTATTATTATTAATTATTATTATTAATTACCTGTGAAATACAAGTTAAAAGAAAAATTATTTTTGAACGAAAATATTCAACTACAAATACGTATTTTAAAAAAGAAACAAAGAACATATTTTCCTATCTGAGGTAAAGATTGATTTCGACGGCGTAAATACATTTTCCAGAACAGGAAATAATTTAATTTTTGAATTGTTAGTTAAAAAAAAAAACAACTTATTTCTTAATTTGATGGGTAGATATTAAAAGTAAATGACATATTTTTAATCGGGTTAAAAAAAAAACATATAGGTATATAATTTTTTTTTTTTTTGTTACACCGGTTACAAAATAAGTGCAACTATACTTGTCTCCCCACGAGAGCAGAGGTAGACATAAGGTCGGTTATTAATGTGGATACAATCCAACTCCTCCAAAAAAAGGGTCACTCTGGACGGGGAACAAAAATTTAAATTGCCTCGGTCTAGAAGGATTTCTCCTTCACTGATTGGGGAGGGGGGACAGAAAAGATAGCAAACTGAAATTGTTTCGTTTATTATTATAATACTAGCTGTATTTACCCGACGTTGCCCGGTCGGATTGCAGAGAATAATTCAAAATATAACCCCTATTTACTCGCCTCCCTCACGGGGACAGAGTTAGACACAAGGTCGTTTATTAAAGTGGAGAAAATCTAACTCCTCCAAAAAGGGACACTCTGGGTGGGAACAAAAATAAAAATCGCCCCAGTCTAGAAAGATTTCTCCTTCACTGAATCAGTATCAGAACAGATACTACACTTTCCTCCGAGCCAAAAGCAAAATATAGTCATGTTTACAATTTTTAAAGTTTTCCCTTATATGATTTTAATTTCAATAGATAGTCGACTACTACTAAATAAAGATAACAAATTTAAATATATTTATCAAAGTTACGTATAGGCGAGAAACACACACACACACACACACACGAGATCTTGTCTGATAGTTTTATTAATATAGAGATTTAATATTACTTACATTTTTGTTAACAATATACCGATTATAAATGTATTAGATAAATTGTTTGGATGTAATTCCTAATTTTCTTAAAAATAATATACAATGTCGGACGTAACCTTTACCATATTTGCTTCCGAGAGAGTTCTCCTTGAAGAAATCTTACCAAAAATAATTCCTAATGATGTAATATGCAATGTCTTTATTTATTTTTGTATTATTATTATTAAAAGAAACTACGAATTTGTATGCAGTTTTATATTCATATGCCAATAAAATTCAATGCTGTACGTAATCGTAAGTGTCTTTTTCGTTGACCTTTATTGATCACTTTCACTTTTTAAAACAAACTCGAAAAATGTGACCCGTTGGGTCACCCACAGAGCTCTGGTTAGATTATTTGAATCGGGGAAAAAGTGAGTTTGCAAAGCCAGTTAAATATTAAAACAAAAAAAATAAGATCACATCAAATGTCTCTATTTCTCTGGTTAAATGGTATTACTACTTGTAAAATTTTTATTTTTGTTTATAATGGACTATTCCAATCTTGGGTTCTGTAGTTTGTCTTATTACCTTTGCCTATTAATAAGTAGAGTGACGGAAGCGAGAGTGATAGACACTGTATACAATAAGAGCGGAAAGGTCAAACGTTATAGGGTGAGAGTTATAGACAGAAAGTTAATAAAAGATGGGTCACTTGGTGTGTAAATTGGGTAATCGTAAAGATCGACGGTGTAAACATAATGTGATAAGAATTGTTTATGTTGTTGTTTTTTTAATATTATCAAACGAGAAACCATTTCGAGTTAAAATGTGTTCAGTATTAGGTATGTAATCGGAAGAAAACACGTTTGAAATGTGTCAATATGCTACAAGAACCGTGATTTTTTTTTTTTTACAATGGAGTCTTACGGGATGCTACCATGTTTTTTTTTGTTTGTTTCGTTTTTTTGCATCGCTCAAGACGAAAAAAAGTATTAAAACGTTACTACGTGATAATACATTGATTTTAACTCCAAAACGTTCTTAGTGTCATTATTTATACATATATATATATATATATATATATATATATATATATATAAATGAGAGAAAAAGAGATATTATTGCCCATGCACCAATTTTATCCAAATTTTTGAAGAAACTATTTACACTGCCGATCTTTACGATTACCGTTAATTGCAAATTACGGCTAATTAGAACAATCAAAATGGAAGTTGTTTTTTAAACATAACTTAATCCTAAAATATTTGAGCATGCACGTTGTATGATTAAAATATATATAAAACAAGTCTTAAGGAAACAGACGTTGATTAACTCAGCTTTAGAGATAATTATTTCCGCTTCTATATGAAATTTTTCTCTTGTTTCACCAAAATCTTGTCCGATCTTTTTTGTCCATTTTATAATAATATCTATTACTCATGGAGATTTGTGATATGTCTGTCTGAAGCCGAAACTATGCTATTACTTCTATTAAAATGTACTATTGTATTGTCTTTTTATGCTCAATTCAATTTACTATGTACTATGTCAGACTAATGTACTATCTTTCAATGCTCAGTTCGGGGGGGGGGGGGGTATAATTAAATAATTTACTTCCGATAATAAAATCCCAAAGAAGAAGGAGTCACCTTGTTAAAATTGGTCGCAGACTTTGTTAAATTGGTCGTCACAGATTGATCTGCTGCGCAACATAACAAAGGCAACTCCGGTCGACCTTCGTCAATTTTGGTAAATCGGATTCTTCTCTACTCTTCTATATATTGCCCAGGCAATTTTTAAACCCCACTTTCCCGACCCGACCTTGGGTCACATCTTACTTGTGGGAGTAAGATAAAAACTGGCCTTGTGCCTAACTCCTGGAGAGGAGTAAATCAATACTCTTCTATATTTTTTTTCTTCTTGGAATTCCTAACGATAATTTCGTTCTTTGATAGAATAGTGTCGCTGTCGGAAAATAGCGTTTGGTTCTCCTTCTTCGGTTTAAATGAACCATAATACTTGACTCTTTGCCAACTTTAATTCTAGCCAGGCATTTTTCACATTTACAGTTTAAGGGCCTCAAAATCGAAACAATTTCGGAAGTCTAAGGTTACGATGCAGACATCGTTTCCAGGCATGTTCCAAATTTCGTATAAACTAGTTATACCTACCCGATTTTGCTTAGAGAAAAATTATAATCCAAGGACAAGATGTATTTATCAAAGTTACGTTGACACGAAAAATACACACAGACACACGAGAAGTAGTTATCAATTTTATAAGGTAATTTCACAATCGAGTTTTTTTTTGTTTTCTTTGTTGCTTTTTTTTCTATCTGGGTTTTTTTTTTGGGGGGGGGGCGATTTTAAACCCTCAAAACACCCGATTGGAGGCTGTAATAATTCTATAAGATCCCCTTATATTAGAGATTTAAAAAATGGTTCAGCTGATTTTCTTCGTGGCCGTGTGGAAATTGAAAGCGATTTTGAAACTTTGAAACTGTCAATTCGAAAGTGGGTTTTGGTTAGAATTACATTTTAACGGCCAAAGTCAAGTATTATAGTCCATTTTCTTTGGTTCCTAAACCAAAGAGAAACGATATTTTTTCGACCGCGTCACTTACTATCGTATCATTAAACAGAAATATTCTCCTTTTTTCCCCGGCATCGGATCTTGAAATGAATAACTGTATTTTCTTTTTAACTTTACTAACTGGCAAGCCATGGATTGAGTGGATTTTTTTTTTCTTGTTTCATATCCCGAAGACATTTTTTATTTGATTTTTACTTTCTCTTTCTAATTCATAATTTTCGGACCATTTTTTTTTTTTTAATTATTCCTATTTCAGTCATCTAAATTACTTAGAGTGAAATGGATCTTGATTGAGTTTTGATATTACCCTCAAATAATAAAATAATAAAAAGAACAACAAGTTATAACAAGTTCACCTCACGTGAAACGCCTAAATGAAAACTAGATCGGAAAATATAGTCGCCATCTCCAGAAACAAGTCGAGAAAGAAACTGACTTAAACGAGCGATAACTCAAGTTCATAACCTTGTCCTTCAACTAGAAAATTATGAACGTGAGTTATCGTCCTTCCTTAATTAGACTCTTTCTCGACTTGTTTATAAAGTTGGCGACTATATTTTTCTGACTTGGTTTTCATTTCGGCGGTTTCACGTGTACGCTATAACTTAGTGTATTTAATGTGTTGTTTTTTTTTTGTTTTGTTTTTTAACGAACACATGGTTTAAGGTAAAATAAGTTTGGGAATAATGCCAAAACTTATTTCACTCTAAATTTACGTGACTAAAATAGGGATTAACCCTATTCTACTCTATATTATTGTTAATGTTGTGTATGTGTATATTTGTATAACTGCTTAGTTATTTAATGGGTGCTAAATATTGGTATATAGACACTAGATTCTGAAGTTAAGACTACAATGCATTTATAATTAAGTTCCTATTGCTGTATATACAAGTGAAACGTGGGCTTTACTGGCATAGCACGAAAGAACGCTCAATGTCTTTGAAATGCGATGTTTAAGAACTATCCTTGGAGTAACTTTGACAGAAAGACGAAGAAAGGCGAATATCAGAAAGAGGGTTAATATTAACATATTCCCTCAACATTTTGGTCATGGTTCCCGGCTAACAGACTCCAGCTATGTAAATAAATCATATCAAGAAGATTCCATTCATTCAAGATCGAAAGAATGGGCACCAAAAAGATTGGCCGACCAGATAAGTGTTGAAACTGGCATGGCGTTTCTGACAATTGAAAGATTGGATCCAAACCGTGATAAATGGCGGGATTTTGTTTTCAAGCATGTGACGAAGCTTTTTGGGTATGCAACTAAGTAATGTCAAGACACTATTGATTAAAAATGTTTACTATAAAACATATTTCCATGTTATTACTATTACTTACTACTCGGCTTACAACAGTATATCTTGCTTGTAGTAAAAATTATATTACTGTTTTTTTTGTGTGTTTTTTTTTTTTTAAGTAAAATTTTACTTTTTGCCCCAAGCTGTCAACGGAAATTTTTTTTTTTTTTTCGGAAATATCTAGAATAATATATATATTTTTTAACAGGGTTCATTTACTATATAAATATAGCGTAAACTGATTGAATGCCCACTTTCCGACCAAGCGTTTATGATCACCCTGTTCTTGACCGCATAGCGTAGGATAGAACGACTAACCACTTTTTGTATTTCCAAAATGGTCACCATTTGGGGAATACAAAAAATGGTTACTCGTTCTGTCCTACGCTTTGTGGTCAGGAAGTGGGTGATCATTTTACGTTAATTTTGTATAGTAAAGTGGGCCCCGCTCTAAAGTATTTTATTTATTTATTTATTTTGTTTGTAATTTTTCAAGGGTGTTGACGTGTAATAGCACGAAAGAAAAAAAATGTCATTTTTATTTTTCCATTGACAGCGTGGGGGCAAAGGGTAAACTTTTACCGTTCTTTTTTTTTTTTTTTTAATGCATTAGGTGCACATAATTACCATAGTCTATAAAATTAAAATCTAACAACGCGTTGCTTTCAAATTGATGGTTTTAAAGTTTCAGAATCAATTTCTAATTTCGCACGGTCACATAGAAATCGTCATGATAGCTATTTTTATCTATATTAATGGAGTCAAGATGTCCGGAAATGGGGTTTACTGTTAAGCGTATTTGTTAGCTATTCGAAAAGTGATTTTGAAGCCTTTACATTGGCAGAATGTAAGTTTATCGGCTGAACGCTTATCGTTTTTAAACAATTGGGGATATTTTAAGTAGTGTAGCCCATAGAGTAAATGTGGTATTGTGGTGATTGCCTAACTAAAAGTGATAGACAAATGGCGAAAGAATGAAAAGAACAGTAAAAAAAAAAAAAAAATCCCCCCTTGGCCTTTTGGCTAAGATCAGTGTAGTATCTGTTCCGATGGATACTACACTATGTAAACCGGTACCATATTGGCCTACGGGCCTTGATTCTGCCGATCTGAGTTATTGTTATGCAGTTCTAGGAGATCCACCCTTCCAGGCTTTGCCGTCTCATCCTTTGAGAAAAGGTTAGTTTCAGGCTGATCACAGGAGGCGTCCCTACCGGGGAAATCCGACAGGGCTGCCCAGGCACTTTTTGTAGGCCAGACTGCTCTAGGGCGCTGTCTTTCAATCCCACTTTCCCGACCTTGTGTCACATGTTACCGCTGTGGGAGGTAGAACAGTGCTTAGATGAATAGGTCAAAATTCGTCTAGTAAAGAGTGGGATAGACAGAGGCTTACTCTCTACCACTTTTGATGATCTGGTGCCTAATTTATATATATATTTTTAATTATTTTATCAAATAAATAATTTAAAATGTGGTATCTGCTGTCAGGATGATGGAGGAGTCGGAGGTTTGAGAAGGAGCCGATGTCTGACGAGTAAGGATGCTGGGAGTCGGACTCCGATTTTTTAATCTCCGAAGAATCAAGATAGTCTGAACATTAGAAGACATTAAAATAAAGAGTAGGAGTCGAACATTTTGGAAATCTAGGAGCCAAAATCTGCCCGGACCTTATACTTTACGATTTCGCAACCCAAGTTTCTGGCACAGTGGTCTGGCTCGCTGAGGGCCCGACCTGTCGATCAGAAAGATAGAAGTTCTGTTTAGTCTTAAGGGGACTAGTTTTCCAGGCATTACCTCCTCCTTTGAAGGGGGAGATTGGTTTGTCGTTAGTCACCTGGGGCATCCCTACCGGGGAATGCCGTAACCGATCAGAGCAAATTGTGCATCGGTCCGGAGTGCTCCTTGTTCTAGGGAGCTGACCCCCCCCCCCACCACCACACAGACACACTTTAAACTAACTTCACGTCTGACTTTGCTGCAGTAAGAAACGGCTAAATAACCAAGAAAAAATCTTATTGCTGGTTTGTGTGAATGACCCACTGATCCATTCACTTGTTGAATGATGTGGAAGAAAATGAAATACTAGCTGAATGAAAAATATAAAAACACGTGATACTTTCAAATTTATTTTGGGAACTAACGAAAAAACACATTTCCTCGTAAATACGGTAAAAAGTAGTAAATGACAACACACATTGATGTATACACACACACACACACATATATATATATATATATATATATATATATATATATATATAATATATATGATACAGAAAAATTAGTACAACATTCGTACCGTCGGTTTCAAGCACAGAAGGACTTAGCCATCCGGCTCTCGTCAGCTTCTGTTGTCATCTGTTTCGGAAATGTGAAGTCACGTGTCACTCGTTTCGATGGGTTATTTGCTTAGTGTTACACTAAATTTAAACAAACATACATAACACTCTAAGTAAATAACGCGTCCAAACGAGAGTGAAACGTGACTTCACATTTCCGAAACAGATGACAACAGAAGCTGACGAAAGCCGGATGGCTAAGTCCTTCTGTGCTTGAAACCGACGGTACGAATGTTGTACTGATTTTTCTGTACCAAAATAAATCAATATTACGCTCTTAATTTCTTTTTTTTAACTTTAATTCTCATTAAATCGAGCACTCTGCTGGGATTTTTCCTGCTATATTACAAAGTTATATATATATATAGCAGTCATAAACGCTGACTTACATTTTCTAATCCTTTGGCGGAGGACAGCCCTGTGAGGCGGTTTTGTCACGCGAGGACTAACCAGATTCTAAGGCGTGCTAATTTCAACCGGAACTTTAAAATACCCCTTGGGATTTTGAGGGCAACCCCAGAGAGTTTCCCGGCACCAATGAAGAAAGACGTCCTCTTTCCTGCCTCAGTCACCGACGCCGAGCAAAGCTATCTTCACTGAAGTTATATCGCTCCAATAAGTAGGTCACTTAAATAAATGCATATCGTTGTTGATTATAAAAGGATGCTGTCTTTCCTTTCGTTTGACGACTGTTTTATTATACAAAAAAATATATAGGAGTTTGTCTTACAATCCATGCTAAGATAGGCTCCTATAACATCTTACGAAATGTTGAAATTTTAATCACATAAATACTTTCGTTTTTTTTTTTTTTTTTGTTTAAAAAAAAAAAAAATTTTTTACTCTAACATTTATAGATAAGACTAAGTTAAGAGTCGAGTGAGTGAGAGATCAAATTATTACTTTTCTTTGAGGGGGGGGGGAGATTTCCTTTTGACTAGAAGCAAAATGTAGTATATGTTCTGATACTAAACTTCATATTTTCTGTCCTCGGTCAGTAAAGGAGAAATCCTTACAAACTGAGGCATTTTAAAAAATGTGTCCCAATCCAAAGTTCCCTTTGCATAGATATCAAGGGAGGCGCGAGAGCGCTCTATCCCTTAATAGACTACACGAATGGCCTATGCTGGAAATCTCATTTCTTTTATCAATCATAACTCAAAAACTAATAAACCAAATTAGTTAAAACTATGCACAAAATTGTTATTTGATAGGTTCTATAAGTGTGTAGAATTTCAGCATCATTAGTCAAGGCAACCCAGAGATCCAGAAAGTTCAATCATGAAATCATGTTGTCTGTGTGTACGTACGTACGTACGTGCCATCCTGTATCTCATCAACTATTTAATGGATTCAGCTGATTTTTGGCAGAGATAGAGGTTCTAGGGTCTAGTTGATGGCATTTTAATTTCAGTTTACTATATACCTTGATTAGTCAAACTACCAACTATATCAGTTATGAGAAGGCATTGTATTGAGGCATAACCTTTACAAAAGTAGTGACATTCCATGAAAAAATGTCAGTATACTGAAATCATATGCCCTTAATAGGGTTAAGATGAAAATTCATATACACTAAATGTACAAAAGCAAGGAAATTCCCAAATTTTTACACTTTTATTGTCATTAAGGGTATGCGAGCACAACAGGGCTATGTATTTTACTGGTAGGAATTTTTCTTCAGCGCACCTCACACACTTCATCCACTCATGCATAGAGATTTATACTGTAGTGATGTGATAACGAAATGGTTTGATTGATATGTAGTCATACCCTTAATGATAATAAAAGTGTAAAAATTTGGGAATTTCCTTGCTTTCGTACATTTAGTGTATATGAATTTGTATCTTAACCCTATTAAGGGCATATGATTTCAGTATACTGCCATTTTTCATGGAATATATATATATATAAAAAATAAAAAGCCAGAACAAAAATTACATAGGTCGGGAAACTACATAATTACCTATCTTTTAGAACTGAATATTTTTATTTAATAAAAATAAATGTTAATGAACCCAGCTTTCTTCACGCTTAAAAATGATTTTTTATTTTTTATTTTTACGAGTAATTAGACTAGACTAATATTAATCAATTTAGGCGAATAACATGTAATTAAGTCATCCTTTGGCTCTTGTAGAGATCGAATACACGAGCGAAATTTATTTTAGAAGAGTGCTAATGGTGTAAGGGGCAGTAACTCTCTTTTTTTAGTACGCAATATCTCCGAAAATGGAAAATATCCATTTTTTTTAAATAAGTCATGCAAATTCAATTAATAGAACATTTTTCGAAGACTCGATCTATACAAGAGCAAATATCTGCGATAATTTAATATTTTAAACTATAAAAAAAATCAAAATAAATCTGTTAATCAAAACAATAGGACTGTTCGTTTTGCTGGTTTTTAAATGAAAAAATATACTGTTGATTTTCCCAAATTCTATTTTGTTCAATAAATGTTCTATCTCAAATTGTTATTTCTTCGAAAAATGTTCTATTAATTGAATTTGCATGACTTCTTATTTAAAAAAATGGATATTTTCCATTTCCGGAGACATTGCATACTAAAAAAAGAGTTACTGCCCCTTACACCATTAGCACTCTTCTAAAATAAATTTCGCTCGTGTATTCGATCTCTACAAGAGCCCATCCTTTTCTTATGATTATCCCTGCACAGGCCTTAGGGCGTGGATCAATGCGGACTAAGTTTCTGTTCTATCTCAGGAGGTCATCCTCCCGGGCACTACCTCCTCCCTCGGAAGGGGATATTCGTGTATTGCCTGTCGGTTACCTAAGGCGCCTCGGTAAAAGTACATAATAGTAAACACTCAAGAATTCATAAACCAAAAAACAGTAACACATTATTTTTAAACGGTTAAAAAATCTTACAAACCTTTTTCACACGTTAAAACTAACCAGGATCGATAGAGAATTTCATTCTAATGCATTTTAGATAAATTGTTTTATTTTTTATTTTGTTTTGTTTAAGAGTTCTCGAGTATTAACTATTCTGTACTTTTACCGGCGCTTCCGCCGGGAAATGCCAACAAACCCGATTTAGGCATCTTTTACAAAAGAATTCAGGAGTGTCTTCCCCTTTTTTTTGGGGGGGGGGGGGGGATTCTCCAACGGTAAATCGATGTTGTGTCGCATCCACTATTATCAAAGAAAGTGTAAATATTACCTGCAGTTTTTTAAATGGGTTAATGGATACAATAGTGGCCTAGTGGGCAAGTGTTAAAATTGACGGCCTAAATTGTTTCTTCAAAAAGTTGAATAAAATTAGGGTATAGGCGATAATATATATATATATATTTATTAGATTATGACATTAAGAAGTTTTGGGGTTAAAATCAATTTAGTATTACGTAGTAATAGGGGGAGGGCGCATTCTAATATTTTCGTATTGAGCGATACAAAAACCAACGTGGCGATATGGAGTAAATGCACTACTTCCGGTTCCTTTATTTTACTCTCGAATATTCTAGCATATTTACACATCACGAACGTGTTTTTCTGCAGATTACGTGCGTAATACTAAATAGATTTTTACTCGAAATGGTTCCTCATTAAATATTATTAAAAAAAACAAAAAAAAAACAACAACAATAAAAACAGCAACATAACATCATTTTAATCGCTTATACACAATTTTTTTCGCATTCTGTTAGGACGTCGATCTAAATGCTTGCCACAAGATTTCGTATCGGCACCAAAATAGTCACTCACTTTTCTTGCGTGTAACTTCTGACAAAAGAAGCGTTATGCCAGGAATTAGTTCGATTCACGATTGGTTCTTCAAAACAATTGAATTATTTTCACCATATTTTGGTGTTCGTTTTTTTTTCTTCTTCTTCTCTCTCTCTCTCTCTCTTTCCACCTCATATTAATTTCTCTCACTCTTTCTTTCTCTCATTCTTCTACTCTACTCTTTTTCTCCTCCTACCCTCATCTTTCTTTCTCTTCCTCTCTTCGCCCCCCTCCATTTCTCCTTTCTTCCCGCTCTCTCTCTCTCTCTCTTTCCTAACTTCTCGCTCTCTCTCTCCTTCTCCCCCTCCACGATATTATTATTATTATTATTATTCACTCTACTTCTACTACTTCCGACCTTCAGGCTAGGATTTAAGTGTAGTATCTGTTTTCTCATCAGAGTAAGAGAAATCTTTCTAAACCGAGACCATTTTTATTTTTTTTATCCCAATCCAGAATGCCTCAAAGGGGTAAGTAAGCTACACCCCTCCCCGCTAAAAAAAAGACCGACCTTGTGCCTAACTTTGACCTCGTGGAGGGAATGGATGAGCAAGTCAGTAGGTAGGGTCGTCCTACTATCACTGCCACTACAACGCCATCTGTCTTCCTTCTTTTTCAAATGATGTCAGTGTTCGCTCGGCTTACTATAAAATTCCAATTTTACAACCACGCTTACAACTACTACGACCACTATTACACGCATACTACTACCCGGCCTCTTCTTCTCTGAATGTTTAAGATGTGTAGTTGAAGTTGTTCTTCTGCCATGCTAAAAATAAGAACCGCCATCTTCATCGCTTCTTCGACCCCCCCCCCTCTCTCTTCGACTCGCAGAGAATATCGTATTTAATCCAACACAAGAGAAGAGATAGCCTCTTTTTACTACACCAACCAGACATAACGCAGAGAAAGCAAGTTGGCAGATGAAGAGATGGTTTTAGCCTCGTTTTAGTCGTGAGAGACAATGGACACCCCCTGTAAGGATGCCTACGCGAAGCGTCTACATTGAAACAAGGGTTGCGCAATCTGCAACCGAAATACTCCTGAATCGATAATACGCGAGTCCAGTGGCAAGAAGTCCAGGTTTAAATAGAGAAAGATTAGTGTTATCTGAATTTTCCTTCTCGACTAGTTGCGCAATCAAGGCATGACAGTTTAGTCTGCCTTATCATTTAATTCATAGCTGGAGAGAGGATATCTGGATTCGTGGTAAACGTGAAGTTTAGGTGAAAAGTATTTTGGTACTTCTGCAGTTTACGGACTGGGCTATTTTTTGGAGAGGATTTTCAAGTTACATTTAATTTTTACGGTATCCTTTGTTTATTTAATTGTTAGGTGAAAGTACAGAATAGGTAACAAAGCCTCCTCCCTCCCATCTTAAGAATGGGTTTCTACATTATTTCAGCACGGTATGTAAACTGCAGAAGTACCGATATATTTTATTTAAAGATAATGACATGCTGAACGTATTGGCGTTAAAATCAATTGAGTATTACGTATTAATAATAATAATAAACAACGCTATTTTTAAATGAGTACATCGGCTTATTTCCAAAATGGCAGCACGATCGATTTCAAAAAGGGGAATGGAAAGAAGGTGCTACGAAAAGAACAGCGAAAAGAAGTAAAGTGTTTTAGTGAGTTAGAAGAGAAACACAAGAATTGTGTTTTGAAACTGTGGTGTAAATGAGGAAAAAAGAAGAGAAAACAAGAACGACCGACCGCGTTTTTGGGTGGCTTACCTCGTGTGAAGAAGAAGGAAACAAGAATGGCCGACTTGTTTCTTTAAATGCCTACAGGGTGACTACGAGGTATGCAAATGAGATGCTCCTGATTGGAAATGAAAGAGATAAAAGAGGAGTGATTGGGGGAGGAGGCGGGGGGAAGTTAGATTGCGAACAGAGAAGTTTGATCATGGGAGAAAAGTCGGATTCGTAGAGAGTGAAGAAAAACGTTGCAGAAATTCGTCTCGGAGTGGATAGAAAGCGGAAGTACGGCCAGCAGTGTTACGTATGCGACAAGCTATTTCGGCACATCGAGCAAATTACCATGGCTGAGTGGAGACTGAGCACTCACATGCTGAGACCCTTTACTGGGGAGGGTGACCTGATTAAGTGGTTGGAGAAATTAAAGATGGTGGCGAAGCTGCAAAAGATAGAAGATGTGGTCACCCTGCTGCCGCTATACTTAGAGGGGGAAGCCCTCACGATTTACCAGCAGATGCGAGATGAAGACAAGGAAGACTTTGCCTCAGTGGAGCAAAGGCTGAAATTGGCCTTCGCTGAGGGCCCATTCGAAGCACTTGGTAAGCTTTCCAGTTTGAGGTGGACCGGCGAGTCGGTTGACGTCTTTGCGGCAGAGATCAGGAGACTGGCAGGGTTGGCTGGTTATGTGGGGAGGAGCCTGGAGATGACGGTAAAGCTGTACCTAGTTAACGGCTTCCCAGAGGAAATCTCTACGAACATGCAGAGAATCACTGGGATCCATACTATGGAAGTGGACGATCTCTTGGTTCACGCCAGAGTCCTAGTGAAAAATGTTAAAAGCCCAATCGTGGCTGCAGCTGTGGGTGGAAATATGTGCATGAGGCCTCACTTGAATGAGAGGCAGCCGGCGAGGCGACAGGAGGGGAGACCTGCAATCAAGTGCTTCCGGTGCCAGGGCCCTCATCTGATCAAAGACTGCAAAGAGCCGAGACCGGGGATCACGTGCTACCGATGTGGACAAGTGGGGCACCTTAGCCGCTATTGTGTTGCTGCACGGCACCAGGGAAACGAGTGAAGGGGAGCTATTGCGCCAGTGGTTACCCCTTCTGTGCGGAGATGGCGCATGATGGAACGTTGCCTCGGTTACCGGTAGTAGTCAATGGGAAGAAAGCCATAGCCCTTGTCGACACAGGCTGTACTACAACGTTGTTAGCGAGGAATGTCGCTAGGTCATGGAGCGGAACCAGGACTATTAGGACCGTGGATGGCAGGGATGTGAAGTGCCTAGGTGAGACGACAGCGGAAGTAATGGTGCAAGGGGTGTCCATTGGACTGCGAGCCTTAGTGTTGAATCATCTGGTCGGTGGTGTTGACGTGATTATAGGTATGAGTGCAATTAACCGACTGGGGGGCGCCACGTTACGAGGGAGCCAAGTGACGTTCGGACGTCTCGGCGTAGTGGGGATGGCAGGAGTGGAAGGTGATAGAACCGTCAGAATACCAAAACCGGAGGTTTGCTGCATTGAGGACAAAGATTTCCTGGCAAAGTTTGATGGCGTGAGGTGGACGGTGGAATGGAAATGGATCTCCGGACCCCCGGAACTACAGAATAAAGTGGGCTGCTACGAAAACACCCTGCGAGGAGAAATAAGAAAGGGATTTGAGGAAGAAGTGGAGAGGTGGATAAAAGAAGGAATTCTGAAACCGTGGACAGGGGAAGAAAAAGGAGTGTTGCCACTACTGGCGGTTGTTCAGCCTACGAAAAACAAGATTAGGCCCGTACTGGACTTCAGAGAATTGAACAGACACGTAGCCTGCCACACTGGAACGGGGATCGACGTATGCGAGGAGGTCATGAGGAAATGGAGAAGAATGGGACGGGCCACAAAAATTGTCGATCTGAAATCGGCATATCTGCAGATCCGTGTAGATGAAAAACTCTGGCAGTACCAGCTGGTCCGGTACAAGGGGCGAGTGTATTGTCTGACGAGGCTAGGCTTTGGGCTGAGTTCAGCCCCCAAAATTATGACTGCCGTGCTGAAGACAGTGCTGAGCAAAGACCGTTCAGTGGAGGAGGCCACTAGTTCGTACATTGACGACATTCTGGTGGAGGAGGCAGAGGTGACAGCGGAGAAAGTAAGAAGCCATGTCGAGAAGTATGGGTTAACTGCAAAACCGGCGGAGGCCCTGGATGGAGGACGGGTGCTGGGGTTGAAACTAAGGCGAGATGGAAAAGAAAGCCTTGTCTTCGAACGAGGGAGTGTAATACCCGAAGTCGGATCTGAGCTGACGAAGCGAGAACTCTTCTCAGTCTGCGGGAGGCTGGTCGGGCACTATCCTATCGCTGGCTGGCTCAGGATAGCATGTAGTTTTATTAAACGACTAGCAGGCACTGCTGGCTGGGAGGGCCGTGTAACGAAGGAGGTTATGAACATACTGCAAGAAATCATTGCGAGGGTGAGGAATGAGGACCCAGTGAAAGGGGACTGGTATGTCAGCAGTGGAGATGCGGGTGTGATTTGGTGCGATGCCAGTAACCTGGCGTTGGGCGTCGTACTAGAGATGGGAGGCGTAAGTGTGGAGGATGCGGCATGGCTAAGAAAAACCAACGACTTCTCCCATATCAACGTAGCAGAACTAGATGCCGTTATGAAAGGACTCAATCTGGCCCTGAAGTGGGGATTGAAAATAATTGAAATTAAAACCGATTCGGCAACGGCAGCATCGTGGATTCGGTCGGCAGTAACTGGCGATAAGAGAGTTAAGACCAAAGGTGCTGCGGAAATGCTGATCAAGCGCAGACTCGGAGCGCTCGCCGATCTAATAGCGGAGTTCCAGTTAAGAGTATCTGTCGTGTTGGTCCCATCAGAAAAAAACAAGGCGGATTCGATGACACGCGTGAAGAAGGCCTGGCTGCAGGAGGGAAAGGAGGTCTCCTCGGTATGCTATGCAGGGGAAGAAGTCAAGGAGTCACACGAAATGCACCACTTTGGTCGGGAACGAACGTTATTCCTAGCCAGAGAGGTTTACCCGGAGACCACCGAGGAGGAGGTTAGGGAAGTGGTGGAGAACTGTCGAGAGTGCCAATCAATTGACCCTAGACCGTCCAGACACGAAACAGGACAGTTGCACGTTGCGGAGGACTGGAAGCGATTGGCTATTGATGTGACGCACTATCGCCACAAATTGTATCTCTCGATGGTCGACTGTGGACCGGGAAGGTTTGCCATCTGGAGAGAAATCAGGGCAGAAGCGGCATGGGCGATCGGAGGGGTCATCCAGGAGATATTTTTGGAGAGAGGGCCGGTTGAGGAACTCTTGATGGACAATGGGCCCGCTTTCCGATCTGAAGCCTTTAAAGGGGTATGCGATAAGTGGGGAGTAAGGCAATTTTTTAGAGCAGCGTATCGGCCGAGTGGCAATGGAATAGTGGAGAGGAATCATCGCACCATTAAAGCCGCTGCGGAAAAAAGCAACGTATCACCCATAGAGGCGGTGTTTTGGTACAACGTCTCGCCAAAAACCAAACAAGACGAGACAACTGTCCCTCATAGGGCCGTTTTCACATATAAATGGCGGCACCCGTGCAACAAAACAGCAGGAATCGAGAGTGAGGAAGCCACTATCAAAGTAGGTGAAGAGGTGTGGGTGAAGCCCCCTAATGCACAGTGTACCACTCGTTGGAAAAAAAGGGTCGTAACGGGATTGCGGTCGAAGAACAATGTGATGGTGAACGGCGTTCCCCGGCATATCCTAGACCTGCGTCGCATGACACTGCCGGTACGCAGTGAGGGCAGTAAAGAAGAGGAAATCGAGGGCCGCCGAGAAGCAAATGATGCGACTCTACCTGACTTAGACCCACGTTGTAGTGAACCTGAAAATGTTAACCCCCAAGAAGTTGTTCCCCAGAGGCCACGACGTGAGAGGAGGCGGCCTGCTTGGATGGAGGATTACGAAGTATCCTATTGATCTCGAAGATCAAGGGGGGCGTGTGGTGTAAATGAGGAAAAAAGAAGAGAAAACAAGAACGACCGACCGCGTTTTTGGGTGGCTTACCTCGTGTGAAGAAGAAGGAAACAAGAATGGCCGACTTGTTTCTTTAAATGCCTACAGGGTGACTACGAGGTATGCAAATGAGATGCTCCTGATTGGAAATGAAAGAGATAAAAGAGGAGTGATTGGGGGAGGAGGCGGAGGGAAGTTAGATTGCGAACAGAGAAGTTTGATCATAGGAGAAAAGTCGGATTCGTAGAGAGTGAAGAAAAACGTTGCAGAAATTCGTCTCGGAGTGGATAGAAAGCGGAAGTACGGCCAGCAGTGTTACGTATGCGACAGAAACAAATATTTTTATGAATATTTGAATTGTTTTGAATAAATTATTTTATATAAGTCATTAAAATTGGTCCAATTCCGATTCCCGTTTTTAGCGACTACCGTTTATTCAATGAAGCATGTCGTTATCTTGAAAATAAGCTGATAATGATAATAGTTTGTGAACTAATTAATAAAATAGTATATTTATTTAAAAAGTGTTTTTCTTCCCATTTCATACGTAATATTAAATCTATTTTAACCCCAATACATTCAGCATGTCATAATCTTTAAACAAAAATTATACAGTTTTTTAGCTACTACATATCGCCTTTTCGAAAATATCACCTGTCACCTAAACTTCACGTTGCCTTCCCCAAGGGTATTATTAATAAAAAATAGTGCAATAGCTCCGACAAAACTCGAACCCTGCACGTCAAGCTTACAGTCCGCGCCTGTAAGCACTACTCGCCTTTTGGCTAAGATCAAAGTGTAGTATCTGTTCCGATGGATACTGCACCCCATAAACTGGTATTGTCTTGGACTTCGGGGCTTGATTTACGCCGGTCTATGGGTCTGTCCTGTGCAGTTCTAGGAGGTCCACCCTCCCAGGCTTCGCCTCCCCTCTTTGGGGAGGAGTAAGTTTATTGCTTACTGCCTGAGACGCCCCTACCGGGGAATGCCGACGGGGCTGCCCAGGCAATTTTTAAACCCAACTTTCCCGACCCGACCTTGGGTCACATCTTACTTGTGGGAGTAAGATAAAAACTGGCCTTGTGCCTAACTCCTGGAGAGGAGTAAATCAATACTCAACACCACTTCCATGAAGTGATACTATCACCACTGTTCTACCACCGAAATATAACTGATCCAACGCAGTGCTATATTGCCTTTTTAGTCTACACATTGAAAGTAACTCCATATTTTGGGATTATAAGTTCCTTTCTTGGCACATCTGTAGCACTTTTTTATTACTGGTACTAGCTGTATTTACCCGGCGTTGCCCGGGTGTAAACAAATTTCCGGCAAAGGGCTTAGAAAATAATCATTCATTCTATAATAAAGAACAATTTATTTATTATTTATTTATTTGTTTGTTATGCCTCTTTGAGCATCTCCCCTTTAACTATCTTCTCAATTGAACTGTTAAAAAAAATAAAAATTAAACTCTTAGTACAGTATCGATATCCAGATCAAATTATGTTAAATATTTCATTTGATAACTCCCAAAAGTGCCCCCTCAATTTCTCCCTCCTACCACTTTCTCTGAATTCATCCAACCTCATCTTAAACTGATCCACGCTATTGCTGTTCTTAATCCGATCTTGCAACTTATTCCAAAAAACATATTACTCTGAGAACAAAAAAATTATATATCTGTCCCGTCACACCAAAGTTAGCAAGTAAAAAAAACTGCTGGATGAATCCATTTAAAATATTTAGGGGAATTAAGAAAGCAAATCTTTCATTTTTTTTTTTTTTTTTTTTTTTCTATACCGATTTATACGTTTTTCTTTCCTTCTTGTTTAAAACTTTCCATTTTTTTATTTTTACTCTTTCGTATGTTTTTTTTTTTTTTTTCTTCTTACCTTTACGTTATTTTATATGAATTTGTGCGAATACTAGCGTAGGGTAATTTTTTCCAGGCATTCTAGACGGACGGTGTACTCTCGGAAAAAATAGTCATACTTACGATTTTTTCTGTAAATATATATTTTTTTTTTAATTCGTTATAGTTTTTCCGGTGCTTGAGCATGTAAACCCAGTTGTGAAATATGCCAGCTAAAAATAAAATGACAGGAAAACTTTATGGAAAAATATTAGTGTACACGGAAAATGATCGGGTAGAATTTCAATAAAGAATAAAATGAATGTATGTATAAGATTAATGATTTTACGATAGAGTGACACCATGTGTCGTCTTTATCTTAGAAAATTTACGTGAAAATTTTAAAGTTTTATTTACCTCTCTTGAATGGCTTAAAATGGCGTTGTTTGGGAACTACGCATTTTAGTTATATTTCTTGAATAAAAATAAAAATACTTGATTATTTTTCGGGGTACGCAAATATTTTTCAATAACAGATAAGTATTTCATAAAGTTTTCAAGTAATTTTATTTTTAATTTATTTAAAATTGTTACAATTAGATGTGTTAAAATAACAAGAATGTAAAAGGTATGTTATAAACCATCGATTTTAGAATAATCTGGGTTTTTTTTTAATGGGTAAAACAGACAGCGACATTAGCTATTTCTCGGTTACTTTCTGCATTTCATATTTGGCGATCGGACATATGGATGTGAAAGGTGATAACGTACGTATGAACACGAACTGCCTTAACGTGTTATTAAATAGATAGTTGAGTATTTTTGTCCAGTTGAGGGGGTAATGTAAGTAGTAGGTATTGAAGTAAGTAGAATTGTGACCTCTTTCTCTCCCTGTTGCAAGAAGTCGAGTAACAGCTATGTGTCCCGGCAATGACGTCACAGACACAGGAAGCCACTAAGCTGACGTGGCGAATTGATAGAGAGAATCTCTTTTTGTTTTTCGACGGAACTAGCAGAGAGAGATAGCTGTGCAACCTCTCCATGGAGGAGGGAATTGGGTGTTTTTATGCGTATACATGTATGGTATGAAGAAAAATAACACCCAAAGAGATTTTTTGAAACCCAATTTCATTTGTCTATTAATAATGTTTATGAAAATTTATTGAGATGATGAGAAGATGGGAACCTCGGCTGCCACCTCACCACTGTGACTATAGAAATTCGATCAGCTGATTCTGTAGACGAAATGGACGCAGCATCGGGGATTGAAGCACTGCTACACCCCCAAATATATTTAATTGGGGAGGGGTTAAAATCGAACTCATTTAATATCTACTAAGTTGATTGATTTATTGAAAAAAATTTTTATTTAAATCACAAAGTAGAACTGTGTGACCTTGTTCTTTTTTTATATAGTGATTAAGGTGTGTGTGGTAGTTGTGGAGTGGTAGTTGTGGAGTGGTAGTTAGTCAGTTATTGGTGAAATATTGGTTACAGTCTCTGTCTGTCTCTCTCTCTCTCTCTCTGCCCCCCCTCCCTTTCTCTGCC
The DNA here is from genome assembly GCA_963556195.1 of Sepiola atlantica. Classification (NCBI taxonomy): domain Eukaryota; kingdom Metazoa; phylum Mollusca; class Cephalopoda; order Sepiida; family Sepiolidae; genus Sepiola; species Sepiola atlantica. Next base: position 66,354,034 of record OY744540.1, on the reverse strand, counting down.
TCCCTTTCTCTGCCTCTCTCTCTCTGCCTCCCTCTCTCTCTCTCTCCCTCTCTCTCTCTCCCTCTCTCTCTTGTTAGCAAAGAAGTCATCTAATCTGCTTCCCTGGTTGTAACCATGTAACCCAATATGGTCTTCAGAATCAGTCTACCAAGCTTATCAGCTCCTGTCACCTTTTATTTTTTGTTCTCCGAAGTTCCTCACTTTTATCTGTCTCACCTGTCTGCAACCTTTCCATACCACTCTGGTTTTACTAAAGACATTCCCAGGAGGCCTCTATTACTTTCGAAAAAAGGTGAGGGATAGTTTTATCGCCTGTTGCTCGAAGGGCTCTCACTCTTGATAAAAATCCGAAGGGAATGGCCCGAAGTGTCTGTTAACATGCAGCACTCCACTGCCGTTGTGTCACATCTTGCCCCCGTGAGGAGGCAGTTAAATATCCACAAATTAGCTTATTCAAGATGATGGCCCATGCAAGAAAGGCTGATAGAATGGTCGAAATAACTGTCGTTAGATATACTACACCAGGATTTCAAGACGGACAAACTTGATAAAAACAAGAGCATAAGTCAGTCGGGAGACTGCATACCTCCGACTGACAAAATAAAGATTGGCCAAAGTCTTATCCGGGCCTTACTTCTCCATATTGTATGAAGTATTCCTGAAGTTATACCATGGAAATGTTGACAATTCAAAAACTATCTGAGCATGGTGCTTACTTTTATCAAAAACCCATCAGGTTCCTACATAAAAAGGGGAAATTCAGTCAAAATTTCAACTATGACCAGACTTTTGTAGGTCAATGACTTATGAAATGCGGGACTTCATTGGTTATAATATGGGCCAAGTAGCAGGTCCCTATGATGAACAGAACCAAAGTTATGACCAAAGATGTGACCTTGACTGTTGACCTAGATATCCTAAAATTGAATCGGTTCTAAGTTAGGTAATGACCGATATTTTGAGCAAGTTTGGTGACGATTAGTCAAGCAATGCGAACGCTAAGCTGTACACAAACAAACAGTAACACATCCTACCTAAAACATAGCCTGCACCTTGGCGGAGAGAATGATGAAGCTTGCATTCAAGAGAATGGACAACATTCTAAAACAGTAACGGCAATATTTCTGCAATTTTATGGATCCAGAAAGAAATTACTTTGTTTTATTGGAACCAGCGTCATTTCTTCTCTCACAGCACGGACTCATCTCACTATCACCACTTCAAAGAACATTCTTTTCTTCTGCTGTGTACCTGAACATATTGCTACATGACTGCTTCCCTGCAAATAACAACATCGTCATCTTCAAGTCCAATGTCAACAAATAGTTGTCGAGTGATTGTATTACGTCTGGTGCTACCAGATCAGGCTGTCTGAAGATACTGGCTTCCTGACCTAAAATGCACCAAACGTTGACGTCATTGTTTTTTTTTTTTTTCCTTTCCCTTTGCTAAATTCAATCATGTTCTTGCAAAGCCAAAAACAAAAACAATCAAAGCTAACACCATGAATACATATTTGAAGATATAAAGAATTTGAAGATATAAAGATTTTACCAAAGTTACTGGATGCGGCATTAAATCACCCGAAAAGGGTTGACATGCCATAAAACAAAACAACGAAACCAAACCGTCTGAAGTAATGAAATTTTGTCTGTCCCGTTCATCGTTTTCAATCCTTTCATAGTATTATTCATCATCCAGCAAACAATCGATCTATCTTGACCTGTGTTCTCGAGTAGTTTTTGGCCTTAGTAAGTAATATTAACTCATTAGTTAAAAATCAAAACATAATACTGAGATATCTTTCGACCCTAAAATATCAAATGGTGAAAACTGTTGAAAATAGAATTTTGAGGTAAAAAAAAAAATGGTTTGCTATTCATACAGCCTAATAATTATGTTTATAGAATATTTGCAGTATCAGCAAAGCCTTGCATGTCAACTATGTTGTCAACCTAGCAAGAATTTGGTATACGCGCCTCCCCTCTCCATGCACTTTAGCGCAAACATGTTGGAATCTGTAATTAGAGATTATGTCAGTAGCTGTATTATTTACACATTTGCCAATGGCACGGAGTCTAAGAATTGCGATCAAAAGTAGGGTGCTCATGATCTGTATGATTCACCATTTAATATTCATTAGATGCATGTTATTATTATTTTTTTTTGGGGGGGGGGAGTGTCAATTTCTAAACATAAAATAAAGTTAATATATAATTTGTTATTTAAATGCATTAAGCATTCAATAGTATCATTTTCATCTGAAACGCGCATTCTTTTTTTTCTTCATAAGAATGATGGGCTGTTTTATCACTGGACACAAAAACTTATTGATCAGGCATGCATAAATGCGCTCCACTAGGATTACACATGTTTACAGCATAATACTATTAACTTAAGTTTATGATGAACAGGACTCTACACTCTACTCCGAGCTATCTCATTGACTCGCTTTTAGCATGCGTCCAGTATCCATCTTTAAATATAGAGTGAAAGAAAGCTGGCTGACTCTTTGACATGATTCTGCCAACCTCTGGACTGCCTCTCTGATAATCAGTCCCTTTTGTTGGAATGAAGTATAGCTCGGTTTGGTCCTAGGATGTGCGCCCTCCCAGGCCTTACAGGAGATGGATTATTGTCGGTCGCCTGGGGCACCCCTTCCGGCAAATGCAGACGAGTTTGTTTTTGGCTATTTCTTTACTCGATCAGAGTGTTCCCTTGTGGGAATTGGTTTTCCTCACTACCCGGCCGTGTGCCATATTTTGCTGAAGTGAGAACTTGTTCAATATAATAAAAGGCAAGAAAGAAAGAAAAAGCTGGCTGACTGTTTGACCTAATTTCAGTGTTTTTGAAACAACTATGAATAAGAATGACCCACCCACACACACTAAGTTGGTACTTGCTGAACCCAAGGGAATTCTATTTTTTTTTTCCTAGAGGAAACTGTAGAGGTTACACTGAATCTGGTGATGTAGGGTTTGTAAGTTTATCTTGTGTAGTTTCTGACTTTTAATCACACACACAGAATTACGCATTTTCTTTATATAAAAGATAAAATAATTTGCATAAATCTTCTCTCTAATATTCGCAAAGAGTAAAATTACACTTAGTAGTCTCGTCTGTATGTCGAGCTGAAAGTCAAAAACTACACAAGACACGCCCACAAAGCTGATATATTCCTTTTCACCATTGCCTTGGACAAAATATAGACACATGTTTTTTTCTATTCACTCTTTTGGGGGGGCAACAGGAACAATATTAGCCAGGGGTCGATATTTTGAAAAAGGTTTTATGTTATTATGTAGTAATTCGTCAATAATTTTATTTTCAGTTGTTACACACACTTTTTTACACTTTTTTGACACTTCTATTTGTCTATGCTCCCGGGCAACTCCGCGTAGCCATGCTAGTAATAAGTATATAATACAATAAACATGAATCTTTTTTTTTTTGGTCATTTTTGGTGAATTTTATCTTTTTCATATTGGATATTTTTTTACATTATTTAATTCAACGATTCACTCCAACCAACAAAGAACAGAAACGTTTTGTAGCCATATTTTCTTTTAATAAAAAATATTCTGTTGTTCAATCTAGAATTGTGTTCCTTCCATTGTCTTTTCACATTTTTTCTTCTCCAAATTTTAGCTAATAACTTTCATCATCATCATCATCATCACGTCTGTTTTACATGCTGACATGTGTTGAACGACTTTAAGAAATTGACCTCCAAACTAACCTATCTCTGACCAAGTCTTTATTTATCCCTCTTTCCCGCAAGTCCATTTTTATCACTTCCTCACATGTTTTACTTGGTCTTTTCCTGTGAACTGAGCCTGTTACCTCAACTGTTCCACATCCGCTAACCCAAGAACTCTCATCCATTCTTTCAACATAACCATACCATTGAAGTTTACAGTTCTGCACACATCTCTCTATACTGGCCAGATTGAACTTTCCTCTGAGGTCATCAGAACTAAGCTTGTCTTTAAGACTCACATTACACATCCATTGTATCATTCTCATATGATTTATATCCATGCAACGTGTGTCTTCGACCCTCACTGGCTCGGTTTCATTTACATACATCATCACACTGTGTACACATGCTTGATAGATACTTCCTTTGGCCGACAAAGAAAGACCTGGTCAGAGATAAGTTAGTTTGGAAGTCAATTTCTTAAAGCCATCCAACACATGCAAGCACGTAAAACGGACGTTAAAACGGATATGATGATGAATGATGATATTGTGTCGAGTTTGGATGAATTACCTCCCTTTGATTTAGCCCATGCTTATTGACAGCATGCTAACTTAGGAAAGGACAAGCCTAATGATTATGTAGAGTTTCCTAAAGTGACTACAAATTCCAATCGACTAAGAGGAGGCAAAATTATGAACTAGTTATAATTTCATTATCTACTTCTTTTTAATGACTACAGTTGCTAAGACCAAAACAAGTAATATCTACACAATAAAATGGCATAAAATTAGTCATAAAAAATTGAAATTACTTTTGTCTGCTGGAAGGAAATATTAATGTGTGTTTTAATGCTGGACTGAAAACCAAGTTATCAGTAATTAAAAAGTGTATGCATTTTAAAAATATTCGTTTGTATTAGTAAAATACTTAAACATTTTTATTTGATTTAATATTGTTATATTAACACTTTAAAATAAGATTTTAAAAATATTTTTAATGCATTTAAAAAGAAAATTCTGCAATAACTAAATATATATATATATATATATATATATGTATACAGTGTTGCAGCGAAATCCGACACTTAACAAAAAGAAAACAAAAGTTGCATATGCAGAGACACAACAGTTTACTCAGCAACAGTTAAAGTTACATACTACATTAGTTTTCAATGTTACCGGCGGTGGTGGAGACGACCATCTCAAGGCAGGCGCAAAATGAATCACATGCTTTGGCAACCATGTTCTTGTTTGTAGCGGTGAGCACCTCCGCAATGGCAGCCTTTAGAGATTCTACCTTGTTGTAGGCGTGCTTGTTGGTCTTGGCCTCGATCATACCCCAGAAGAAATAGTCATGGTAGTTGTGATCGGATGAGGAGGGAGGCCAGTGGTGAGGAACATTGTTGAGCAACTATGCTTGGGTCGTCTTGGTCTTGTGTGAAAGAGCGGAGTCCTGTTGGAAGATGTAGGGACGTCTCGCGGATATCTTGTCCATCCAAGGCTTCACCACACTCCTCAGCACCTCCTAGTAGCATCACGGATTTTTCTCCAATACCCTGGAATATATATATATATATATATATAATTACATGCTTGAACTTGAGTTGAGCACGGTTCTGAAGAAGGGGAGAGTTCCCGAAATATATTATACGGAGTTTCCACCAGACCATCTTGATACAAGTATTACATAACATTGTAACATTGTGTAGATAGACAGATACATGTGTGTTTGTGAAAAAATAAATAAATAAAAAAATATGTGTATGTATTAAGGGTGAAACTATTTAATTTGTTCCACCATTATGTCTTATTTGCTCCAACTTGTGTCTATCCGTCACACCTCTGCAATCACATTTCTCTATATATATATATATATATATATATATATATATATAATTTGTTGAAGAACGTAAACATTTCAAGTATTTCGGCTCAACCTTTACAGCCGTAAAGGTTGAGCCGAAATACTTGAAATGTTTACGTTCTTCGAGAGCAAGGTAATAGTGACATAAGACATTAATAAGATAATAATTAATAAATATTATCTAAATTTCGGTTTCATTCGAGTATTTTAAAGGGTTTTTAGGGAGTATATAGGCACAACCTCTTTTTTGAAAATTCAAATATTTCAGATTTGCATTAAATTTAATCCATAGTCATTAGACAACAATCAAACAAGATTCCGTGAATTTCAATTTCTTAAGACTCCTTAAGCTTAAGCTTTAAATTTTAGCCATTTACTAGGATCAAAATTGGAATAAGGATTAAAGACCTGAAGTTTAGTATTATGTTCATGGTAGGTGCTTGACTGAACTCCAATCTCTGGTCCAACCCCTATAAAGAGCAGCAAGAACTTGGTTGGGCTACAACCACGGCAAAGGACTTTCCTTTCTTTCTGTACCAAAAACCAAACAAAACTTCCATGAACAAAGTTTCTTTCCTAAAACATCCCATCTGTGGAACATAATACCACAAGTTTGCTTCCCAACCGCCTACAGCATGACTGTCTTCAAGTCTAATGTAAACAAATACTTGTCGAGTTGTCCGCTTGGAAAAAATAAATCTTTTTCCCATTTTTCCCCACTGTTTCTGAATCCTCTCATGACGGCGATCATCGTCCAATCAACAATCCTTTTAACCCTTATCCTCGAGTGGCCTCTTGGCCTCTATAAGCAGTGACCCATCAGTACAAAAAAAGTAGCATTATATCTTGATTTTGATCTTCGTAGGGGGTGGGTGGGGCATAAAGTGATACAAAACTGTGTGGGAAATTAATTTTACCCGTCATGGGACGGGTATTATTCTACTATATATATATATATATATATATATATATATATATATATAAACAATAGATGTTAAATTCCAATGACCATTTCTCTATTCATTTTTCAAAAGATGCATATAACTGGTCCGTTTTGAACATACACGAACAACCAAGAATAGACATTGGATTTGTCATACATGAAACACTTCAGAAGTCCAAAGTTCGAGTCCAGAGACATCAGGAAACAAAAAGAAAAAAACACTCGCATTGAAACAGGATGCATAAAATACTGTTCCAGTGAGAAACGTGTTTTTTTGTTTTTCCAATCATGGTTAGACTCCTTTTTCTTTTTCTTTTTTTTTTTTTTTTTTTTTTTTTTTTTTAGAAGCAGTGTTAGGGAAAAAATATGTGTAAATTACTTAAGTGTCCTGTAAAAATAGCCAATAGTTTATAAAATGTACTAAGAAAAAATTATTTGAATAGATAAATAAAAATATAATTAAGTTATTTCAAATTTAAAGATACGAAAAAACGAGGATAGTTAATAGGATGAAATAAAATTAACGATTTAGCTAGCATAGATAGATATGTATGAAATGTTAAGTCAAAATAATCTGCAGATGAATAAGAAAAATAATTACATGTAATTTTGAAATTCATTTGCATATATATATATATATATATATATATTATTTAATAATAAATATTTTTCAATGATTATTCACATACATATACGTTTCATTCATGTGGAATCGCCAGTGTGGAGATAACTGTTCAGACAGTCGCACGATTCAAACCCCAGACACGAATCAACTTTTTAACTTAAATCTGAACATCCTAACCAATGTCACTAACTACAACAGCTATGCGGAAAAAGGAGAAATAAACCCTATGTCTTTTCAAGCATAAACATAGTAAGCCGTCTTACAGTATTCGACAAATAACATGGACAGGAACTCGCATTTTTAGCTTTGATTAGATGGCTAATTTTGTTTCCCTTTAAAGGGCCCAGCCAGAAAGGTGCTATAAATAGTTATTAAATAATGAATATTTTTTTAATTATTATCCATATATGTATACGTTTCATCCTTGCAGGAATCGTCAGTGTGAAGATAACTGTTTAGCTGGTCATACAATTCGAATCCCAGACTCTAGTTAACTTTAACTCAAATCTGATAGCATTAGATATTTCCTATATTAATGCTCTATCTACAATAGCGAGCATCTTATCACGATAATATAATGATCTAATATGATCTAATATAATATATTTATCTTTATATTATCCAAATATATATACGGCGGGAAGATGTGACACAAGCTGGAAAGTGGGATTTGAAATCAGCACCCTAGAGAAAGAGCACTCTAGCCAAACAAAAATTGCCTGGGTAGCCCCATCGGCATTCCCCGGTAGAAGTGCCTCATGCGATTAGAAATAAACTAACCCCTTCTCAAAGGGGTGAGAAGGTAAAGCCTGGGAAGGTGGACCACCTCCTAGAACTGTCCATGACCAGACCTCAGACTGATTTTGGTATGAAATTAACCCCAGAGGGTATTCTGCGCATTCCTTATAGAATATCTAATTTATTGAAAAAATTCTGAAACGATCATTAGTATTACATAATTCTCTGATTTTTTTATGCGGGTAGGATGACATGGATGAGTGATGAGATTCACGTGTGGTCGCCCTTCAGTAGTGGAATCTGTATTGTTTAACCATTTCGTGCAACCTTGCTCAGGACCGCATGCCTGGGTCGCTATAGTTCGGGACCTGGTTCAGATCAGGGAAGATCGGCTCAATCCGACCAGGGTAAATGCTGTTACAACAAAGATAAAACAAAAAAGGAAAAAAAAAACTTTTATAGACTTATATTATTTGGATTATTCAGACTACTGTTCTCATCTTAGATATTATTCTCACAACGTTTTAGCCGATGTAACCTCCGACTTTCTTCAGGTGTGTCTTGTCGAACTCTGGGATCTGTACGGAATTTTGAAGTTGACAAGAAGGTCAGAGGTTACATCGGCCGAAACGTTGTGAGAATAACATCCAAGATGAAAACTGTAATCCAATTAATACAAATAATAGAAAATTATCAATCCTCACCTCAAAAATTTTGAAAGTTTTATAGATATGTTGGGGTGGGGAATCAACCCCTAACGTCGGCACTGCGACTGTTTTTTCTATCTCTACAGTGAATGTTTTTTTTTTATTATTAAAACAAATTTAATCTTTAAATCTCTAAAATGAAATGCACCGCTCCTCAAAAGTCTGTAACAATCGGTGCTGATGTTTTAAAGCTAATATTTGTACTTGGCATGAAACATGTTTGGACTCAGATAAAGTTAAGTGGTTCACTTCACTTGACCTACCACCACACGTTCAGCTTCTTTTTTCTTTTTCTTCCTAAATTCAGGTTCCGTATGTGATAAAGATGAATGAAATCCGATGAAAATAGCAGACAATATCTTCTGATGGAAACTTAGCGTCTGTAACGATAGTTTAAGCGTCAGAAAATGAATTCCTTTAGGAGTCGGTCGCATATAGTTGCTAGCTGAAAAGGATGGTATCATGACTACAGAACTGATACTTCACTACCCCCCCCCTCCCCAAAAAAAGAGGTAATGCTTGGGAGATGGTATCATGAAGTTTCTTGGTACGTTTCTTTTCTGTAAAGAAAAATAATTTTTGTTCTTTTATTTTTTTTAAGAATGGGGGATTTAATTTGCAAAAAATGTTATTCAATTCAATTTTATTTACAATTTAATAAATTTGACAAAAGATAAAACCAGCATGCTTCAGTGGGTGGTAGAAATTTACACAGAAGAGGATACAGTAACCCAGCATCTGTACAAATTCGTCTTGAATTTTCAGAATTATGAGTTTGAATGAATTCCATCTCTTTTGATTTAGTTCATGCGTATTGGCAGTGATATGGTCATGCTAACTGACTAAGAGAGGGGCAAATAGAATCTTTATAAAAACGAGCAAAAATATGCTCCCTCCAGTCGCATATTTTTGCTAGCCTGGAAGAATGCTATCATAACCACAGAACAGATACGACACAACCCTCCCACCACCACAACCACCAAAAGAGGAGGTAATTTCTTGGAAGATGGTATCATGGTAAACGAACATATACTACACTATCCTCCCTAAAAAGAGAAGACATAATGTCTTGGAGGATGGTCTCATGACAACAGAACAGATACTACACTACACCCCCCTGATTTTCGCATTAAAAGATTGTACAAAAGCACAATTAATAGAAGTAATAGCATAGTTTCAGACAGACAGATAGATACCAAATCTACATTAGTAATAGATAAGAGACCCCTGCCCCCGCCCCTCCAAAGTAGGAGGTAATACCTGGGAGGATGGTCTCATGCCAACAGAATATATACTACACTACTACTACTACTACTACCCCCCCCCCAAAAAAAAAAGAGAAAGGAGGAGGTAATGCCGGAGAGAATGGTAACATCACTACACTACTCTCCCCCAGAAGTAAGAATTAAAACATAGTATAATTAATAGAAGTAATAGTATAGTTTCGGCTTCAGACAGACAGATACCAAATATCTATTAGTAATAGAAGTACAATAGTACAATTAATAGAAGTAATAGTATAGTTTTGGTTTCAGACAAACAGATAGATACCAAATCTCCATTAGTAATATATCATCCAGTATCAGTTCATATATCCAAGTTGTCTGAAAAGTAATGGGACTTGTATCACAAGCAATTTATTTTCATTCCAAACAACAAATTACGTGGTTTACCCTTCAAAATCACGTGTCTAATGCACGTTTTCAGCCTTCTCTTCCGCGATCCTATGCACAGAAGGAAACAGTCTTCAGAGATGCCCATCGGCTCCGTAGATTACGGCCGTTTTGATGGCCTCAACAATTTCATGACGGGGCCCCCCCCCTAATGATTTCCTATAGAAAATAAAACTCACACAGAGCAAAATCATGTGAATAGGGTGGGCGTTTCAGTATAGCAATGTTTTGGGCCAGAGCATTGTGAGCAGGTGCACTATCATGGTGAGTTAAAGATGTAAATAAAAACATGTGACAAAAATGCCTTGGCTGTAGAAAGCTAATTTATTTTCCTGCCTCGTGCAACAGCAAAGTTAGACACAGGGTCGGTTTAATGTGTGGAATCCAGCTCCCCAAAATAGGAGCATTCTGGAATGGGTGCAAAAATAACCTGGTTGGTTTTGTTTTCATTTCTTCACGGTTGAGTATCTCGCGTGACGAGCAATAAACCCAAAGAATAACTACATTTATTCACTCCCGAGATATCATGTTTGATGATAAGACAATTTGCTAATCACTCTTTCGCCCATAGTGCACGCAACACCCACAGTCCTTTAGATTTTTCGACATCCTTTGTATTTGCAGTCGTCTCTTATTCCATGTCTTCATGATCAGTAGATAATCGATTATTGATTTGAAGTTAGTTTGGAAAATGTTACACTATTAACGCCTCCTGTAAGTATCGGACTTTTCCCAGGAGATTGATTCGAAAGTTGATCTTTATCGAAAGAGTTTTTTTTTTTTTTTTTTTTTTTTTTTTTTTGAAAAAGAATGAGAGATACTGAAATAATAGAATGAGAGGGAGGGAGAGAGACTGAAAGTGAAAAAATGAGAAAGAGGGAGGGAGACTAAAAGTGAAAGAATGAGAGATAGAGAAGGGGGCAAAAGTTAAAGTAAATGAATTTTTGTATCAGAATTTTTTTTTTCTAATCCTGTCAGAAACAAAATGACTGTTTTCCAATTTTTCAAGTTCTTTTCCATTTTAATGATCGCGTTGGATCCAAAATAACTTTAACCTTCACGAATGACATTTAAACCGTGGGCAGATCTTTCTTATCTTATTAAGCCGATTTCGAATCATATCTATAACTTTTATTTAACTTTTATACACATATTACCATAGCAACTGCATCTTTTGTCTTCACTCTTTTTAAAACAAAAAATGCATAATAATAATAATAATAATATTGAAACGGTTCGGAGGTGCATGATTGGCCTAATAATAGAAGTTGTCGCGACATATGGAATCAGTTGTACTTGTACCTGATGCAGGTTGAGCTGTCTTCCTTCAAAGGAGGAAGTTTCTAGGGAATATTAAATATGGAATCGAATATTCTGAGTTCAAATTCTATTGATTCTATTATGGTCATTTTGTACTAATACTCTTAGGGAATATGAAATTGCAATTTAGGCCCAGGATTTTTATCCCTAAAAGAAAGTTTAAAATGACCCTAACCCGAAGGAAAAACATCAGTGTATATAATTTAAAACTTTTCCTTGGGCAAGTAATAAAGAAAGATATGAAACAGAGAATGGTGAATGTTCCGAATGAGGAAGTTTTGCGAATACGTGCTTTTGCGAGATCTTATCTGAGAAAGGTTGTTCGGATAACTGCATGCACGCTTGATCCATCAGTTCTAGCTCATTTTGTGATGGAAGGAATGGCTTTTGCGCGCATACTGCCTTCTGAGGGCTTCTGTCGCAATGCAGTCAGGCGAATGTCAATCAAAGTGGAAACTAGAAAAAGAAAGAGGCCAGAGCAGCACGTTTGAGTTTATATAGGCTGGCTCACATGACCCCTAACAAAGCAGTGATTGGGTTACCTGTGGGACAATCCCTGCTACCTTTAAAGAGACAAAGGAGACAACCATTGACCAATAGATGAGTATATTATTAATTTTAATAAAGGTGACATAGCAACTTGTATTCAATTAATAGTAAACAATGAATCCTTTACAATAGATATTGTTTCAGCATTAAATAATAACCTGCCGGGACCAGAGTTATCTCCCTTTTAGAAACTGGTTTCCCAACTGGCAGCGGCTCTCAGAAATTATGTTGAAACAAAATCGTCACGGAGCACTAGATGGAGGATCTCTTCTTCATCGTCTGGAAGGAGGGGAGTACCTATAGCTCGATTGCAAACAATTATTTACTGTCGAACACTATGGGAAAGCAACTGTTGTGTTTTATGGTTATGAAGCTGGACCAAGTATAAAGGACTGTAATCATCAGTGGCGAAGTCGAAAGCTGAATGCAAGAAAGGTGAACATTACTGAGGTGACAAAATTTGCTGGGAGAAAGGAGGACTTCTTGTCGAATGCGGCAAACAAGCAGGCGCTGATCATGGAACGAATGCAGCAAAGTGTTAAAAATCTTGAATCTCATGGTGAACACCAAATTTGTTGGGAACTCTCGCATCATCTCGTGGTAAAAAAATAAGACTGGATTTCATCCCCATTACCCTTCAAAGATGACCGGCCTTGGCACATTCACTCACAGACTTGAAACGATGGGAAAATATAAGTCTTTGCTTCAAGCTTCGCACACCTTTTTTTAATGGAATAGCTTGTGCATTTTTTGTTGTAATGGATGAATGTATTCTACATGTTTTATATAATATCTTAACGCATTTCATTTACTGTCTTTAGTGTTTGTCATAAACAAACTATTAACAAATTGTCTTTGTCCTTCACGGTTTCTTAGACCTCTTTTACTTTCTAACATGTGTCTGTTATTGCCAATGGTGATACACTGAAAATCTTAGGAACCCCACATGCATAGAGAATTAATTTAATTTCTCTATTCACATGTTACTCCTCTTGATGAAATAGAATATCAAATATTCTAATTCTTCAAACCTTAAAGAAGTAAGCCATACATGACTTTGGACTTTTGGTGAAGCAAAGATGTCTCATAAAACGGAAAACATGTGTTGATGTCTCATAAAACGGAAAACATGTGTTGATGTCTCATAAAACGGAAAACATGTGTTGATGTCTCATAAAACGGAAAACATGTGTTGATGTCTCATAAAACGGAAAACATGTGTTGATGTCTCATAAAACGGAAAACATGTGTTGATGTCTCATAAAACGAAAAACATGTGTTGATGTCTCATAAACCAAAAACATGTGTTGATGTCTCATAAACCAAAAACATGTGTTGATGTCTCATAAAACGAAAAACATTTATTGATGTCTCATAAAACACCAAAACTAAGTGTTAATCTCTCATGAAACTCAAAAATGAAGTATTGATGTCTCATGAAACAAAGAAACCAAACCTGAATTTCTACTGGTGTTCTACCAAGTTTTAATGACAAAAAAGAAATACTTGACTGCAAACTTATGATCATAGAGATGAGAAATTCCCGAGTTCAAAGCAATCGCAATGTTTGGCTTGTCAGACGGCCATTTCCAATAGAGAAAAGGTACATGCTCAGGGTTGTGGCTTTTGTAGGTGCTTGTGTGATTTGCATGCATGGAAACCAACCCATTTTGATATACGATGACGGTGAGGTAGCCGGAAAAAAACGCGGTGGACATGAGCAGACAAGAAAGTAATTTGTGCAATTGAGAGAGCGGTTTTGGAAGTTGTGTTAGTGTTGTGTGAACTAGAGGTTTTCCCAAAGTTTAGACTATCACCGAGACCTGACTGTGCTACAAAGTATTCTTTTCAGTTTCTTGCAAAGCATGTCTCTGCAAATAATAAGAATCTAAGCAAGAAAGATTTTTCATTGCTTACACTCTATTATAAAACATCGCTGTCAACTTTTTAGTATACTCAGCATCACATACAGTCAGCTCCCCATCCCCCGCTGGAGGGAGCAAAAGGCGGAACGTCTGCTCACTTTGACCTCAAGTCTCACTTAGATGTTTTCTTTTCTTATTCTCTCACAATTGCTGACGTAACTCTGAAAATTGTTTTAACACATTCCTCAAATCGCCATACCTCAAAATACAAGCAATAAAATGTTTATATTTTCATTTTTGTCTCGACCATGAAATTATCAAAACAATCATAGTCGCATTCCAAACTTGACGGTACCTGCATCTCTGATCTACATCTCATTACCATCTAGGTTATATTTTTTTTTATTTAGTATCCTTCTTTTTCGATCACCCCGAGATAATCTCTTTACATTCTTAATCACTGTGGATATCTCTTTTTTTGTTTTTGTTTACATTGATTAGATTATTTAGTAATATTTCTGAAAATCAATTAATAAAATAAATTGGATCTTTAGCGATATTAGATGAAAAATTAAAAAAGGTATAGAAACGAACTGTATTTAAAAAAGACATCCTAAATCATTGGTGCTGTTGTCATTCATTGATATTCGATGTGACATATTATGACATCATCCAATTTCCGGTGGGACATAAAAACTTAGATCCTGCAAATGAAAGAAAAAAAAAAACATTTGAAGGCGGATATTGTACGTAATCGATGAAATACATTGGAATTCCCTTTCCATTATGCGAATAACATGGATTAAAAAACTCTATAGTTCACTCGACAGGCAGAATCAAATATCTATTTGGAAGATGCAATGCTGACAAATCCACATAACTTTATATGTTAGATAATCAATGACATAAAAAAGTAAATACAGGTCATTTAAAGAAGGCAATAAAATGCAGAGGTGCAACAGGTTAACACGGACTGAAGCAAATTAAGGCATATAACGGTGGAACAGGTTTTGAAGTTTCCACCTTTAAATTAATATGATTTTTTTTATATATTACAAAAGAATTTTTTTAAATTCTATTAATAAAAGGTGGAAACTTAAAAACTCATTCCACCGTTATATGCTTAATTTGCTTAAGTTTGTGTTTATCCGTTACACCTCTGCATTGTATTGCCTTCTATGACATTTATATACACACTAAACAATACTCCAAGCAAACTACATAAACCTATTATAAAAAAAAAAGTAATTTTTCTGAATCGGAACAGCTGAACACAGACAGCAGATCTTGCACATACAAAGATCTCAATAGCCTTTTAGATAGAGCCTTATAACAATAATAAATAATTTAAAATCTGATTGTCAAAAGCATATTGTTCCATACTTCTGTATATATTTGAATGAGAGTTCAAAGTAGGTCAAATGTCAACGTTATTTTTCAAATTGATTTGACATGTCAGTGTGCTAAGATATATTTTATTTTTATTTTTAAATATATAAAGTTCTCAAGACATTTAATTCTTTTTTTACATTTAAATTTTCGATTTTTTAGTATCAAGAGCTGCCTTAAAGAGCTTCTTTTTTTTTTTAAATTCTCACCTTCACGGTGTTATCACTTTGTAAAGGTGGTCTTTGAGTTGCGACTATGGGTATAAGACATATTTCATTCTTGAAATGAAAGGGGGTGGTAAAGTAATTTAAGTGACCAAAAAAAAATTGTAAGTTTTTAAAAAATTTTGTTTTTCTTAAATAAATACTTTATATTAACATTCATTTATTATTTAAGTAGCAGGGGAAAAAAGTGTAAGATATTTCTGTTAAAACCTTTCTTTTTCTCCCTCCCTCGTTTTCCCCCTCCCTTTCCCCACCACCCTCTTTCTCTTCTGCCCAGCCCATTCCTCTCTTTCTCTGGACATAAACATACACACAGACAACTCTCTCACATAAGGAAAGTAACTCCTTGATTAAAAATTCAGAGTTACTTCCCCTTAGTTAGTACATAAAAATAGCTGAAAAAACAAAATCTGCGCCAGTTTAGAGTCAATAATATTTTCTAAATTTTAGATAAGATTCAGCGGAGTAACACCGATCAAGAATATATCAACTTTGTGAGTGTTTGTTTTGTAGATTTTTACTTTTAGCGAGCATACACACACAGCCAACTGTCCTTTTTATAATAGATAAGTCCTGGAAATTTAATTAAGATCAGATAATTCTGATTTTTTATGGATTTTTTTCCCCAATCAATTCATTTTCTTGGGTTTAAAAATGAAATTTCATGGACGGCGGCACCAGGGGACAGAGGGGGCTCAAGCCCTCTCACTTTTTGATTTGGGCCCCCGCACTTTACGGTCATCAATAATTAAGTTGATATGCATGTGTTTAATTTTATCTAATTAGCTTATCTATTAATTGATTGTTGGTCTTATATTGTCATCATTACAATATAAGACCAACAATCAATTTTATCTCAAATTTGGCGAACACCAAGCGAAATGGGTGAGTTTTTGTTAAAGGTCCCTATTCTATAGGTATATTTACGGACTTTCATTTTCTTCTCCAAAAAATCGACACCCCGAAGCAAAACACGTGAAACTTTTCTTTTTCTATCACCAAGAGAATTCCATTCCGCTTCTAACGAGCTCTCAACCACTATCGGACGATCATTTTTAGTCAAGATATTGAATTTATTCCCATATTTGGCATTCTGGGTGCAATGTGGGCCGGCCCCCCCACACTTTTTAGGACCCCCCCCCCCCTCCACTTTTATAACTGTCCCGCCGGCCCTGAATTTTACTTTCTCTGGCCGTTCCTAGTGTAAATGGTTGGTGCAATTGAGGTATAGCAAACAGATAATAAAAAGGTAATAATAATAAATGAACCTAAAATCTCTTAACTGCACCTTTTTTACTTAAAGGTCTCTTGTGTTATCGTATCCATATTCCAGGGCCGCCTCATTGGGATTTATCGTAATCTGACTTTTCTCAAACATCTTCTTACTGACCTTTTTGTTAATTGGCAAAGCCTAAGATTTGGCTTCACTGTTGATTGATTTTGACCTTTCTGGGTTATTTGATGATTATAACGTTGACCTGGTCTACATCCCCACCCCGTTACATATATGCAGGAAAACATCCTTCTCCTTACCTGTGAGTGGCAATCTCTTTCATTGCAATTGTGTTTCTTTCTTTTTTTCTTTTTTTTTTTTCTTTTTTCTATATAACTGATTAGAACAAGGGTCGGTATTTTTTTTTTTTTTCTTTGATCGGCCCAACATAAAAATAATTTTTTTGTGTGCATTTAGTTATTTTACGATAAAGGAAGTTATTTTTGTTCTTTCTTTAAATTTTCTTTGATTGTTATAATTGTAAGGTTCTTCCTAATAATAATTGCTAATTAATTAGTGGATAATTATTGCTAACTAATGCTGGTGATGATTGCAAACTCGCTATCACTGTTCACTGTTGTGTTGCATGTGGATGGTTTGTTGCAAATCTCTACATGTTGGCACATTTTCTTTCAAGATTCGGGGCAAAATCTTTTCGGTACTGGTACAGCTTTTCAACCAGACAAAACAAACTTTTACCGACAGCAAAATACATAAACAGCCGGAAAAAGCCAAATAAAAACAAACCGGTGTCAAAATCCAAACGAAGCTGATTTTTAACATGAGAAAAATATTGAAAAAAAAAAGACGTACCGTATGTTTTTTTATGACAATTTATTTTTTGACAAAGACAATCAATTAATTTTTTTAAATATTTTACGCGAAAGTTTTTTTTTTGTTGTTTTTTTTCGATAAATTGTGATGTGTTTTTTTGTTTTTTTTAACATAATGAATGCAACAATGATTTTTGCAGATTTTTTTTGTGTTTTATTTTTTGAAATAGACAAAAATCGACTGGGTTAGTTTAGGGTTAGGACGACAGCTATGAAATTCATTTTCGGTTTAATCACTTTTCTTCAATTATCGCCTGCCTGCCAGGAATGTTAACAGTTACTCAATTTAAAGGTAAATTTCTCGTCTGCTTTTAGAGCGTTCTGATTGGCTAAGTCCATCGGCACCTTCCAGCTGTTTAGGTAAACGGCCAGAAGATGCTGTCTGCAAAAGGCAGTTTTGTCTGGTTTGCTTCTACCATGTTGCACAGACGTGAAACATGGACCCAAAACACTTATGATCAGGTGGATATGCGACCGCAAACTAGAAGGAAAGATCTCATCAATTGTTCTTCATCAGAAACTTGGTATTGGTGAGATTACAGATGTCTTGGCGTTTCAGGTGGTTCGGTCATGTACAGCATGCCAAATTCATAACGCGTTTGGATATCGTGGGCACTAGAGAGCGAGGTAAACCAAAGAAGAAATGGTTTGAGGGCATAAGAAGCAATGTAACTACATGCAACCTGGCTGATGGCAACCCTTCGGACCGAACCACATGGATAGCAGATGTGAGATGTTGCCAGAGTCTGGGACACTTACAGCACTCTAAATACTGAAACTTGATGAAAAGGAATTAAGGTCACCACATGTCCACTCTCAGTTCCGGAACTCAGTTGCATGAGTATGTGGCCTTTTATAGAATTTGCTTTGAAATATATATATATATATATATATATATGTATATATATATATACTAGATGAATAACCGTCCCAAGACAGATAAAATTAATTCCCAGAACAGCTTTGCACCACTTTTATGTCTTTTTATGAAGATTAAAATCAACATATAATGCTACTAAACCTTATGTCTAGAATCCTTATTCCAATTTTCATCAAAATCCATTATATGACTAGAGCATGTCTATAATTTAAAGCTTAAACTGAAGGGGTCTCGAGAAGAAATTGAAATTCAGGGAATCTTATTTAATTGGTGGATCAGATTCAAATCTCAAATATTTGAATTTACAAGTGTATGTTGTGCCTATATAATGCCCCCTAAAACCTTTTGATGTACTCCAAAGAAACTGAAATTTTGGGAATATTTATTAATTGATGTCTAATAATTATTGTTAAAATTTAACAAAATCGAAGGTATCTGTATTTTCACAATTGGCATCCACACCCTTTTTACTGCCTTTGCATAAAACTAAATATAGACTACCTTACGACCCCTTTACGCCTAGCAGCTGTTTTCTCAAAGTTCATAATGATTGGTTAATTAGTTTAGGAGTGAATCCCATACATACAAATATGTAAACATATACACATACCTCTATTTATATAAATAAAGATATACATACAAAAACGAATTGCCTGTGTGACACAATTTTTTTTTTTTTTTAAGTTTTATTTAATCCATGTTACGTTTAGGTATCGCATATACTTTCATCAGATATGCAAAAAGCAAATGCTCTCATATCGTAGATAACATCACAAATCAATAAGAAAATGATAATTGACAAGAGAACAAAGGAGAAAGGAAAACAAAAGGGAGAGAAATTGATTTCTGATGACCTCTCAGCAGGGTTCAAAAAGACTTTCATTCAACCTATATAATATTTTATTTCTTTTCACTTTATGTGTGCATAGTGATTGAAATCGTTGGTTACTGGTCGAATATTACCAGGTGGTGTGCATTTGAAGCCATCTCGACTTGCATGTCCTTCTTCTCTGAGATGGGAGATCAACACCTTCTCTGCCTGCCTGACATGGTAATTGAGGGTCAAGGGGGTTGTTGTTGAATTTAAAGCCATACCCATTGTAGCTCATTCCAGAAGAGACACTGTCACCATGAAACAAAAGAACACAACATGACACGACCTCCGTGACACAAGTGTAACTTGTTTTAGTTTGGAGTCACTGATTTGACAAAAGCAACATAAAACTGCAAATTGAACAATTTGAATTGCTATCTAATTGTTAAAAGACTGTCATTTCAAACAATGGTTCCCAACCATTGCGATATTTGCTTCCAACCCAATTTTGTTTTCTTCTAATTTTTTTTGGTTCTGCACTAATGAAAGGTACTTAAAAAAATAAGTTATAATGTCTATCTCTCGCTCACACGCGGTATCCGCTTTATTTGTTGGAATTTAATTAATTTTATTAATACAGTATTTTCTATTTCTAAAAGTACCTAAGATCTCTGATATTTTGAAATGAGACAAATTCCGCAATGTATTTATTACATTTAAAAAGAATTGTGACCGACGGACAGACAGACAGACAGACAGACAGACAGACAAAATTTCTATTTATATAGGAAGACTAGCGGTGAAATCCCCCCCCCCTTAAAGAACTTGAGCGCGAATGCAGACCCCAAACTATATTGAAGAACCAGTTATTATACGATCATTCATTGCTAACTGAAACAAGTGAAAAAAAGCATTTCTTTAAGTAGTTAAATCAAAATAGTGTTTTTAACTTGTGACGGTAGCTCAATGGTAGAGTATCAGACAAATTCCTCTTTGACGTTAAGGTTGCGAGTTCGAATCACGGCCTCGGCGCCAAACTTATTTATTGTTTATTTAGTCGTTAATATGTGCCCTAATGTATTTGTTATGTTGCTGACTTTGAAATTAATTAAACAGTAATTACCCCCCCCCCCGCCCCCCTCTCTCTTACGTTTACAAAAATTCTCCAAAACGGACAGACAGACAGACAGAAAATGCTCGTTATATTATAAGTGGATGCAAAACAAATTCTAAACCGGAAACAAACTCAGGCACGCACATGGCTGCTATGACAAATTCTTTGTTTGAGACCACGGCTGAGAGTTGTACAGTAATTATCGGAATTCCGACTGTTTTATTGATTCATTCATAGATCAATGTGAAAATGTCACCAAATTGCATCTTTTTGTCATCAAAACGTGTGAAATTGACATTTCTCTGGCTTTTCTTTTATGACAAGTGATAATAGTATCACGATGTACGTTACTGATATTTCATTGTTCAAAGTATCCCCTGGGCAAAGCCAGATATCTCTGTATCTTGTATAAAATATAAGTGATTCATATACAGAAAATATGAGGGAAAGGAGAAGGTGACGTCATGAGTCATGTGACTTCCCTTTTCCGGTGAGCTCAGTTTTTTTGAGTTGGGATTTCGTCCGTTTTTTTCCTTTGTCAACCAGCGGCTGGTGTATATCTAAGCCACTGACGCCCTCCCCCCGCCCTTCCTCCTCGGGTACTTAATCTCCGTGAACCGTGGACGGTTTTAACTGTTCCAAAGAGACCAATAAACTGTGTGAATCTATCCGTGTCGTTTGTTTTTAGGCAGTTCTCCTTCTGCCAGCGTGATCAACAAGACACCCTTCGAAGATGGCGTACACGTAAGCCAACAACCCATCGCAGCCGTCGTCAATCAAGTCTGGTTAAAGCATGGGACGAGTGACCCATATTCAAGACATCGATATTTATAAAAATTGTACTTTTATCGTTAAGGATAGCTCGAATAACCTATAATTTTTTTCCATCTCTTCTCAACACCACTCCAGTCTAATACAGAACCAACACTCAATAAAAGTATTAACTAGGATTGTCACAAACGCGCATAGAACGTTTTTTGCATTGTTCCATTGTTCCAACAACCTAAATTTAACAACATCACATATGAAACCAGTGGTAAGATTTTAAAATGCTTAACGTACTGCGATTTTGTTCTGTGATGCCATCCAGCTTTGCTGAATTTAAATCATCAACAACTTCCTGGAACAATGCGAAAAACGTTCTATGCGCGTTTCTCCGCCGTCTTTTTAAAATTCTCTTCTTTCTCCAGTTTTTTTGTTCATTTGCTTTTGATACTTGAGGGTGATTCGATGAAGAATCGAAAACGTTCGTGAAACCTATGGAGCATTTATTAACTTTTTTTGATTTTAATACAAAAAAGACCATCAGAAAAATTGAAAAAATAAAAAAAGGTATAATTAAACAGACGAATTCTGTTATTTTTAACAATGTTTTCATATATATATATGAAATGAATGATGAGAATACAAATTTTGAAAAAACAATATTTATTGAATCATCAAGTTGTTTAAACAATGAATATATCAATAAACTTTTTTCCTTTCCTTAACCTATGGATTTTCAAAAATGCAAGCTTATATCATCAAGGGAGATCATTGGGATAAATCATTAAAAATTATATTGCTGTTAGCACAGATTTGAAAATATTTAAAAAATATATATAAAAATACAAAAATACAGTTTTTTGAGCCAAGAAAATCCACATCGATGGAAAAATGCAACATGTCCAAAAAAGGTAAATCCAGGATATTATGAATGCCAAGAAAGCAAATATAGCAGAAAGTGTTCCAGAAGTTCGAGTAATATAGGGGTACAAATCTGAATTTAATCACACTTTTTTCTGGTCTAAGTCAAATTACAAGGCTGATGGATTTATGTATACTGTGAGTTTTAATTGGAGATGTATATTCTTCTATTCTTTGTTGAGTCGCATGTTTATTTACCAAAGAATTTTAGCACCGGATTTTTTGCTTGTTCTAGGCTGGAGTTGCTCATACGAAGCATGCATCAAGAACACTGATTTCTATTAAGCACGTGAACCCTTGATGTGCAATTCTATGATTACTGTTCTTTTTTTCTGCTCGACGTCTTCGGTGCTGAAAAGAGAAAATAAAGTACTTAGTTGGTATATACAGTTTGAAAAAATTCACTAAATGCTACTGAACACTTGGATTCACTCGAAAATTGGTTAAGAAACAATTCTGTTTTTCCCCATTCAAAATGAATGTCTTTCTCCTTGAATAAGCCCCTTGGTTTTATAAGCTCTTAGGACTGACTTTCAATCCAGATCTTAAATTCAGTCCGTTGCTAAGATCACTGGAAAAATGGTTAGATCATTCTATCGGTCCAAAAAGTTCTTGACTCTAGATGCAATACTTTGCCTATATAAGAGTTAGTTACATCCAAGTTGAAATACTGCTGCCACATCTGGGGAGGTGCCGCACAGAGCACTCTTTCCTTCCTTGACAGAATACAAAATCGACTAGTGGGGGAGGGGTGATCTCTTCCTTTCTCTTCCCTACAACGCTTTTCTCACAGAAGAGACGTTGCTAGTCTTTCTCTACTCTGTCGTTATTTCCATGGAAGGTGCTCAACTGAGCCTCAGTCTCTGGTTCCTACCTGTAAGACATTCACAAGAATTCATATTCTTACAACAATGGAAGGTGACTTTCTTTTCTCCCACTGAGTGCCTAACCTCAGGAAGAATTTCCATTGGAAAACTTCTTTGCAAAGGCTTCCCACCTGTGGAACACATTACCACAAGACTGCTTCCCTGTTGATTACAACTTGGTCGTCTTTAAATCCAACATCAACAAATTTCTGTCATAAACTGCCCCATAAGTAATCAAACGCGATTTATAACTTTTTATTGATGTTAATACTCTCATAGTGTTACTCATCAACCCTTATCCTCAAGTTTTGACACAATAGTAAAAAAAAAAAGAAAAAAAGAAAGATGTACGACGCCTCAGAAGTAACTTCAACTTAGTCATTTCTCCCGGGCAATGTCGGGTTTCTTGGCTGATAAATCATATTTTCTTTTTCTGTACATGTGAAATTGATTGATCATGAAAGATTAAAGACTTCTTATATTTTTTGATTACTGTAGTTTATGTTTGTTTACAATGCTTCGCTATATAATTTTATCCATTTATTAAATAACTAGTTGTACCGATCCGGCGTTTCAATATTAAAAAAACTAGAAAAAAAAAATGTGACCCATTGAGTCACCCATCGAGTTCAGGGTAAATTGTTTGAATCGAGAAAAAGTTAGTTTTTAAAGCCAGTTAAATAAAAAAGAAATAATGGTAGAATTAGACCCTCTCTTTTTCATTCTCTCTTTTTTCTCTCTCTCTCCGTCCTTTTCTTTCCCTCCCTCCTTTCCTTTCTCCCTCTCTCCTTTCCTTTCTCCCTCTCTCCTTTCCTTTCTCCCTCTCTCCTTTTCTTTCTCCCTCTCTCTCTATTTCCGTTTCTCTCTCTATTTCCGTTTCTCTCTCTCTTTCTTTCTTTCTCTCTCTTTCTCTTTTTCTCTCTTTTTCCTATTTTTCTCTCTTTTTCCTATTTTTCTCTCTTTTTCCTATTTTTCTCTCTTTCTCCTTTTCACTCTCTTTCTCCTTTTCACTCTCTTTCTCCTTTTCACTCTCTTTCTCCTTTTCACTCTCTCTCTCTTTCTCAAATACAAATTAGGCATTCGTTTTATCTTATGCAGTTGTGAACTTTTTTACCTCACTTTATTTCAGTAAATCAAATTGGGGGACTTTTAGGGTTTCAGAGGGTGGGGGTTGGCACCACAGATTAGCAGACACAAACTGGATCCAGGGTGGCAAAAACACTGTGCATCGCCCATCACTACTGAAAGGTCAAGTTGGATTTTCTCTTCACTAGTATTAAATACTATTATGTTGGTATTAGTTCTTATTGGTAGTATGAATGCACATTTTGAGTCAGACATTTTTGAAAAAAGGAAAATATCATTCTGATACATGATAAAAGGGTTCATGGGCTAAAAAAAGTTTGAGAGCCATTACTCTAGATTGAAGTAATTACAAAGGCTTAAAGTTGAGAGATCAAGTCCTGAAACTGATTGAGAGAATAATTAAACAGCAAATAAGAAGTAAGATAAGCAGAGATAAAATGCAGTTTCGCTTACTGCCTGGGAAAATTACCAATATAAGAAAAGTTGAAGAACTCTAACGATTGCTATGTCGCAAGGAGAATACATCACACAAATTTTATAATTAAATAAGTTATTATAACTCCCTAAAATATTTTAAATACTTCAGATAGATGGTTAACACTTTATGTCAAACAGATCTTATCTATTTTAATTCAGTAGAATTATGTCTTCTGGTAGCAGTCACATAGACTCTCAGAAACAACACAAAGGTAAGTAAGATTTACGGTACTGATATCAAATATGAACCAGTTTCCGTGAACTTCACGTCAGCAGTGTTTGGGTATGTTAGGTAAACACCTGAGAGATGCTGAGGCAAGTTTGGACAGACGATAACTTCGATATGTTGTTGCGTCGTATGTTTTTAGTTTTATTTTCAAGAAAGATAGCAAAAAAAATTTTTTAGAACGAACAAAACATAGTGAAATCATTGGTAATGAAAATTTTCTTTAAATTATTTTTTAACAAAACAATGCTAAACAATAAATACATGTTTAGTATTTTTTTATGTTTTGCATTTCTTTTTGTATTCAGTCAACTGGTTAAAAAGTAGGTTTTTGTCTTTTTTTTTTAAACTGAAAAATAATTTTTTGTGTGTTTTTCGGGGGCTTTTTTGACATTGTCTCTTTTTTTAATCAGTCAGGTTAGGGTCGGGTTCAGGTTAGGGTTGAACAGAGACTCGTCTATCTCAATCATATGTCCTGGTCTTCTTATCTGACGAGGATTTTGTAACAAATGGTCTTTGCAGACCTCCCTCAAAAAATCCTTCCAATCAGTCTGCGTGTTCGGTGATCCAACGCCGCATTCCTTCAATGTCGTCTGACAGCTGATTGGCTAATCGCCTCAGCATCTCTCAGGTGTTTACGTAATATGCCCGAACACTTCCAGCGTGAAGTTCCCGCAAACTGGTTCATATTCGATATCAGTACCACATTTACATATTTATCGCTCATGCACAGTTCTCTATCTCTGACCCCAGTAACATGTGTTCTTTTTTTATTGTATTTAGGGAGCATAATGTATTCTTTGTTTAATACTTATGTCTGTTGTTCACCTCTTGTATATTATATGGTGCACCACTATTATCCTTTTCTCTGTGGATAATACAATATACAAAATGGCAGCCATATATGTGGGAAAGATATATCCAAACATATTCATCGATAAATATGATACCAGAATTTTAAATTTGATACAGTGCAAGAGAGAAAAGAAAGAAAATCATTAATAGAACATGAATGGAAGAGAATTGTTTTTGTTATTCAATAAACAAAACAAATGCCTTTTGTTGTCAGTCAAATGCAACCTTTTTGAATACTTCATTAAAATAAAATTTTGGACATATTTATCACCCAAAAGTGTATGGACACCCAATTCTTTAAATTAGTAATTCGAGAATTGATTTAACTGAATTAATCAATTAATATTGCACCAGTAAAATACCACATTGTGTCACACGCCTAGATTTCCTGAGGACTGAATCGATTAATATTGCACCAACAAATTCAAAAATGATAATGTTTAAGTTACGTAGAAGCGAGACACGTGCAAACATGTGAGTAGTAGCCATTAATTTGAAACGATTTTGTTCAATAGATATTGTTAAATTTTTGCTTGCTTAATCGCAAATCTGAACCAGAATATTTTTTTTTCTTTTCATATACTTTTCAATATTTTTCTTTATAAGACTTGAAAAAAAAGGGGGGGGGGCTAAAGTGGACTAAGGAGGATAACCGAATATTATTGATGTAGAAATTGGAAGATACCAACATATCAATGATATAGAGAATATTATTCAGAAGATGAACATCTATACTGATGATACCACTCTCTATTCCTGCGTTTCTACTCGTCAATCTCCCTGGGATTAGTTGGAATATGCAGCTGATCTGTATGGTGACTTAGGTTGGGTTGTGGATTTGAGTAGGAGATGGCTTCTTTCGTTTAATCCTGTTAAAATTCAGCTTGTGTCTTTCACTCAGTGGCATGACCTTTTTCTTCCTGAGACTCTCATGGATTGGTCTGCACTTGAGGAGAAATTTCTTGGTCTTTCTTTCTCGTCAAATCTTTCTTGGAGTTCACACATTAGATCCATTACTCTTTCTGCTTCTCAAAATTAGTTCTCTCTATCGCTCTAAACTCTTTCTCACACCTGAGGCTATTCTCTATCTCTACAAATCTACTATCAAACCTTGTATAGAGTACTGTTGTCATATTTGGGCTGGTGGATCTCTGTCCCATTTGACGATTCTTGATAAGGCTCAGAAGTGTATCTGTAATTTCTTCTCTGCATCCTCACTCTCACAGACATGATGTTGCTAGTCTCAGTCTCTTTTATAATTATCATTATGGCATGTGTTCTTTAGAATTGTCTGATTTATTCCCTGCTTCCTTTGTTCCAGCTCGTTTGACTTGTTGGTCTAGTGGTCTTCATGAATTCGCTATTAAGGTACTTCATTGTAATACAGCTTCCTATTCCAGTAGCTTCTTTCCAAGAACTGCAGGGTTGTGGAACTCGCTTCCTGCTGACTGTTTTCTTCCTCCTTGGTCTTTTTCAAGAATAAGGTCAATAGGTATTTCTTGTCTTTGCAATAATTATCTTTCGTTCTTTTTTAGCTCTTTACATCTGGTGGCTTCATGCCTTGTCTGCAGCAACTTCCCTAAAAATGAAACAAAATAAAATAAGGTTTCAAAGTGTTTAGAATCTTATAAATTATGAAAATCGAAAAAAGAAACAGTTACAGATAGGTGTTCTCAATGATAGTGAAAGGGTTAGAGCAGTTTGTGTATTTTGTTCTCCTGTTTGAAATGGGAAATGTTCTTTGTTTTGCGAACTCAGGATTAAATTGAAAATAAACTATTTTTCGCATGTGAAAGTAAAAACATCTTTATAAATATAGTTGTGCGAATCATTTTCCTTTCTTTAGCAATGGGAGGGGGTGTCAGTGAACATATTTTGGATGTAAAATCGGCTCAGAATTCAATTTTACATCTATATACAAGAAGACATTTCATGTCCGTACATACATTATCATCTTTCACACACATTTAAAAAATGAGATCGTCCGATCAGCAAAAAATGGTGACTGGTGATTAATTTGATGTCACTAAGGTAAACAATTCCGACTTTACGCATTTTAAAATGAATTGTTCCAAAATCAAATGATGTCATCCCATCGACTAAAACAGAACAATTTTAAATAAACACATTTCAAAAAGTGACATTCGTTTTATTAATTTAAAAAATATTTAACTGACAATTATATTTACGGTAAGAAGACAGAATATTTATTGTTTCAAAAATAATTAAATTGCTACAATTTTAAATAAATAAAGAAGAGACATATTCGTTTTATTTATTTAAAGAATGTTCAGCTAACAAATACTTTTTCTTCCATAAAAATATTTGTAATTTCTTTTATTCATAGTAACTCCGTCAGGCATTTATTATTTCAAAAGGAATATTATTATTAACAGTAAAATAGACAGATTGATGTAGAAAGCACCGTGGAATTTTCATGGGTCTCGCTAGTCTGTCATTTATTTATCTACCTCCCACAGCGGTAAGATGTGACACAAGGTCGGAAAGTGGGATTTGATAAGTCAGCACCCTAGAGGAAGAGCACTTATAACCTTTCAAAAGTGCCTGGCAGCCCCGTCGGCATTCCCCGGTTGGGGCGCCTTGGGCGATTAGCAATAAACTAACCCCTTCTCAAAGGGTGAGAAGGCAAAGCCTGGGAGGGTGGACCTCCTGGAACTCCACAGACCGGCGAAGAGGATACCGGTTTGTAGGGTGTAGTATCCATCGGAACAGATACTACACTTTGCTCTTAGCCAAAAGGCCGAGAAAGCTTGCTAGTCTGTCATATTTTATTTTTATGGAAATCGCTCGAGACAAGGCATGAAGCCACTTGATGTAAGGAGCTAAAAAAAATGAAAGATGATTATTGCAAAGACAAGAGATTCCTATTGGCCTTAGTCATGAAAAGACCAAGGCTATAGGTAGAAGGAAAACAGTCAGCAGGAAGAGAGTTTCACAAGCCTACAGTTCTTGGAAAGAAGCTACTGGAATAGGAAACGTATTACAATGAGGCATCAAAACAGCGAATTGATGGATACCACTAGACCAACGAGTCAAACGAACTGGAACAAAGGAAGCCGGGCATAGCTCAGACAATTCTGAAGAACACATGCCATAGAAGTAAGACTAAAAGAAAAGACTGAGACTAGCAACATCACGTCTGTGAGAGTGAGGGTAGAGAAAAGAAATGACAGATACGCTTCTGAACCTTATGAAGAATCCTCAAATGGGACAGATTCACCAGCCTAAATATGACAACAGTACTCCATACAAGATTTGATAGTAGATCTCTAGAGATAGAGAACAGGTTCAGGTCTGAGAAAGTATATAATGCGATAGAGAGAACCGACTTTATGATAAGCAGAAAAAGCAACGGATCTAATGTACAAACTCCGATAATTATTTGATGAAAAAGAAAGTCCATTTAGATGTGGGTGTGTAAAACTATGGTTAGAATAGGAAATTTCCAAGTAAAGGTAGAATTAAATCGAGTGGAATTTGCCATTAGAAGTCGAAGGAGAGCTACGTGTTCCGGTAGTTACGTCACACACAGGAAGTCACTAGTGTGACATGGCGAATGGGCAGTTCACATTTTTTTCTTTTCACTGAATCGACAGAGAGCGTTCAGATTTTGAGATAGCTACTCCCTTGGCCTTTTGGCTAAGATCAAAGTGTAGTATCTGTTCCGATGGATACTGCACCCCATAGACTGGTATTGTCTTGGCCTTCGGGGCTTGATTTACGCCGGTCTATGGGTCTGTCCTGTGCAGTTCTAGGAGGTCCACCCTCCCAGGCTTCGCCTCCCCTCTTTGGGGAGGAGTAAGTTTATTGCTTACTGCCTGAGGCGCCCCTACCGGGGAATGCCGACGGGGCTGCCCAGGCAATTTTTAAACCTCACTTTCCCGACCCGACCTTGGGTCACATCTTACTTGTGGGAGTAAGATAAAAACTGGCCTTGTGCCTAACTCCTGGAGAGGAGTAAATCAATACTCCCTCCCCCATGGGGGATGGGTTGGGGATATTTTGTGTGCATACTGTAAAAGAAAACCTCAAAGAGATTGTTAAAACCTAAGTGAATTTATATACCTCTATTTATATAAAGTTAGGTGTACAGGATTCACTCCTAAACTAATAAGGCGATCATTATGAATTTTGGAACACGGGTGTAAAGAGTCAAAATGTGGTTTATATTTAGTTTAATTTAGTTTTATGTAAAGAAGATAAACAGGGTGTGGAAGCCTTTCATAAAAATTCAGATACCGCAGATTTTTTTGTCAAATTTTGACAATAGGTATTAAGTATCAATTAATAAATATTTCCCAAATGGCAGTTTCTTTGGCGTATTTTAAACAGTTTGAAGGGTGCATAATATGGACACATACTTCCATTTGACAGTTCAAATATTTCAGATTTGCATTAAATTTGATCCATAGTCACCAATTAACCAAGATTCTCTGAATTTAAATTTCACTTTAAGACCTATTAAGCTTAAGCGTTAAATTTGAGACATTTTCTTGAATCAAAAATCATGTAATGGATTTTGATCCAAATTAGAATAAGGATTCTAAGCATAAAGTTTAGTTGCATTATATGTTGATTTTAATCTTTGTAAAAGGGCATTAAACTTCTGTTTAAGGAATTCATTTTACCCGTCCAGGGACGAAGATTCTCCTCGTCGTATATGAATATTTAATTCCGTTAGACATTCTCACTTACTGTTAAATTTCAGAGAATTAAAATTCGGACAGAACTTATGGGATGCCCTGATATATTTGTATTTAAAAGTGACGGTTTTTGTCTGCCACGGCTTTCCACGTGTTTCGTTACTGGCCATTTTTAGTTGAGCGTTTCGGTTACCAATTCTGCAGCCCTGCGTAAAATCCTTATCTAACATTTGCAACAATAAAGATAAAACGTTTCTCTGAAAGGAAGCCGATCGTATAGCACGATTGTCGGTATTATAGCGTTTACCTTTTTTTTTCTGGAAAAGTGCCAATGTATGTCTGTTTCTTTCTTGAACCGTTGAATTCCCCAAAAAAGCCACAAAAATACCTGCTGAGATCTTCTTTAGGTTTGTTCGTTTCGTTTAAGGTGACTAAGACAAAATGGCGCCTGCCATTGGTTTCGGATACTGTTCTCTTTGTAATCCACTTTCTGCATATTTGATACAAGTGAACTTTAGTCTATACCTGACTTGTCCACCAAGTTTCAATCATGAATCTCCAACAGTCTTTGTTTTATCGTGGTTTAACAATATGTTCCAAATGTGCACCTCTGCGTTATAAGCAAATCTGGATGCAATGAGCAAAATTGTCAATAACTTCCGCACTCCCTGATTTTGTCTGTGATGGCAGTCTTCAATTCGGGAATAATCTTGGATCTTTTGATAGACATTATCTTTGTTACATAAACATGACTGAAGCCCATTCAGGGTCACACTTCTTACTGGTAAGACGATCACCAAAGTGTCCCTGCAGCCATTTCAATGAGTCATCCCTCACAGCACCTGAAAAATAAGTACTTAGTACATCATCATCATCATCATCATCATCAACCGGTTTATTTGTTGAATCAGGCCACAATTAATCCTCTGATGAGGGTGGGGCCTGATTGTCTAGTCTCGAAATCTAAGTCTTCCTCTCCACTCCTGTCTTTGGCAAGGCTTGATGGAATCCATAGGCCCTGAAGATCCACGCATCCTGGGATCTACGAAGCCCAAGACATTACCAGCAGCATTAGTGCTACTGGCACTGCCTTTCTTTTTTCCTGCTTTATTTCGACTAGACATTGTATTTAAGGCAATTTTACGGCTGGATGCCTATCCTTTACCAACTTGAACACTTTTGGCAGTCCAAGACCTCCACCGTTCCCATCTAACTAGGGCTGATGTCGTTTCCACTTAAGCATGTACAAATGTCATACATTACCAGTGAGTTGCTTATCAAGATGTTGTTGGTGAAGTATAAAACAAGAATTCCACTTGTATGAACAAAATAGTGACACATAAGTACAGAGATATATAAACAAAATATGATGCCTGTATAGACCTCCAGTCTGTAGTAAAATGGGCAAAAAAAAGGATGGTCACATTTAATGCTACAAAAACGAAGCTCTTCATCATAAACAACTACAAGAAACCTTTCCAACCATGGCCACCATTCGCCAGTGCATGGAGTATTGTTGCCACGTCTTGGCTGGTGCACCAACCACTAGTTTCTCTCTCTTGGACAGGGTCCGAAAAAGAATAGAACCCAAGAACTTATTACCCTGATGGCTAGCCAGAGTCTACCACTTTCTCTAAAGTCCTGTGACTTATATAGAGATTATCATCTGTGTTCAATTATCTCACAGCAAAATCTCCAGTGCCTCTTGAAATTCCAGCTTACATCGGAGAAAAGGGTATAATCTCAGAAATAGATTGCATTTTAGACATTAAAATGCATAACGGTGGAAGTGAGCATTACTTTCTCAAGAAAGAACCGTGTCGTCATTAATAATGTAATATGGTCTTTGAACTGGAGATCAGATATGAGCTAATGTTCGAAAATACGATGAATTCTTGCCCTGGAATCCAGTAAGACCAATAGACCACAATAAAGATATATTATAACATTGTTAACTGGTCACTTGAGGAGAGGAAACTTGATGTTCTTAACTTCTTTGCTAGTTCGGCGTTTGAGAAATGGAGGAAAGCTTTAATGAAACACTCGAATATCTATTTATCTCATATAGAGATCAAGTGTTCACCCCAGGAAGGGGCTCCTTGATTTCTGAGAACTTCGACTGAAGTAAAATGAAAAAAAAAAAAAAATAAGGCAATTTTTTTTTTTTACTGGTTGAATCTATGTAAAATGGAGGCGATTATTGAAAGAGCATCAACCAAAAAAGAAGGGTGAAGATCACATCAAATGATAATTTTTATTTACCTCCCCAGGCGGTTAGGCACAAGGCCAGTTTTATCTTACTCCCACAAGGTAAGATGTGACCCAAGGTCGGGTCGGGAAAGTGGGACTTGAAAAGCCAATGCCCGAGAAGGTGAGCATCTGACCATTAAAAATTGCCTGGGCAGCTCCGTCGGCATTCCCCGGTAGGGGCTCCTCAGGCAGTAAGCAACAAACTTACTCCTCCCCAAAGAGGGGAGGCAAAGCCTGGGAGGGTGGACCTCCTAGAACTGCACAGGACAGACCCATAGACCGTGTAAATCAAACCCGAAGGCCAAGACGATACCAGTTTATGGGGTGTAGTATCCATCAGATCAAAGGCCGATCACATCAAATTATAATATCCGGTCTGTTACGAAGGGAGTATTAATTTTGGAACAACCCACAGCACCCTCAAGGTTGAGAATGCAATGTAGAATTAGAAGAATACCCGTCCCATGATGGGTAAAATTAATTCCCTGAACAGGACAGCTTTGCACCACTTTTATGTCCTCTTATGAACATTTAAATCAACATATAATGCAAGTAAACCCTAGAATCCCTATTTGAGTTTTAATCAAAATCCATTACATAGTTTTTATTCTAGAAAATGTCTAAAATTTAAAACTTAAGAAGAAATTGAAATTCAAGAAAACTTACTTCATTGGTGTTTAAAGACTATGGATCAAATATTTGAATTTTCATATGGTAGACTGTCCCCATATTATGCCCCCTAAAAACCCTTTAAAATATTTCAAAGAAACTAAAATTTACAGAATATCTATTAATTGATGTCTAATAGCTATTGTTAAAGAGTCAAAGATATCTGAATTTTCACAAAGGGCTTCCACCCCCCTCTTTGCCATAACCCTAACCCTACCCCTCTTCTTTGCCTCTTTTGCATAAAATTAAATTAAACTAGATACCCACCCCCCTCTTTGGTCCCTTTGCATGAAACTAAAACTAAATATAGCCTACATTACCCACCCTTACGCTTAGCAGCTGTATTCCAAAAGTCATAATGATCGATTAATTAGTTTAGGAGTGCATCCTGTACATACAAATATATAAACATATATACATACTGAACTTTATATATATAGAAAGAGATGTAACTTGTATGAAAACCGTTTTACCAAAAATGTCTATTCTGAATTGGACTGAAATGGAGATTTCATTGAACGGGCGTCTTATTCCTCCATAATAGTTTAGCAATTATAAACTTGTAGAGATTTGCAACACTCGTTCATTTCTTGGTTGAAAAAACAAAACAAACAAAAAACAAATAAACAAACTGTTGTAGTACAGACTCGTACAAAATTAATTGCTATCTTATGATTCATCGTTCCAATCATAGGAAATGAATATTTTCGGCTTTAAAAGTAGATGCGTGTCGTCTGTTCGTTTTGCTTACAATCACAGGAAATCACTCTTTGTAGCCTTTTTTATTTTATTTCCTCATATTGATCTTTACAAATTCCAGTCTTTTAATGATTGCAATATTTATGTAAGGTGAACGAACACAACTGTCTTCCATTCCTCATGCTGAATTTAGTTGCTTTGTTTTGAATTTTTCTTTTTTCTTTTTTAAATTTGAGGTTGCTTTTTAGGAATAGGTATCCATAAATTTGCAATTGTTACGTAGTCATGACAACTACAAATGGAGAAAGCCGAATGAAGTTTCAAGGCCTCTACACAATACGAACCGAACTAAATCGACTTTGCAAATTAAAATTAAAATTTATATTAGGGTTAGTTAGGTTAGGGTTAGTTTAGGGTTAAAGTAAAAATAATTAA
Source organism: Sepiola atlantica (assembly GCA_963556195.1). Classification (NCBI taxonomy): domain Eukaryota; kingdom Metazoa; phylum Mollusca; class Cephalopoda; order Sepiida; family Sepiolidae; genus Sepiola; species Sepiola atlantica. The sequence goes on along the minus strand of OY744540.1, from coordinate 66,319,608 downwards.
AAAAAAAAAAAAAACAGTTCGGTTTCTAATTGTATAGATTGTTCGGTGAAGTTGGTTAACGTTCACCAGTCTCGGAAGTGTTCGGTGAAACTCAGAATTAATGACGCAAGTCCTGAAATTTTCTTGGATACCTATTCCTAAAAAGTACCAATTTGAAGTTAGTTCTTCTGGGTTTTTCTTTTAATTTAAAGTGTTCCTTTTTATTTGTATTTAGATTTTTGTTATATTTCTTTTAATTTGACGTAATATTTTCTTATGGGAACGGTTGAGGTCTTGGACTGCCAAAAGTGTTCAAGTTGGTAAAGGATAGGCATCCAGACGTAAAATTGCCTTAAATACAATGTCTAGTCGAAATACAGCAGGAAAAAAGAAAGGCAGTGCCAGTAGCACTAATGCTGCTGGTAATGTCTTGGGCTTCGTAGATCCCAGGATGCGTGGATCTTCAGGGCCTATGGATTCTATCAAGCCTTGCCAAAGACAGGAGTGGAGAGGAAGACTTAGATTTCGAGACTAGACAATCAGGCCCCACCCTCATCAGAGGATTAATTGTGGCCTGATTCAACAAATAAACCGGTTGATGATGATTAAGGTAAAAAGATGTAGTCCATGGGTAAAGGTACAGAATAGTTAACACTCGAGAACTCATGAACCAAAATAAAAAACAACACATAATTTATACAAAACGCATTAAAATGAAAATCCTCTCCCAAACCCAGTTAGTTTTAACTTGGGTAAATGATATGTAAGGTGTTTTACCGTTTAAAATAATCTTACAAATCGTTTCCACGCTAAAAAAAAAAATGGTTGTTTCTGGCTTTAAAAATATTTGTTTTCAGTTTTTACAAGTTCTTGAATGTTAACTTTTCTGTAATTTTACTGTAAAAAAAAAAAAATCCACACATTAAAATTAGCCAGATTCTGTAAAGAATTTCATTGTAATGCGTTTTACGTGAATTATGTTTTTTTTGTGTGTGTATGAGTTCTCGATTGTTAACTATTCTGGACTATTACCAGTCCATGTAAAGGAAATTCACAAGATAACACCAATCCATAAAATGGGGCTTGCAACTCCAATTAACTATCGATTTTTATAGACTTATACTCCTCCCGTAGGAGCTTACAAGTTTCTTTATGTATGTGCGCACCTGTGTTCATAACATTTATTTTCTGAAGTCTTTTATTTTTTTCTCGTCTGCTTTTTTGCAACTCCTTTTGATCTATTGTTTTTGCCTCCATTATCCCAGTCATTATTGCCTCCATTATCCCAGCTATTATTGCCTCCATCTCCACTTGTTAATTTACTGTCATCAGGAATAATTTCTATTTCAAAAGGGAAGCCAAATCTGTTCTGAACTAAATGCATAGAACTCTGGACAAATGGGTAATCAATAAACTGGTACCACATGGCTAATTTCCACATTGTTCAATTTCCCTTTTATTTAAACTCTGTTTTGTTTTTTTGTTTTTTTGTTTTTTAAATCTTTATATTCTTTTTTTGTTGTTCATATAATTTTAATTTCTCATGTAACATCACTTCGTCTGCTGTGTTTCCTTTGCATGCACGAAATTCTTCATTTTCAAAGATTAACAAAAGATCCATTCTCTTACTTTTGAATATTACATGAAATCCAATATTAAAACCACCTGTCTCTGTTGAGCGTCTCTGATCTGAGCCAAGTTACATCCTATCAAGAAGTTGTTTCAACCAGAAGGCGAATATCTGTCTCGCTGTTTTCTTTGGATTATTGTTCTCGTCTTCGTTGCTATTTTCACAACGTTTCGGCCTATATACCTTCCGACCTTCTGTAGGTGCTTCTTTTCGAACTTGGGAATCTTGTTGTCGAATTTGTGTTCAGTTCGAAAATTCCGTATAGGTTCCCGAGTTTGAAAAGCTGTACCTCACCTTTCTCACTCTTTTTTTTTTTTCTCACTCTCTTTCTTTCTCTCTATTTCTTTCTCTTTATATATCTCTTTCTCACTTTCGCTATATATCTCTTTCTCTCTTTCTCTCTCTCTCTCTTTTTCTCTCTATATATATCTTTCTCTCTCTCTCTCTCTCTCTCTCTCTCTCTCTCTCTCTCTCTCTCTCTCTTATATATATATATATATCTTTATAGAGAGAGAGAGAGAATATTTCTCTATATTTATCTTTCTATTTATCCTTATATGTATCTCAGCTTCTATTTATATATATATATATCTAAATGAATAAATGCGAAAGATTTTTCATATATCACTCCTATCTAATAATCAAAACGGGTTACTGTTATTTTAATCAATGATACAAAATGAAATCTTGATATTCTGTGTATATAGTGCAGATAAACGATTACGAAAGAACCTTGTGACTGCCTAATTAGCATAACTATTTGTTAAACCGTTCATAATTAATAAACGTTTAGTATTATTAATTTGAAATTGCATTTGCTTATGTTTGTTATCTATATGCAATAATTTTGTCCATATTAACAGTAATTACTTAAAGTTATTTAATAAATTAGGGAGAGTAGAAAGTGGGCATTGGGTTTACTTTCAGCAGCTGCGTAACTCTCACTTCCCTTATTTTGTCCTTTAGTCCTCACATTCAATGGACGATGTTTCTGACAAAGGGGGAAGAATTGCTGTTTTATGGGTCGGAATCTATCCGTTTTTGTTGGCTAGTTTTTCACCCTTGAAATAGTATTTTTTTTAACTCCTTAATCAAGTGCCTTGTCTGGAGCGATTTCCATAAAAGAATAAAAAATAAATTGGAAAAATAACTAAAACACTTTGAGTTTAAAGAACCAGCGCTAGCCACGACCTTACCGAAGGTCATGGCTTGCACGATGAGGCATAAGCGAGAATAGAAAGGGGAGGGGAAAGAGAGTGTGGCTGTCTTGCTCGCTTTCTCTCTGATCCCTTTCTATCGCCCTCTTTTTTCAGATTTTACATTTTCCCTGAAAAATAAATAAATAACTTTTCTTTTATGAGTTAAGCTAATGCCTCTATTGTAAAGTTTAACAACAAACTTATTGTTTAATGTTTACAAATGTTGCATAGCCGTCCCGGAATGGGCCGTGGCAGTTCTCGCTTTGTATACCCGTCCCGGAATGGGCCGTGGCAGTTCTCACTTAAACAACTGGTTATTTTTAACACCAAAAAGGGCATATGTTGCATACCTTTAAATTCTCGTACCTTCTTTTTTTCCTCATCGCGTGGAGGGGTGTCGTCTAGTGGTTGTCTTCTTTCTTCTCTTCTGTACTGCCGTGAACATCGCCGCTACAACAAAAAGCTTCATACCACGATTCACGAGACAAACAATATTTTAAACTTTGATTGGTTTACTTCAGCCTTCAGTCTACCGTGTCGATCTTGGAGATGTTTCACCAACGCTAAGGGAGAGACCAAATTACTACTCTATCGTAGTTAATTCCTAGCTTAAGTCCTCCATTCAAGGAGGGGGGAAGAAGGAATCTCATGCCTTTATTCTCTTAGGGAAATAAATTCCTTTTTTCATTTCAGACTACATAGAGAAATACGTATGTTCGGCTCGCTTCCAATACACAGACTCGCAAAAACTCAGTTTCCCACACAAAAGCCCGTGACGTCACAGAGCCCTATGCGCAGATGCACCTTGACCCTTAATCTGAGGTCTCGTCAACGTGGTGGCCCTGTCAACATCTGTGAGCTCCAACTGTGAGAACAGCGCTATTTTGCATTCGGTTGTACGGGTTCACCCGCACTAAATCGCGCAAGCCACATGTGTCCACTTCAAGATGCGTCTGGCCCCACAGGGCCATTTTCCAACACAAAGACCTTATCACTATTCTGATTGACAAATTCAAACAATAGTTTAGTAGCACTGTGATCTGTCCCAATTTACGAAATATTATTGATTCGTATTTTGGTATGATTGTAGATTAACATCCTCTGCGAAATTACCTCCCATCCACCCCAAAAGTATTCTACCTGTTTTAGGCGATCACGTGTGAACACGCTGAAAAACTTCACGCAAAGATGAAAAGAAAAGAAAGTTTTGGAATTTAAAGTGGGGAAAATTTTTTGTATATAAATTTAATGTAAAATGATCCCAATTTTTTAGGGCAGTTAACTAAATTATTTTTTTCTATGGCCGTTAAATCCGCTGCATTTTTTTTTTGGGGGGGGGAGGGAGTAACTACTTTTTTAGGGGATTACATGTCGTTTTATGACCTTGCCACTCGGACTTAGGGTTTATAGTAAAAACTTTTGGTAAGTTCCCTAAAAAGATAGAATGGCCCGGAAATTGGGAACATAGTAAGTTTGATATGTATATATGTATTTATATATATATATATATATACAACTGATCCCCCACTAAATTCTAAAATATTTTTTTTTCTTTATCTCTAGTTTCCACAGTGTTAACACGCAATCGCTTTAAAATAAAAGCAGAATGTCATTTTTTAAGGGGGGGGGGATATCGGAAGGTATTAATCTGTAAATTTACCCATGTTTAATCTTTTTAAATCTTATACATTTTTAAAAAATATACATCTCTTTTTATTTTAATTTTAAGCAATTGATTTTAGTTTACTTTTCCCGTGAAAATTGGATTAAAAAAAATCTTTAAAATTATCTAACTAATTAAATACCTTCTTTTTATGGTATAAATAAACATATTCAGTTTGAATATTATTGTAGATGAACACCCATTTCCTGATTAAATGAGATTCTATTTTTTTAGGCGATTACGTGTGAATACCCTAAAAAATTGGCGGAAAGAGAAACAAAAAAATAATATTTGAGAATTTAGACTGGTGGATTAGTTTCACAAATAAATATAACATAAAATGATCCTCCATTTTCGAGCCATTCTAGGGTTTTATGGCAGTTAACCATTTTTGCCATTAGTGATTAATTCTGTACGTTATTGTTTTGGGGCGATTGTGTGTGCTTTTACGACCTTGCCAATAGAACTTAGGATTAGTGTTAATATATTAGTTAACTGCCCTAATAATTTAGAATGACCGTAAAAAGAAGAATCTCATTTTTTTAGGGGGGTGTAATTTAGCTGAGTGTGTTAATCTACACATTTACCAAAGTTTGTTGTTAAAATTTTGGAATTCTCTGAGTAAATTTTTTTTTTTAATTAACGGTCTGTCATCCAAATTAATTGCTGCCCAGAGGGCGGTAGGTTTTGCTAGTATATATATATATATATATATATATATATATATATATATATATAATCTTTATCCTCTCACTCTCTTTATATATATATATATATATATATATAATCTTTATCCTCTCTCTCTCTTTATATATATATATATATATATATATAATCTTTATCCTCTCTCTCTCTTTATATATATATATATATATATATATATAATCTTTATCCTCTCTCTCTTTATATATATATATATATAATCTTTATCCTCTCTCTCTCTTTATATATATATATATATATATATATATATATATAATTATCCTCTCTCTCTCTTTATATATATATATATATATACAATCTTTATCCTTCTCCCTTTCTCTCATATATATATATATATATATATATATATTACTTTATCCTTATCTCTCTCTCTCTCTCTCTCTCTCTCTTATATATATATATATATATATATATATATATATAATACTTTATCCTTCTCTCTCTCTCTCATATATATATATATATATATATGTATTACTTTATCCTTATCTCTCTCTCTCATATATATATATATTACTTTATCCTTCTCTCTCTCTCTCTCTCATATATATATATATATATATATATATATATATATATCTTTATTCTCTCTCTCTTTATATATATAATTTTTTATCCTTCTCTCTCTCTCTATATATATATACAATCTTTATCCTTCTCCCTTTCTCTCATATATATACATATATATATATTATCTTTATCCTTCTCTCTCTATATATATATATATTATCTCTCTCTCTCTTTCTCTCTCTTATATATATATATATAATGTGTGTGAAAAATGACAAACGGAAAACAGGTTAAAGTGCAGGAGAAAAACAAAAACAAGAGATTTGACCGGTTTCGTTCATGTTGGCGAACGTCTTCAAAAAAAGTGAAGATTTGGAGATAATTTTATTTTTAAAGCACACACATGGGAGGAGGAAAGGATGATCCGATTGGACCATATGAGAAGACTTTTAGTGACATTGAAATATGACAAGTGGGTGACACATTCTTCTTTATTTCTTATTCTTCTTTTTATATTTTTATTTATTTTCTTTTTCACTTTCACACCTACTGAGCTAGTATGGGTGAGGCGGTGGGTGGAGGGGGTAAAAGGCGATAAGAGGGAAGAAGACAGAAGAACTAGCCAGGATAAACACAAATAGGAGTGGGCATGAAATTGATGCACCGAATGCTAGAACCCAAAAATTAATCTGAATGTATCAGAGATAGGTCTGCTAATTTGTCACATATTAAGTTTTAAAAAGCAATAAAAATCTTAAACTGACAGTGTAGAAAAAATCTACTTTATAGTCAAACTAATGTAAGTGATAACTTATAAGAAAAATGTTGTTTTTTTTTTTTTTTTTTTTTAAGTGTAAGATGATATGAAATACATGTAAGAAAAATCCTTAAATATTGTTAAGTTTGAGAGAGATGTGTTAAAATGATTTCATTAGCAATGAAGACTTGCTATTATCATAACAATTTTTTTATTTTTTTAAATTTATTTTTATATATATAGATATTTAATCAGGGTCGCAGTGGTGTAATATATTGCATTGTTTTAGTGCGATTTTTGCTAAGTGTCTGCTTAGGGTAGCAGAAATCGCACTAAAACAATGCAATATATTACACCACTGCGACCCTGATTAAATATCTATATATAAAAAATAAAAAATAAAAATAAAAATTGTTGTGATAATAGCAAGTTCTCATTGCTAATCAAATCATTTTAACACATCTCTCTCAAACTTAACCCTATTTAAGGATTTTTCTTACATGTATTTCGTATCATCTTACACTTTAAAAAACAAAAAAACATTTTTCTTATAATAAGTTATCACTTAAATTAGTTTGACTGTAATCTAGATTTTTTCTAGACTGTCAATTTAAGATTTTTATTGCTTTATAAAACTTAATATGAGACAAATTAGCAGACCTATCTCTGATACATTCAGATTAATTTTTGGGTTCTCGCATACGTGTTTATCCTGGCTAGTTCCTCCGTCTTCTTCCCTCTTATCGCCTTTTACCTCCTCCACCCACCGCCTCACCCATACTAGCTCAGGTGTGAAAGTGAAAAAGAAAATAAATAAAAATATAAAAAGAAGAATAAGAAATTAAGAAGAATGTGTCACCCACTTGTCATATTTCAATGTCACTAAAAGTCTACTCATATGGTCCAATCGGATCATCCTTTCCTCCTCCCATGTGTGTGCCTTCAAAATAAAATTATCTCCAAATCTTCACTTTTTTTGAAGACGTTCGCCAACACGAACGAAACCGGTCAAATCTCTTGTTTTTGTTTTTCTCCTGCACTTTAACTTGTTTTCCGTTTGTCATTTTTCACACATTTTGTCTACCATGGCATTTCATTTTCATGAACTATTGTGTACCTTACCCCATATATATATATATATATATATATATATATATATATATATATATATTTATCCTTCTCTCTCTCTCTCTTTATCTTTCTCTCTCTCGTCTTTGAGAAAACTATTTTATACTCCCCCAGCTTTCTTTTGATCCAACACTTGGGTGAAGTCTTTACAAAATGTCCCACTCCCTTCAACATGGCACTGATTAACACAAGACCTCATTCAAGAAACATTTGCGATTCTCTAACCATTTCCGTTTAATATGTTTCCCCTGTTGTCATGTGATGCTGATGAAAGTCTTTAGTTCAACTCTTGATGTTTCCCTCATCCCTCGGAATCCGTAACTATTAATCCCATTTTGTCTAACCAAAACGAAGACTTCCAAATAAACGCAAAAACGTCTCGATTGAATTGCATGCCCAATCGTAATACTCTAATCCTGAGTGGTCTTGCTAATCTAAATCCAATGAATCCACTAATCCTTAATTACCCTAGAAAATCTAATCTCGTTTGTCACTCTTTATTTATTCTCGACATTCCGTGTCTGTCTGTCTGTTTTTTTTCCCCGCCATCTTGAACAGCTGCCCTATGTTATCTGCAAGGTTTTCAAAGTTAGATGCATATAACAATGCATTTGACAAATCGATATTTGATTCAGACTATCCTTAGTTTGCTTAAGTTTCTTACTGATGAAATAAAAATTGAACCAGCTAGGAAGTTTGTTTAACTAGAGCCATTTTTCATTTATCATCTAAACAGAACCAGCCGCTTTTGCGAAATTGATAAAAAATATGACCTACATTTCTCTGGGTTCAATTAGGCTATCAGATAAATAACATTTTTTAATTGGATATCAACTTATATATTTGTTATAATTAATTGTATACCATATTACTAGGTAAGATTAACGTTTCCTTCTAAAAGTTATTTACTATGATGGCTGTAATTTTTAAAGATATAAGGGGCTTTCAATATTCTAATGTTGTTTTGGTAAATAATGGAGTGTTCACTTTCTTTTCAATGCCACACCGATTCCGAGTATCACATTTTACGTAGTTTAAATATTAACAACCTTAATTATGCTATAGTTCTTTCTTAGACACACGAAGAATAAAATTATACTTGATTCTTTTTTTTTTTTACACTCATATTCAGATAACGTTAACTACGTAATTTCATTGTCGACAATATACATCATTCATTTACACCATAACAAATTTGCAACACATAAAGCTAAAAGTAGACTGGGCTACTGTTCAGGAGAGATAGAGAAAAAATATGAGCTATTTTGACCATCCGTAACTATAAATGCCTAATTATCATATACAATTAGACTGGGCTAGTGTTCCTTCTGAACACGAGATGTAGAAAAAATATGGCTTCTTTGAACTATCTGTGCTAGTGTTAAGGAGAGATGGAGAAGAAAATATGGGTTATTTGGGCCATTAGTATTTATAATAGCTTGATTTTCATACACAGATGCTTATTAGACTGGGCAGTGTTTAGGGGTGATGGAGAAAAAGAATATGGGTTATTTTGAATATTCATAACTCTTAAAACCTGAGTTTCATACACAATTGGGTTATAGTCTAGGAGAGATGGAGAACAAAATATGGGTTATTTTGACCATCCATAACTCTTAAAACCTGAGTTTCATACACAATTGCTTATTAGATTGGGTTATAGTCTAGGAGAGATGGAGAACAAAATATGGGTTATTTTGACCATCCATAACTCTTAAAACCTGAGTTTCATACACAATTGCTTATTAGATTGGGTTATAGTCTAGGAGAGATGGAGAACAAAATATGGGTTATTTTGACCATCCATAAGTCTTAAAACCTGATTTTTATACACAATTGTTTGTAGGGATTGTGTTCTTTCTTATACTATTTTATTCCTGCATTTGTAGTGTTAAGTCTGCAAATCCTAAAAATGTGCATCTAACTTGCACTTTTAGATTATAATTAAAAAGCAAAAAAAAAAACAAAAAAAAACAAACCAAAATAAGCACATGGTATCACATCTCCTGCATTAGAAAGAAAGAAAGTAAAAGAAAAATGCTGGCATTTCTAGATAAGAATTTCCTCATTCTTAGTTGGTCTGGTAAAATATTTAATGCTATTTAGTCCTTTGAGTCGTCGGGTTTGCCAAAGTTTCTGCGCTGCACTTGTTTTTTTGTTTTCTTTTGGTGTGTACATTCCCATGGGTACAAGTGCACTCTCTTCCTACACAACTGGATGCACTTGACAAATGAAAATTAATAAAAAAAAAACACTGGCCCACAAACACATGACACTTTTGTGTGTGTGTGTGTGTGTGTATATATATATATATATATATATATATATATATATTACATCATCCATCTGATGGAACCTTGCTATGGTTTAACAAGGTAGTACTGTCATAGACATATTTGGTTTAACGACTGTTTTACATGTTGGCATGTGTTGGACGGTTTTTAGAAATTCACTTCCAAACCAGCCCATCTCTGGCCAATTTATCTTTCTTTCTCTCAAATCCATCCTTATAACTTTCTCCTATCACGTATCACTCATATGATTGCACTCCATGCAACGCATGTCCTCAATCCAAACTGTCCAGGTTTCACTTCCATGCATCATCACACTGCGCACATATGTCTGGTAGACTTTTCTCTTGATTGGCAGCAGTAACGCTATGAAAAAAATGATTCTACATCGACTAACCCAAGAACTCTCATCCGTTCTTTCAATGTGACTAAACCAACAAAGTCTCCTGTTCTGCACGCATTTCGGAAAATGACCATTTAAATTATTTACATGTTTTCGTTGCTATGTCCACAACGTTTCGCTGGCCTTTTGTTTTTGGTATTGATGGGTCTCCGCTTATCAAGGGCTTGTGGCCACTCGAGAATAAGGGTTAAAAAAGGGTTGTTGGTTGGATGATGATCGCCGTTGGGATTGGAAGATTTTTGGAAGCGGCCAGAAGAGGAGTTAATAGCATGACACACTGAGAACGAGTAAAGAAAAGAGATTAGAAAGAGAGAATTACTCGAGTCAGCTAAACTGGCGACCCAGGGAACAGCGTATTCTTCCCCCTTTGTCAGAAACATCGCACATGGAAAATGAGAACTGAGGGGCAATGTCGGAAAAGCAAGAGTTATGGGGTTGCCTCAGTTATCTTTTTTGTAGTCTTTTATAATTTAAAACAAAACCTTTTATTTAATCCATTAAAGTAAAATGTTTAAATGTTCTGTGCTTTTTTTTAGATATTTTGTATCTGTTAATTTTTCTTAACTTCTGTCACCAGGGATTGAACTCACTTCTAGGTAAAATTTACCCTCGAATATCTTTTAACCAACACTTTTAACCATTGGCTTATTTGGCATAATGGTTAGTGTTCGCTAATAGGTCAAGAGACTCAGGTTCAATCCTCAGTTGAGTCATACCAAAAGCTCAAAACATGGTACTTCATGCCCCTTTGCTTAAACACTCAGCATTATAAGGTGAGGATCAAGGGTAAGTGGAGTAATTGTGGGAAAGGAGTGGCGTCCTCCCCTACATCTCGGTGTAATAGCTAATGAAAAGGGAGCCTTTGGGTCGCCTCCAACTATGGGTGACCACTTAACTTATTTAACCATTAGCAAGGTGGGCATTTTCAATGCGGCCATTTATATCCTCATGCGGAATTCATTATCGGTTCACGTGTCTACGGTCTTTGCCGGTGTAATCAAGACTGACTCTATGTTTGCAATCAAATGCTGTATTTCTCATTCAGGACTCGGTGAATTCATTAGAATAAGACGGCTCAAATGACCCAGGGTGAATTCCATCACAAGTCAAAGTTATTAGACTGGGATTGTGTTCAGGAGAGATAGATAAAAAAAAAAATATGGGATATTTGGACCATCTCTTATATAAAGGGCAGTTGTCTGTATGTATGTATGTCTGTATGTGAAGCTTCTCCTCAAAAACTAAGCGGCGACATGTCAAAAAGTTTATATCTTCAGCACCGTACATATCCTGGGATCATAATATCTCAAAATCGCAAATAACGATTCACTCGCTGACAGTCAACCGGACCACTTTCCGACAAAAGGTAGCAGTTTTTTCGTATTTTCCACGACTTTTTCAACGTTATTATGTACTAAATTTGAAATAATCTAATGTATTTATGTACTAATCCGATAAAAATGCAGAGTCATTGTAAACATCCCATAATCCCTTGCCGGATGTACCCGGTCTTGCCCTAAATTGTGTCCGGTTCTATCAGATCATCCAATAACTTCTGTCCGGATGCATCAATAACAACATAGGAATCCTACGTTAAGAGTGTGTAGTGAAACAAGGGTTGCTCAATCACATCCGCACCTGTCCCATAATCCCTTGCCGGATGTACCCGGTCTTGCCCTAAATTGTGTCCGGTTATATCAGGTCATCATGACGTCAGAGAGTGGCAGTTTTCCTTACGCTAATATTCCTCCACCCCTCCCTCCCTGTGGCCGTTCTGTTATCATGATAGGAATTACCTCCTCCTTTCAGGCCAAATTGGGGGGGGGGGGTTACGGTATTCGCCGGTGTGAGCATTACCTCCTCCTTTTTTGAGAAGTGTAGAGGTAGGGTAGTATCGGTTCCGTTGTCATGATGCACTGATCCCATGCATTATCTCCTCCTTTTTAGAGAAGTGTAGATGTAGAATAGCATCGGTTCCGTTGTCATGATGTGTTCATCCCATGAATTACCTCCTCCTTTTTTGAGAAGTGTTAAGGTAGGGTCGTATCGGTTCCGTTGTCATGATGCCCTCATCCCATGCATTATCTCCTCCTTTTTTGAGAAGGGTAGATGTAGAATAGTATCGGTTCCGTTGTCATGATGTGCTCATCCCATGAATTACCTCCTCCTTTTTTGAGAAGTGTTGAGGTAGGGTCGTATCGGTTCCGTTGTCATGATGCCCTCATCCCATGCATTATCTCCTCCTTTTTTGAGAAGTGTTGAGGTAGGGTCGTATCGGTTCCGTTGTCATGATGCCCTCATCCCATGCATTACCTCCTCCTTTTTTGAGAAGGGTAGATGTAGAATAGTATCGGTTCCGTTGTCATGATGTGCTCATCCCATGAATTACCTCCTCCTTTTTTGAGAAGTGTTGAGGTAGGGTCGTATCGGTTCCGTTGCCATGATGCCCTCATCCCATGCATTATCTCCTCCTTTTTTGAGAAGTGTTGAGGTAGGGTCGTATCGGTTCCGTTGTCATGATGCACTATTCCCATGCATTATCTCCTCCTTTTTTGAGAAGTGTTGAGGTAGGGTCGTATCGGTTCCGTTGTCATGATGCCATAATCCCATGCATTATCTCCTCCTTTTTTGAGAAGTATTGAGGTAGGGTCGTATCGGTTCCGTTGTCATGATGCCCTCATCCCATCCATTATCTACTCCTTTTTTGAGCAGTGTTAAAGTGTGAGCGCCTCAGGCGAAATCCGGGGAGGGGGAATGTCGGCATTCGTCGGTATGAGCGCCTCAGGCGAAATCTGGGGAGGGGGAATGTCGGCATTCGCCGGTATGAGCGCCTCAGGACTATTTGGCAGATCAGAAGGAGAAAGGATACCTAAGGGATTTCAGTAGTGCTCATGAAGCCTCCTCGATTTTCAAAGTACTCGGCGTTGTCCGGGAGAAAAGTGCTCAATGTCCTAGATAGAGCTACTCTAGTGATAGGTTTGGAAAATATTTTAACGCCATCTTCGTTCCCCTTTGGACTATTTCGCAGATCAGAACGAGAGAGGATACCTAAGTGATTTCAGTAGTCCCCAGGAGGCCTCCTTGATTATCAAAGTACTCGGCGTTGTCCGGGAGAAAAGTGCTCAATGTCCTAGATAGAGCTACTGTAGTGATATGTTTGGAAAATATTTTAACGCTATCTTCGTTCCCCTTTACACTATTTCGCAGATCAGAAGGAGAGAGGATACCTAAGGGATTTCAGGAGTGCTCATGAAGCCTCCTCGATTTTCAAAGTACTCGGCGTTGTCCGGGAGAAAAGTGCTCAATGTCCTAGATAGAGCTACTGTAGTGATAGATTTAGAAAATATTTTAACGCCATCTTTGTTCCCCTTTGGACAATTTTGCAGCTGAAAAGGAGGGAGGATACCTAACTGATTTCAGTAGTCCCCAGAAGGCCTCTTTGTTTTTCAAAGTACTCGGCGTTGTCCGGGAAAAAAGTGCTCAATGTCCTAGATAGAGCTACTGTAGTGATAGGTTTGGATAATATTTTAACAGTATCTACGCTGAAAAGGATTGGGTAATCGATAAGAGTTATTTCAGTAGTGCTCAGGAGGCCTCTTTGATTTTGAAATACTCGGCGTTGTCCGGGATAAAAGTGCTCAATATCCTAGATAGAGCTACTGTAGTGATAGGTTTGGAAAATATTTTAACGCCATCTTTGTTTCCTTTTGGACTATTTCGCAGATCAGAAAAAGAGAGGATACCTAAGGGATTTCAGGAGTGCTCATGAAGCCTGCTCGATTTTCAAAGTACTCGGCGTTGTCCGGGAGAAAAGTGCTCAATGTGCTAGATAGAGCTACTGTAGTGATAGGTTTGGAAAATATTTTAACGCCATCTTCGTTACCCTTTGGACTATTTCGCAGATCAGAAGGAGAGAGGATACCTAAGGGATTTCAGGAGTGCTCATGAAGCCTCCTCGATTTTCAAAGTACTCGGCGTTGTCCGGGAGAAAAGTGCTCAATATCCTAGATAGAGCTACTGTAGTGATAGGTTTGGAAAATATTTTAACAGTATCTTTGTTCCCCTTTGGACAATTTTGCAGCTGAAAAGGAGGGAGGATACCTAACTGATTTCAGTAGTCCCCAGAAGGCCTCTTTGTTTTTCAAAGTACTCGGCGTTGTCCGGGAAAAAAGTGCTCAATGTCCTAGATAGAGCTACTGTAGTGATAGGTTTGGATAATATTTTAACAGTATCTACGCTGAAAAGGATTGGGTAATCGATAAGAGTTATTTCAGTAGTGCTCAGGAGGCCTCTTTGATTTTGAAATACTCGGCGTTGTCCGGGATAAAAGTGCTCAATATCCTAGATAGAGCTACTGTAGTGATAGGTTTGGAAAATATTTTAACGCCATCTTTGTTTCCTTTTGGACTATTTCGCAGATCAGAAAAAGAGAGGATACCTAAGGGATTTCAGGAGTGCTCATGAAGCCGGCTCGATTTTCAAAGTACTCGGCGTTGTCCGGGAGAAAAGTGCTCAATGTGCTAGATAGAGCTACTGTAGTGATAGGTTTGGAAAATATTTTAACGCCATCTTCGTTACCCTTTGGACTATTTCGCAGATCAGAAGGAGAGAGGATACCTAAGGGATTTCAGGAGTGCTCATGAAGCCTCCTCGATTTTCAAAGTACTCGGCGTTGTCCGGGAGAAAAGTGCTCAATATCCTAGATAGAGCTACTGTAGTGATAGGTTTGGAAAATATTTTAACAGTATCTACGCTGAAAAGGATTGGGTAATCGATAAGAGTTATTTCAGTAGTGCCTAGGAGGCCTCTTTGATTTTCAAAGTACTCGGCGTTGTCCGGGAGAAAAGTGCTCAATGTCCTAGATAGAGCTACTCTAGTGATAGGTTTGGAAAATATTTTAACGCCATCTTCGTTCCCCTTTGGACTATTTCGCAGATCAGAACGAGAGAGGATACCTAAGTGATTTCAGTAGTCCCCAGGAGGCCTCCTTGATTATCAAAGTACTCGGCGTTGTCCGGGAGAAAAGTGCTCAATGTCCTAGATAGAGCTACTGTAGTGATAGATTTAGAAAATATTTTAACGCCATCTTTGTTCCCCTTTGGACAATTTTGCAGCTGAAAAGGAGGGAGGATACCTAACTGATTTCAGTAGTCCCCAGAAGGCCTCTTTGTTTTTCAAAGTACTCGGCGTTGTCCGGGAAAAAAGTGCTCAATGTCCTAGATAGAGCTACTGTAGTGATAGGTTTAGATAATATTTTAACAGTATCTACGCTGAAAAGGATTGGGTAATCGATAAGAGTTATTTCAGTAGTGCTCAGGAGGCCTCTTTGATTTTGAAATACTCGGCGTTGTCCGGGAGAAAAGTGCTCAATATCCTAGATAGAGCTACTGTAGTGATAGCTTTGGAAAATATTTTAACGCCATCTTCGTTCCCCTTTGGATTATTTCGCAGATCAGAAGGAGAGAGAATACCGAAGTGATTTCAGTAGTCCCCAGGAGGCCTCCTTGATAATCAAAGTACTCGGCGTTGTCCGGGAGAAAAGTGCTCAATGTCCTAGATAGAGCTACTGTAGTGATAAATTTGGAAAATATTTTAACGCCATCTTCGTTCCCCTTTGGACTATTCTGCAGATCAGAAGGAGAGAGGATACCTAAGTGATTTCAGTAGTCCCCAGGAGGCCTCCTTGATAATCAAAGTACTCGGCGTTGTTCGGGAGAAAAGTGCTCAATGTCCTAGATAGAGCTACTGTAGTGATAGGTTTTGGAAAATATTTTAACGCCATCTTCGTTCCCCTTTGGACTATTTCGCAGATCAGAATGGGGAGAGGATACCTAACTGATTTCAGTAGTCCCCAGGAGGCCTCTTTGTTTTTCAAAGTACTCGGCGTTGTCCGGGAAAAAAGTGCTCAATGTCCTAGATAGAGCTACTGTAGTGATAGGTTTGGATAATATTTTAACAGTATCTACGCTGAAAAGGATTGGGTAATCGATAAGAGTTATTTCAGTAGTGCTCAGGAGGCCTCTTTGATTTTGAAATACTCGGCGTTGTCCGGGAGAAAAGTGCTCAATGTCCTAGATAGAGCTACTGTAGTGAAAGTTTGGAAAATATTTTAACGCCATCTTCGTTCCCCTTTGGACTATTTCGCAGATCAGAAGAAGAGAGGATACCTAAGGGATTTCAGGAGTGCTCATAAAGCCTCTTCGATTTTCAAAGTACTCGGCGTTGTCCGGGAGAAAAGTGCTCAATATCCTAGATAGAGCTACTGTAGTGATAGGTTTGGAAAATATTTTAATGCCATCTTCGTTCCCCTTTGGACTATTTCGCAGATCAGAAGGAGAGAGGATACCTAAGTGATTTCAGTAGTCCCCAGGAGGCCTCCTTGATTATCAAAGTACTCGGCGTTGTCCGGGAGAAAAGTGCTCAATGTCCTAGATAGAGCTACTGTAGTGATAGGTTTGGAAAATATTTTAACGCCATCTTCGTTCCCCTTTGGACTATTTCGCAGATCAGAAGGAGAGAGGATACCTAAGTGATTTAAGGAGTGCTCATGAAGCCTCCTCGATTTTCAAAGTACTCGGCGTTGTCTGGGAGAAAAGTGCTTAATATCCTAGATAGAGCTACTGTAGTGATAGGTTTAGAACATATTTTAACGCCATCTTCGTTGCCCTTTGGACAATTTTGCAGATGAAAAGGAGGGAGGATACCTAAGTGATTTCAGTAGTCCCCAGGAGGCCTCTTTGATTTTCAAAGTACCCGGCGTTGTCCGGGAAAAAAGTGCTCAATGTCCTAGATAGAGCTACTGTAGTGATAGGTTTGGATAATATTTTAACAGCATCTACGCTGAAAAGGATGGGGAATCGATAAGAGTTATTTCAGTAGTGCTCAGGAGGCCCCTTTTGATTTTGAAATATTCGGCGTTTTCCGGGAGAAAAGTGCTCAATATCCTAGATAGAGCTACTGTAGTGATAGGTTTGGAAAATATTTTAACGCCATCTTCGTTGCCCTTTGGACTATTTCGCAGATCAGAAGGATAGAGGAAACCTAAGGGATTTAAGGAGTGCTCATGAAGCCTCCTTGATTTACAAAGTACTCGGCGTTGTCCGGGAGAAAAGTGCTCAATATCCTAGATAGAGCTACTGTAGTGTTAGGTTTGGAAAGTATTTTAACGCCATCTTCGTTCCCCTTTGGACTATTTCGCAGATCAGAATGAGAGAGGATACCTAAGTGAATTCAGTAGTCCTCAGGAGGCCTCCTTGATTATCAAAGTACTCGGCGTTGTCCGGGAGAAAAGTGCTCAATGTCCTAGATAGAGCTACTGTAGTGATAGGTTTGGAAAATATTTTAACGCCATCTTCGTTCCCCTTTGGACTATTTCGCAGATCAGAACGAGAGAGGATACCTAAGTGATTTCAGTAGTCCCCAGGAGGCCTCCTTGATTATCAAAGTACTCGGCGTTGTCCGGGAGAAAAGTGCTCAATGTCCTAGATAGAGCTACTGTAGTGATAGGTTTGGAAAATATTTTAACGCTATCTTCGTTCCCCTTTACACTATTTCGCAGATCAGAAGGAGAGAGGATACCTAAGGGATTTCAGGAGTGCTCATGAAGCCTCCTCGATTTTCAAAGTACTCGGCGTTTACCGGGAGAAAAGTGCTCAATATCCTAGATAGAGCTACTGTAGTGATAGGTTTAGAAAATATTTTAACGCCATCTTCATTCCCCTTTGGACAATTTTGCAGATGAAAAGGAAGGAGGATACCTGATTTTAGTCCCCAGGAGGCCTCTTTGATTTTCAAAGTACTCGGCGTTGTCCGGGAAAAAAGTGCTCAATGTCCTAGATAGAGCTACTGTAGTGATAGGTTTGGATAATATTTTAACAGCATCTACGCTGAAAAGGATGGGGGAATGGATAAGAGTTATTTCAGTAGTCCCCAGGAGGCCTCCTTGATTTTCAAAGTACTCGGCGTTGTCTGGGAAAAAAAGTGCTCAATGTCCTATATAGAGCTACTGTAGTGATAGGTTTGGATAATATTTTAACGCCATATTCGTTCCCCTTTGGACTATTTCGCAGATCAGTAGGAGAGAGGATACCTAAGTGATTTCAATAGTCCTCAGGAGGCCTCCTTTATTATTAAAGTACTCGGCGTTGTCTGGGAGAAAAGTGCTCAATGTCCTAGATAGAGCTACTGTAGTGATAGGTTTGGAAAATATTTTAACGCCATCTTTGTTCCCCTTTGGACTATTTCGCAGATCAGAAGGAGAGAGGATACCTTAGTGATTTCAGTAGTGCTCATGAGGCCTCCTTGATTTTCAAAGTACTCGGCGTTGTCCGGGAGAAAAGTGCTCAATATCCTAGATAGAGCTATGATGAAGACTATAATGAGAGGATTGAAAATGATGAAGACTATAATGAGAGGATTGAAAATGATGAAGACTATAATGAGGGGATTGAAAATGATGACTATAATGAGGGGATTGAAAATGATGTACACTATCATGAGGGGTTTGAAAATGATGAAGAATGTCATGAGAGGTTTGAAAATGATGAAGAATGTCATGAGAGGTTTGAAAATGATGAAGAATGTCATGAGATGATTGAAAATGATTAAGAATGTCATGAGAGGATTGAAAATGATGAAGAATAGACTGACAGGATTGAAAATGATGAAGACTGTCATGAGGGGTTTGAAAATGATGAAGACTGTCATGAGGGGTTTGAAAATGATGAAGACTGTCATGAGGGGTTTGAAAATGATGAAGACTGTCATGAGGGGTTTGAAAATGATGAAGACTGTCATGAGGGGTTTGAAAATGATGAAGACTGTCATGAGGGGTTTGAAAATGATGAAGACTGTCATGAGGGGTTTGAAAATGATGAAGACTGTCATGAGGGGTTTGAAAATGATGAAGACTGTCATGAGGGGTTTGAAAATGATGAAGACTGTCATGAGGGGTTTGAAAATGATGAAGACTGTCATGAGGGGTTTGAAAATGATGAAGACTGTCATGAGGGGTTTGAAAATGATGAAGACTGTCATGAGGGGTTTGAAAATGATGAAGACTGTCATGAGGGGTTTGAAAATGATGAAGACTGTCATGAGGGGTTTGAAAATGATGAAGACTGTCATGAGGGGTTTGAAAATGATGAAGACTGTCATGAGGGGTTTGAAAATGATGAAGACTGTCATGAGGGGTTTGAAAATGATGAAGACTGTCATGAGGGGTTTGAAAATGATGAAGACTGTCATGAGGGGATTGAAAATGATGAAGACTGTCATGAGGGGATTGAAAATGATGAAGACTGTCATGAGGGGATTGAAAATGATGAAGACTGTCATGAGGGGATTGAAAATGATGAAGACTGTCATGAGGGGATTGAAAATGATGAAGACTGTCATGAGGGGATTGAAAATGATGAAGACTGTCATGAGGGGATTGAAAATGATGAAGACTGTCATGAGGGGATTGAAAATGATGAAGACTGTCATGAGGGGATCGAAAATGATGAAGACTGTCATGAGGGGATCGAAAATGATGAAGACTGTCATGAGGGGATCGAAAATGATGAAGACTGTCATGAGGGGATCGAAAATGATGAAGACTGTCATGAGGGGATCGAAAATGATGAAGACTGTCATGAGGGGATCGAAAATGATGAAGACTGTCATGAGGGGATCGAAAATGATGAAGACTGTCATGAGGGGATCGAAAATGATGAAGACTGTCATGAGGGGATCGAAAATGATGAAGACTGTCATGAGGGGATCGAAAATGATGAAGACTGTCATGAGGGGATTGAAAATGATGAATACAACGAGGGGAGTTAAAATATATAGTATGAACACCGGGGCGGTTATAAGTTCCTATATAGAAGGCGCAGACAGTGGTGGTACTTTTTATAGAAATAAGTCATACTATTGCCCTGTGAAACGTAGGATGGAATGGTGGGGAAGAAACAGCTTTCGCAAAAGGCAAAATTTAAAAGTAGCGACCAGGGTAGAGAAAAGTAGAAAGATAAAGAGACAGCTATAGAGAGAGAAGGAGAGAAATAGAAGTTTTAATATAAAGATGTTACACACACAATTTTTCTTCAATTATGTTTTTATGACCCCGAGCAACGCCGGGTAGCCCCGCTAGTCTCTTATATAAAGGGCACTTGTCTGTATGTATGTATGTCTGTATGTGAAGCTTCTCCTCAAAAACTACGCGACAACATGTCAAAAAGTTTATATCTTCAGCACCGTACAACACCTGGGATCATAATATCTCAAAATTACAACAAAAAAAAATGTTCCTGGGGGTCAACGGGGCCAGTCTTCGGCAGCGGGTCTGGTTTTTTCAAACTTTTCTAATGTTATTCAGTAGTAATTTGGAAATCAGCCAATGTAATTATGTAATACTAATTTTGTTTTCAACCAACTTATTCTTGTGCACGTGACGTCACAGTAATAGGTATATGACGTCATCGTTATAGGTTTTTAATTTTTTTCTCTTCAAAACTTATTTTACTTCAACATATTTTTATATACACGTTTACAGTGACCCGTTGAGTCATAACCACTCTATATATGTACAAAAAAAGGAAAAAGAATAATTTAAAAAGTACACGTTTACAATGACCCGTTGAGTCATAACCACTCTATATATGTATAAAAAAAGAAAAAAAGAAGAATTTAACAAGTACACGTTTACACTGACCCGCTGAGTCATAACCACTCAATATATGTATAAAAAAAGAAAAAATGAAGAATTTAAAAAGTACACGTTTACAGTGACCCGTTGAGTCATAACCACTATATATGTATAAAAAAAGAAAAAAGAATTTAACAAGTACACTTAAACAGTGACCCGTTGAGTCATAACAACTCTATATATGTATTAAAAAAAAAAAAGAAGAATTCAACAAGTACACGTTTACAGTGACCCGTTGAGTCATAACCACTCTATATATGTATAAAAAAAAGAAAAAAGAAGAATTTAACATATACACGTTTACAATGACCCGTTGAGTCATAACCACTCTATATATGTATAAAATAAAGAAAAAAAGAAGAATTTAACAAGTACACGTTTACACTGACCCGTTGAGTCATAACCACTCTATATATGTATAAAAAAGAAAAAAGAAGAATTTAACAAGTACACGTTTACAATGACCCGTTAAGTCATAACCACTCTATATATGTATAAAAAAAGAAAAAATGAAGAATTTAATAAGTACACGTTTACAATGACCCGTTGAGTCATAACCACTCTATATATGTATAAAAAAGAAAAAAGAAGAATTTAACAAGTACACGTTTACAGTGACCCGTTCAGTCATAACCACTCTATATATGTATAAAAAAGAAAAAAGAAGAATTTAACAAGTACACGTTTACAATGACCCGTTGAGTCATAACCACTCTATATATGTATAAAAAAGAGAGAAAAAAAATTAACAAGAACACGTTTACAGTGTCCCGTTGAGTCATAACCACTCTATATATGTATAAAAAAGAAAAAAGAAGAATTTAACAAGTACACGTTTACAGTGACCCGTTGAGTCATAACCACTCTATATATGTATAAAAAAAGAAAAAATAAGAATTTAACAAGTACACGTTTACACTGACCCGTTGAGTCATAACCACTCTATATATGTATAAAAAAAAGAAAAAATGAAGAATTTAACAAGAACACGTTTACAGTGACCCGTTGAGTCATAACTACTCTATATATGTATAAAAAAAGAAAAAAAGAATTTAACAAGTACACGTTTACAGTGACCCGTTGAGTCATAACCACTCTATATATGTATAAAAAAAGAAAAAAAGAATTTAACAAGTAAACGTTTACAGTGACCCGTTGAGTCATAACCACTCTATATATGTATAAAATAAGAAAAAAGAAGAATTTAACAAGTACACGTTTACAGTGACCCGTTGAGTCATAACCACTCTATATATGTATAAAAAAAGAAAAAAGAAGAATTTAACAAGTACACGTTTACAATGACCCGTTGAGTCATAACCACTCTATATATGTATAAAAAAAGAAAAAAAGAATTTAACAAGAACACGTTTACAGTGCCCCGTTGAGTCATAACAACTCTATATATGTAGAAAAAAGAAAAAAGAAGAATTTAACAAGTACACGTTTACACTGACCCGTTGAGTCATAACCACTCTATATATGTATAAAAAAAAGAAAAAAGAAGAATTTAACAAGATCATGTTTATAGTGACCCGTTGAGTCATAACCACTCTATATATGTATAAAACAAGAAAAAAGAAGAATTTAACAAGTACACGTTTACAGTGACCCGTTGAGTCATAACCACTCTATATATGTATAAAAACAGAAAAAAGAAGAATTTAACAAGTACACGTTTACAGTGACCCGTTGAGTCATAACCACTCTATATATGTATAAAAAAAGAAAAAAGAAGAATTTAACAAGTACACGTTTACAATGACCCGTTGAGTCATAACCACTCTATATATGTATAAAAAAAGAAAAAAAGAAGAATTTAACAAGTAAACGTTTACAGTGACCGTTGAGTCATAACCACGAAGTATGTGTGGGTACCCTGCGACCGGACAAAGTATGTGTGGGTACCCTGCGACCGTACGAACTATGTGTGGGTACCTTGCGACCAGACGAAGTATGTGTGGGTACCCTGCGACTGGACAAAGTATGTGTGGGTACCCTGCGACCAGACGAAGAATGTGTGGGTACCCTGCGACCAGACGAAGTATGTGTGGGTACCCTGCGACGGCACGAAGTATGTGTGGGTACCCTGCGACCGTACGAAGTATGTGTGGGTACCCTGCGACCGGACAAAGTATGTGTGGGTACCCTGCGACCGAATGATGAATGTGTGGGTACCCTGCGACCGAACGAAGTATTTGTGGGTACCCTGCGACCGCACGAAGTATGTGTGGGTACCATGCTGCCTGACGAAGTATGTGTGGGTACCATGCTGCCTGACGAAGTATGTGTGGGTACCCTGCGACCGGACGAAGTTTGTGTGGGTACCCTGCGACCGCACGAAGTATGTGTGGGTACCCTGCGACCTGACGAAGTATGTGTGGGTACCCTTCGACCGGACAAAGTATTTGTGGGTACCCTGTGACCGGACAATGTATGTGTGGGTACCCTGCGACCAGACAAAGTATTTATAGGTACCCTGCGACCGCACGAAGTATGTGTGGGTACCCTGTGACCGAACGAAATATGTGTGGGTACCCTGCGACCGCACGAAGTATGTGTGGGTACCCTGCGACCGGACGAAGTATGTGTGGGTACCCTGCGACCGCACTATGTATGTGTGGCAACCCTGCGACCATACAAAGTATGTGTGGGTACCCTGTGACGGCACGAAGTATGTGTGGGTACCCTGCGACCGGACAAAGTATGTGTGGGTACCCTGCGACCGGACGAAGTATGTGTAGGTACCCTGCGACCGCACGAAGTATGTATAGGTACCCTGCGACCGCACGAAGTATACACCGGTGGGACGCCTAAGGGAAAATTTGGGGGAGAGGGAGTGTCGGCATTCGCCGGTGTGAGCGCCTCAGGCCAAATCTGGGGAGGGGGAATGTCGGCATACGGCGGCTCAGGCCAATCTGGGGAGGGGAGGAGAGAAATGTCGGCATTCGGCGGTATGAGCGATCGCCTGTGGGGCGCCTCAGGCGAAATTTGGGGATGGGGCGTATTGGCATACGCCGGTGAGGCAGGCGAAATTTGGGGGAGGGGGAGTGTCAGTATTCGCCGGTGTCAGCGCCTCAGGCGAAATTTGGGGGGAGTCGTCGGTGAGACAGATCCCGACCTTGGGGGTATATCAACCGGTACTTTAGGGGAGAGGAAGTGAGCTAAAGGAAAAAGGATTAAAAAATAAAAAGATAATCTGATTTTTGATTCGACAGTGTAAGATCAACACCTATCGGATAGGACAAGATATACACTTGATCTCAAGGCAATAATGCCGAGAACAGATACTACACTTTGATCTTAGCCAAAAGGCCGAGAAACATCCGAAATTCAAAAGGTATTTACTCCTCCCCAGGAGTTAGGCACAAGGCCAGTTTTATCTTACTCCCACAAGTAAGATGTGACCACAGATTGGGTCGAGAAAGTGGGGTTAAAAGCCAGCGCTCGAGAGGTGAGCACTCTGGCCATTTAAAAATTGCCTGGGCAGCCCCGTCGGCATTCCCCGGTAGGGGCGCCTCAGACAGTAAGCAATAAACTTACTCCTCCCCAAAGAGGGGAGGCGAAGCCTGGGAGGGTGGACCTCCTAGAACTGCACAGGACAATCCCATAGACCGGCGTAAATCAAGCCCCGGAGGCCAAGACAATACCAGTCTATGGGGTGCAGTATCCATCGGAACAGATACTACACTTGGATCTTAGCCAAAAGGCTGACCAAGCATCCGAAATTCAAAAATTTAATGTGATTTAAAGGGACTATTTATAACCAATCTACACCTGAACAGCGGTCTATCCACTAGACACTGTTCAAATTACATTAATAAATTAACGAGTAATAATAACTATGATTTTCTTTGAACAAACATTGTATAATACTATTTAACAAGTTCTTTAATGAGTTTTGATGAGCAACAATGAATTTTAGACTCCCTAGGCCGTTTTTCTCTAATTCTGTTTAGTGTAGTATCTGTTTGGATTATGCGCTCCATAATCGTCTTGGCTTCATTCCGCCGGTCTATGGAAAAACGATTCACTCGCTGACAGTCAACCGGACCACTTTCCGACAAAAGGTAGCAGTTTTTTCGTATTTTACACTACTTTTTCAACGTTAATATGTAGTAAATTCGAAATAATCTAATGTATTTATGTACTAATCCGATAAAAATGCAGAGTCACTGTAAACATCCCATAATCCCTTGCCGGATGTACCCGGTCTTGCCCGACATTCAGCCCGGTTGTATCAGATCATCCAATAACTTCTGTCCGGATAAATCAATAACAACATAGGAATCCTACGTTATAAGTGTGTAGTGAAACAAGGGTTGCTCAATCACATCCGCACCTGTACAATAATCCCTTGCTGGATGTACCTGGTCTTGCCCTATATTGTGTTCGGTTATATCAGGTCATAGTACTCGGCGTTGTCCGGGAAAAAAGTGCTCAATGTCCTAGATAGAGCTACTGTAGATATAGGTTTGCATAATATCTTAACAGCATCTACGCTGAAAAGGATGGGGGATCGATAAGAGTTATTTCAGTAGTGCTCATGAGGCCTCTTTGATTTTCAAATACTCGGCGTTGTCCGGGAGAAAAGTGCTCAATGTCCTAGATAGAGCTACTGTAGTGATAGGTTTGGAAAATATTTTAAAGCCATCTTCGTTCCCCTTTGGACTATTTGGCAGATCAAAAGGAGGGATACCTAAGTGATTTCAGTAGTCCTCAGGAGGCCTCCTTTGTTATCAAAGTACTCGGCGTTGTCCGGGAGAAAAGCGCTCAATGTCCTAGATAGAGCTACTGTAGTGATAGGTTTGGAAAATATGTTAACGCTATCTTCGTTCCCCTTTGGACTATTTGGCAGATCAGAAGGAGAGAGGATACCTATGTGATTTCAGTAGTCCTCAGGAGGCCTCCTTGATTATCAAAGTACTCGGCGTTGTCCGGGAGAAAATTGCTCAATGTCCTAGATAGAGCTACTGTAGTGATAGGTTTGGATAATATTTTAACAGCATCTACGCTGAAAAGGATGGGGGAATCGATATAAGTTATTACAGTAGTTCTCAGGAGGCGTCTTTGATTATCAAAGTACTCGGCGTTGTCCGGGAGAAAAGTGCTCAATATCCTAGATAGAGCTACTGTAGTGATAGGTTTGGAAAATATTTTAACGCCATCTTCGTTCCCCTTTGGACTATTTGGCAGATCAAAAGGAGAGATACCTAAGTGATTTCAGTAGTGCTCAGGAGGCCTCCTTGATTTTCAAAGTATTTGGCGTTGTCCGGGAGAAAAGTGTTCAATGTCCTTGATCGAGCTACTGTAGTGATAGGTTTGGATAATATTTTAACAGCATCTACGCTGAAAAGGATGGGGGAATCGATAAGAGTGATTTCAGTAGTGCTCAGGAGGCCTCCTTGATTTTCAAAGTACTCGGCGTTGTCCGGCAGAAAAGTGCTCAATATCCTAGATAGAGCTACTGTAGTGATAGGTTTGGAAAATATTTTAATGCCATCTTCGTTCCCCTTTGGACTATTTGGCAGATCAGAAGGAGAGAGGATACCTAAGTTATTTCAGTAGTGCTCATGAGACCTCTTTTATTTTTAAAGTACTCGGCGTTGTCCGGGAGAAAATTGTTCAATGTCCTAGATAGAGCTACTGTAGTGATAGGTTTGGATAATATTTTAAGAGCATCTACGCTGAAAACCTATTTAGCATTCACACCGCGACAGCAATAGGTACGTATTTAGCATTCAGCGGTGGCGATTGGAAGTATATAGCATGTGCACATGGGCGGCAATAAATACGTATATAGCATGCGCATCGGGAGTATAAAAAAAATTGGGGGGAAGGCAAAACATTTATTTTGTTTTTTATCTTTTTCATTGAAAATATTTATGTGCATGGGGGAGAATGAAAAAAAAAAATTTTCGGGGAGGGCTAAAAAAATTTTTTTTTTTTCTTTTTTAAAATAAAAATATTTCTATGTATGGGGGGAACATAACATTTTTGGGGTGTAAGGGTGGTCAAAAAATTTTCTTTTTTTTTCCTTTAAATTAAAACTATTTCTAAGTTTATTGGAGGATAGAAAAAAAATTTTCTTGTGGGGAGGCAAAAAAATGTATTTTTTTCTGTTTGTAACTAAAAATATTTATATTTATGATAGTGACAATACATAAATGAACACTATTTTGTTTTTCTAACACGACAGGGCCGAATAAATATAAGTTCTTACGTATGCGAACTGGGCTGGAGATTGGTACATATATAGTATGTGTACCCTTGCAGAGATAGGTAAGTATGTAGTATGCGCACCAGAGCCGCGATAGGTACGAATATAGTATGCACACCGGGCCGGCGATAGGTTTATATATAGTATGTGTACCGGGGTGGCAATAGGTACTATATAGTAGTGCATAGGGGTGGCTATAGCTACGTATTTAGCATTCGCACCGGGGTTGCGATAGGTATGTATTCAGCAATCGCACCGGGGTGGCGATATGTACATATTTAGTATTCGCACTGGGGCAGTGAAAGGTACATATGGTGTATGAACACCTGGGCGGCAATATGTACGTATTTAGCATTCATCCCTGAGCGGAGATAGGTACTTATTTAGCATTCAGCAGTGGCGATAGGTACGTATATAGCATGTGCACATGGGCGGCAATAAGTACGTGATAGGTATGTATTATGCATGCGCACTGGGGCAGCGATCGGTTCATATATAGCACGCGCACCGGAGCAGCGATAGGTACGTATATAGCACGCGCACCGGGGCGGCGAAAGGTACGTATTTAGCATTCACACCGGGGCGGCGATATGTATGTATTTAGCATTCACACCGGGGCGGCGATAGGTATGTATTTAGCATTCACACCGGGGCGGCGATAGGTATGTATTTAGCATTCACACCGGGGCGGCGATAGGTATGTATTTAGCATTCGCACCGGGGCGGCGATAGGTATGTATTTAGCATTCGCACCGGGGCGGCGATAGGTATGTATTTAGCATTCGCATCGGGGTGGCGATATGTACGTATTTAGCTTTTGCACCGGGGCGGCGATAGGTACGTATTTAGAATTCACACAAGAGCGGCGATAGGTACGTATTTAGAAATCACACTGGGGCGGCGATATGTATGTATTTAGCATTCGTACCGGGGCGGCGATATGTACGTATTTAGCTTCCACACTGGGGCGGCGATAGGTACATATTCAGAATTCAGGGGTTGCGATAGCTACATATATAGCATGTACACATGGGCAGCAATAAGTACGTACATAGCATGCGCACCGGGGCGGCGATCAGTACATATATATATCACGTGCACCGGGGCGGCAATAGGTACGTATATAGCACGTGCACCAGAACGGCGAAAGGTATGTATTTCGCATTCGCACCAGGGTGGTGATAGGTACGTATTTAGCATTCGCACCGGGGCGGCTATAGGTACGTATTTAGCATTCACACCAGGGCGGCTATAGGTACGTATTTAGCATTCGCATCGGGCCGGCGATAGTTACGTATTTAGCATTCGCACCAAAGTGGTGATAGGTACGTATTTAGAAATTCGCACCAATGCGGCAATATGTACATATTAATTATTCCCACTAGGGCAGCGATAGGTACTTATGGAGCATGCACACCGGGGCGGCGATAGGTACTATTTAGCATTCGCACCGGGGCGGCAATAGGTACTTAAATAGTATCTGAACTGGGGCGGCGATAGGTACGTATATAGTATGTGCACTGGGGCGGCGATAGGTACGTATATAGTATGCGCACCGGGGTGATGATAGATACGTATATAGCATGAACACCGGGGTGGAGATAAGTACCTATATAGAAGGCGCAGATAGAGGTGTTACTTTTTATAGAAATATATCATACTATTGCCCTTGGCAACGTAGGAGAAATGGTGGGGAAAGAACAGCTTTCGCAAAAGGCAAAATTAGAAAGTAGCGGTGAAATGCGGCGACCAGGGAAGAGAAAGGTAGAAAGATAAAGAGACGGCTATAGAGAAGGGGGGGGGAGAAATAGAAGTTTGTATATAAAGATGTTACACACACGATTTTTCTTCAATTATATGTTTTAATGACCCCGAGCAACGCCGGGTAGCCCCGCTAGTCTCTTATATAAAGGGCACTTGTCTGTATGTATGTATGTATGTATGTCTGTATGTGAAGCTTCTCCTCAAAAACTACGCGACGACATGTCAAATAGTTTATATCTTCAGTACCGTACAACACCTGGGATCATAATATCTCAAAATTACAAAAAAAAAAAATGTTGCTGGGGGTCAACGGGGCCAGTCTTCGGCAGCGGGTCTGGTTTTTTCAAACTTTTCTAATGTTATTCAGTAGTAATTTGGAAATCAGCCAATGTAATTATGTAATAATAATTTTATTTTCAACCAACTTATTCTTGTGCACGTGACGTCACAGTAATAGGTATATGACGTCATCGTTATAAGTTTTTAACATTTTATTCTCTTCAAAACTTATTTTACTTACAGTGACCCGTTGAGTCATAACCACTCTATATATGTATAAAAAAAGAAAAAAGAAGAATTTAACAAGTACACGTTTACAATGACCCGTTGAGTCATAACCACTCTATATATGTATAAAAAAAGAAAATAGAAGAATTTAACAAGTACACGTTTACAGTGACCCGTTGAGTCATAACCACTCCATATATGTATAAAAAAAGAAAAAAGAAAAATTTAACAAGTACACGTTTACAGTGACCCGTTGAGTCATAACCACTCTATATATGTATAAAAAAAGAAATAAAAAGAATTTAACAAGTACATGTTTATAGTGACCCGTTGAGTCATAACCACTCTATATATGTATAAAAAAAGAAATAAAAAGAATTTAACAAGTACACGTTTACAGTGACCTGTTGAGTCATAACCACTCTATATATGTATAAAAACAGAAAAAAGAAGAATTTAACAAGTAAACGTTTACAGTGACCCGTTGAGTCATAACCACTCTATATATGTATAAAAAAGAAAAAAGAAGAATTTAACAACTACACGTTTACAATGACCCGTTGAGTCATAACAACTCTATATATGTATAAAAAAAGAAAAATAGAAGAATTTAACAAGTAAACGTTTACAGTGACCCGTTGAGTCATAACAACTCTATATATGTATAGAAAAAAGAAAAAAGAGGAATTTAACAAGAACACGTTTACAGTGACCCGTTGAGTCATAACCACTCTATATATGTATAAAAACAGAAAAAAGAAGAATTTAACAAGTACACGTTTACAGTGACCCGTTGAGTCATAACCACTCTATATATGTATAAAAAAAGAAAAAAAAAGAATTTAACAAGTACACGTTTACAGTGACCTGTTGAGTCATAACCACTCTATATATGTATAAAAACAGAAAAAAGAAGAATTTAACAAGTACACGTTTACAGTGACCCGTTGAGTCATAACCACTCTATATATGTATAAAAAAGAAAAAAGAAGAATTTAACAACTACACGTTTACAATGACCCGTCGAGTTATAACAACTCTATATATGTATAAAAAAAGAAAAATAGAAGAATTTAACAAGTA
This sequence comes from Sepiola atlantica, assembly GCA_963556195.1. Classification (NCBI taxonomy): domain Eukaryota; kingdom Metazoa; phylum Mollusca; class Cephalopoda; order Sepiida; family Sepiolidae; genus Sepiola; species Sepiola atlantica. The sequence goes on along the minus strand of OY744540.1, from coordinate 66,289,061 downwards.
AACGTTTACAGTGACCCGTTGAGTCATAACAACTCTATATATGTATAGAAAAAAGAAAAAAGAGGAATTTAACAAGAACACGTTTACAGTGACCCGTTGAGTCATAACCACTCTATACATGTATAAAAAAAGAAGAATTTAACAAGTAAATGTTTACAGTGACCCGTTGAGTCATAACCACTCTATATATGTATAAAAAAAAGAAAAAAGAAGAATTTAACAAGTACACGTTTACAGTGACCCGTTGAGTCATAACCACTCTATATATGTATAAAAAAAGAAAAAAAAAGAATTTAACAAGTACACGTTTACAATGACCCGTTGAGTCATAACCACTCTATATATGTATAAAAAAAGAAGAATTTAACAAGTAAACGTTTACAGTGACCCGTTGAGTCATAACCACTCTATATATGTATAAAAAAGAAAAAAGAAGAATTTAACAACTACACGTTTACAATGACCCGTTGAGTCATAACAACTCTATATATGTATAAAAAAAGAAAAATAGAAGAATTTAACAAGTAAACGTTTACAGTGACCCGTTGAGTCATAACAACTCTATATATGTATAGAAAAAAGAAAAAAGAGGAATTTAACAAGAACACGTTTACAGTGACCCGTTGAGTCATAACCACTCTATACATGTATAAAAAAAGAAGAATTTAACAAGTAAACGTTTACAGTGACCCGTTGAGTCATAACCACTCTATATATGTATAAAAAAAGAAAAAAGAAGAATTTAACAAGTACACGTTTACAGTGACCCGTTGAGTCATAACCACTCTATATATGTATAAAAAAAGAAAAAAGAAGAATTTAACAAGTACACGTTTACAATGACCCGTTGAGTCATAACCACTCTATATATGTATAAAAAAAGAAGAATTTAAAAAGTAAACGTTTACAGTGACCCGTTGAGTCATAACCACTCTATATATGTATAGAAAAAAGAAAAAAAGAAGAATTTAACAAGAACATGTTTATAGTGACCCGTTGAGTCATAACCACTCTATATATGTATAAAAAAAGAAAAAAAAAGAATTTAACAAGTACACGTTTACAGTGACCTGTTGAGTCATAACCACTCTATATATGTATAAAAACAGAAAAAAGAAGAATTTAACAAGTACACGTTTACAGTGACCCGTTGAGTCATAACCACTCTATATATGTATAAAAAAAGAAAAAAGAAGAATTTAACAAGTACACGTTTACAGTGACCCGTTGAGTCATAACCACTCTATATATGTATAAAAAAGAAAAAAGAACAATTTAACAAGTACACGTTTACAATGACCCGTTGAGTCATAACCACTCTATATATGTATAAAAAAAGAAAAAAAGAAGAATTTAACAAGTAAACGTTTACAGTGACCCGTTGAGTCATAACAACTCTATATATGTATAGAAAAAAGAAAAAAGAGGAATTTAACAAGAACACGTTTACAGTGACCCGTTGAGTCATAACCACTCTATATATGTATAAAAAAGAAAAAAGAACAATTCAACAAGTACACGTTTACAGTGACCCGTTGAGTCATAACAACTCTATATATGTATAAAAAAAGAAAAAAGAAGAATTTAACAAGTGCACGTTTACAGTGACCCGTTGAGTCATAACCACTCTATATATGTATAAAAAAAGAAAAAAAAAGAATTTAACAAGTACACGTTTACAGTGACCCGTTGAGTCATAACCACTCCATATATGTATAAAAAAAGAAAAAAGAAAAATTTAACAAGTACACGTTTACAGTGACCCGTTGAGTCATAACCACTCTATATATGTATAAAAAAAGAAAAAAAGAAAAATTTAACAAGTAAACGTTTACAGTGACCCGTTGAGTCATAACCACTCTATATATGTATAAAAAAAGAAAAAAGAAGAATTTAACAAGTACACGTTTACAATGACCCGTTGAGTCATAACCACTCTATATATGTATAAAAAAAGAAGAATTTAACAAGTAAACGTTTACAGTGACCCGTTGAGTCATAACCACTCTATATATGTATAGAAAAAAGAAAAAAAGAATTTAACAATAACATGTTTATAGTGACCCGTTGAGTCATAACAACTCTATATATGTATAAAAAAAGAATTTAACAAGTAAACGTTTACAGTGACCCGTTGAGTCATAACCACTCTATATATGTATAAAAAAAAGAAAAAAGAAGAATTTAACAAGTACACGTTTACAGTGACCCGTTGAGTCATAACCACTCTATATATGTATAAAAAAAGAAAAAAAAAGAATTTAACAAGTACACGTTTACAATGACCCGTTGAGTCATAACCACTCTATATATGTATAAAAAAAGAAGAATTTAACAAGTAAACGTTTACAGTGACCCGTTGAGTCATAACCACTCTATATATGTATAAAAAAGAAAAAAGAAGAATTTAACAACTACACGTTTACAATGACCCGTTGAGTCATAACAACTCTATATATGTATAAAAAAAGAAAAATAGAAGAATTTAACAAGTAAACGTTTACAGTGACCCGTTGAGTCATAACCACTCTATATATGTATAAAAAAAGAAAAAAGAAGAATTTAACAAGTACACGTTTACAGTGACCCGTTGAGTCATAACCACTCTATATATGTATAAAAAAAGAAAAAAGAACAATTTAACAAGTACACGTTTACAATGACCCGTTGAGTCATAACCACTCTATATATGTATAAAAAAAGAAAAAAAGAAGAATTTAACAAGTAAACGTTTACAGTGACCCGTTGAGTCATAACAACTCTATATATGTATAGAAAAAAGAAAAAAGAGGAATTTAACAAGAACACGTTTACAGTGACCCGTTGAGTCATAACCACTCTATATATGTATAAAAAAGAAAAAAGAACAATTTAACAAGTACACGTTTACAGTGACCCGTTGAGTCATAACAACTCTATATATGTATAAAAAAAGAAAAAGAAGAATTTAACAAGTGCACGTTTACAGTGACCCGTTGAGTCATAACCACTCTATATATGTATAAAAAAAGAAAAAAAAAGAATTTAACAAGTACACGTTTACAGTGACCCGTTGAGTCATAACCACTCCATATATGTATAAAAAAAGAAAAAAGAAAAATTTAACAAGTACACGTTTACAGTGACCCGTTGAGTCATAACCACTCTATATATGTATAAAAAAAGAAAAAAAGAAAAATTTAACAAGTAAACGTTTACAGTGACCCGTTGAGTCATAACCACTCTATATATGTATAAAAAAAGAAAAAAGAAGAATTTAACAAGTACACGTTTACAATGACCCGTTGAGTCATAACCACTCTATATATGTATAAAAAAAGAAGAATTTAACAAGTAAACGTTTACAGTGACCCGTTGAGTCATAACCACTCTATATATGTATAGAAAAAAGAAAAAAAGAATTTAACAATAACATGTTTATAGTGACCCGTTGAGTCATAACAACTCTATATATGTATAAAAAAAGAATTTAACAAGTAAACGTTTACAGTGACCCGTTGAGTCATAACCACTCTATATATGTATAGAAAAAAGAAAAAAAGAAGAATTTAACAAGAACATGTTTATAGTGACCCGTTGAGTCATAACCACTCTATATATGTATAAAAAAAGAAAAAAAAAGAATTTAACAAGTACACGTTTACAGTGACCCGTTGAGTCATAACCACTCTATATATGTATAAAAAAAGAAAAAAGAAGAATTTAACAAGTGCACGTTTACAGTGACCCGTTGAGTCATAACCACTCTATATATGTATAAAAAAAGAAAAAAAAAGAATTTAACAAGTACACGTTTACAGCGACCCGTTGAGTCATAACCACTCCATATATGTATAAAAAAAGAAAAAAGAAAAATTTAACAAGTACACGTTTACAGTGACCCGTTGAGTCATAACCACTCTATATATGTATAAAAAAAGAAAAAAAGAAAAATTTAACAAGTAAACGTTTACAGTGACCCGTTGAGTCATAACCACTCTATATATGTATAAAAAAAGAAAAAAGAAGAATTTAACAAGTACACGTTTACAATGACCCGTTGAGTCATAACCACTCTATATATGTATAAAAAAAGAAGAATTTAACAAGTAAACGTTTACAGTGACCCGTTGAGTCATAACCACTCTATATATGTATAGAAAAAAGAAAAAAAGAATTTAACAATAACATGTTTATAGTGACCCGTTGAGTCATAACAACTCTATATATGTATAAAAAAAGAATTTAACAAGTAAACGTTTACAGTGACCCGTTGAGTCATAACCACTCTATATATGTATAGAAAAAAGAAAAAAAGAAGAATTTAACAAGAACATGTTTATAGTGACCCGTTGAGTCATAACCACTCTATATATGTATAAAAAAAGAAAAAAAAAGAATTTAACAAGTACACGTTTACAGTGACCTGTTGAGTCATAACCACTCTATATATGTATAAAAACAGAAAAAAGAAGAATTTAACAAGTAAACGTTTACAGTGACCCGTTGAGTCATAACCACTCTATATATGTATAAAAAAGAAAAAAGAAGAATTTAACAACTACACGTTTACAATGACCCGTTGAGTCATAACAACTCTATATATGTATAAAAAAAGAAAAATAGAAGAATTTAACAAGTAAACGTTTACAGTGACCCGTTGAGTCATAACAACTCTATATATGTATAGAAAAAAGAAAAAAGAGGAATTTAACAAGAACACGTTTACAGTGACCCGTTGAGTCATAACCACTCTATACATGTATATAAAAAAGAAGAATTTAACAAGTAAACGTTTACAGTGACCCGTTGAGTCATAACCACTCTATATATGTATAAAAAAAAGAAAAAAGAATTTAACAAGTACACGTTTACAGTGACCCGTTGAGTCATAACCATTCTATATATGTATAAAAAAAGAAAAAAGAAGAATTTAACAAGTACACGTTTACAATGACCCGTTGAGTCATAACCACTCTATATATGTATAAAAAAAGAAGAATTTAACAAGTAAACGTTTACAGTGACCCGTTGAGTCATAACCACTCTATATATGTATAGAAAAAAGAAAAAAAGAAGAATTTAACAAGAACATGTTTATAGTGACCCGTTGAGTCATAACCACTCTATATATGTATAAAAAAAGAAAAAAAAAGAATTTAACAAGTACACGTTTACAGTGACCTGTAGAGTCATAACCACTCTATATATGTATAAAAACAGAAAAAAGAAGAATTTAACAAGTACACGTTTACAGTGACCCGTTGAGTCATAACCACTCTATATATGTATAAAAAAGAAAAAAGAAGAATTTAACAACTACACGTTTACAATGACCCGTCGAGTTATAACAACTCTATATATGTATAAAAAAAGAAAAATAGAAGAATTTAACAAGTAAACGTTTACAGTGACCCGTTGAGTCATAACAACTCTATATATGTATAGAAAAAAGAAAAAAGAGGAATTTAACAAGAACACGTTTACAGTGACCCGTTGAGTCATAACCACTCTATACATGTATAAAAAAAGAAGAATTTAACAAGTAAACGTTTACAGTGACCCGTTGAGTCATAACCACTCTATATATGTATAAAAAAGAAAAAAGAACAATTTAACAAGTACACGTTTACAGTGACCCGTTGAGTCATAACAACTCTATATATGTATAAAAAAAGAAAAAAGAAGAATTTAACAAGTGCACGTTTACAGTGACCCGTTGAGTCATAACCACTCTATATATGTATAAAAAAAGAAAAAAGAAAAATTTAACAAGTACACGTTTACAGTGACCTGTTGGGTCATAACTACTCTATATATGTATTTAAAAAAAGAAGAATTTAACAAGTACACGTTTAAAGTGACCCGTTGGGTCATAACCACTCTATATATGTATAAAAAGAGAAAAAAAAAGAATTTAACAAGTACACGTTTACAGTGACCCGTTGAGTCAGAACCACTCTATATATGTATACAAAAAAAAGAAGACTTAAACAAGTACACGTTTACAGTGACCCGTTGGGTCATAACCACTCTATATATGTATAAAAAAAGAAAAAAAGAAGAATTTAACACGTACACGTTTACAGTGACCCGTTGGGTCATAACCATTCTATATATTTATAAAAAAAGAAAAAAAAGAAGAATTTAACAAGTACACGTTTACAGTGACCCGTTGAGTCATAACCACTCTATATATGTATAAAAAAAGAAAAAAGAAGAATTTAACAAGTACACGTTTAAAGTGACCCGTTGGGTCATAACCACTCTATATATGTATAAAAAGAGAAAAAAGAAGAATTTAACAAGTACACGTTTACAGTGACTCGTTGAGTCAGAACCACTCTATATATGTATACAAAAAAAAAGAAGACTTTAACAAGTACACGTTTACAGTGACCCGTTGGGTCATAACCACTCTATATATGTATAAAAAAAGAAAAAAAGAAGAATTTAACAAGTACACGTTTACAGTGACCCGTTGGGTCATAAATATTCTATATATGTATAAAAAAAGAAAAAAAAGAAGAATTTAACAAGTACACGTTTACAGTGACCCGTTGAGTCATAACCACTCTATATATGTATAAAAAAAGAAAAAAGAAGAATTTAACAAGTACACGTTTACAATGACCTGTTGAGTCATAACCACTCTATATATGTATAAAAAAAGAAGAATTTAACAAGTAAACGTTTACAGTGACCCGTTGAGTCAGAACCACTCTATATATATTTTTTGTTTTGAACTCAAAATATTTCTCAGGGTTGAAGAAGAGTGAAAAATAAGTTGGGATAGGGAGGCTGGGGAGAATAAGGGGTCGGGGAAAATTTTAGGGGTCAGGCCAGACTTTTATGGGGTCAGGCCAAATTTTGTTCTTTTTTTTTGTTTTGAACTGAAAATATTACTCAGGGTTGAGGGAGTGAAAAATTAGGGAGCTGGAGAGATTGAGGTGTCGGGGAAAAATTTAGGGGTCCGGCCTTACTTTTTAGGGGTCAGGCCGAACTTTTTAGGGGTCAGGCCAAATTTTTTTGTTTTTTTTTATTGAAGTCAAAATATTTCGCAGGGTTGGGGGAGAGTTAAAAATTAGTTGGGATGGGGGGCTGGAGAGAATGAGGGGTCGGGGTTAATTTTAGGGGTCAGGCCAAACTTTTTAGGGGTCAGGCCAAATTTTTTTGTTTTTTTTTGTTTTGAAGTCAAATTATTTCTCAAGGTTGGGGGAGAGTGAAAAATTTGGGGGCTGGAGAGATTGAGGGGTCGGGGAAAATTTTAGGGGTCAAGCCGAACTTTTTAGGGGTCAGGCCAAATTTTTTTGTTTTTTTTTGTTTTGAAGTCAAAATATTTCTCAGGGTTGGGGGAGAGTTAAAAATCAGTTGGGATGGGGGGGGGCTGGAGAGAATGAGGGGTCGGGGTAAATTTTAGAGGCTCAGGCCAAACTTTTTAGGGGTCAGGTCAAATTTTTTTGTTTTTTGTTTTGTTTTGAAGTGAGAATATTTCTCAGGGTTGGGGGAGAGTGAAAAATTAGTTGGGATGGGGAGATTGAGGGTCGGGGTAAATTTTAGGGGTCAGGCCAAACTTTTCAGGGGTCAGCCCAAATTGTTTTCTTTTTTTTGTTGTTTTGAAGTCAAAATATTTCTCATGGTGGGGTTTGAGTGAAAAATTAGGGGGCTGGAGAGATTGAGGAGTCGGGGAAAATTTTAGGGGTCAGGCTGAACTTTTTAGGGGTCAGGCCCAATTGTTTTCTTTTTTTTTTGAACTCAAAATATTTCTCAGGGTTGGGGGAGAGTTAAACATTAGGGGGCTTGAGAGATTGAGGGGTCGGGGAAAATTTAGGGGTCAGGCCGAACTTTTTAGGGGTCAGGCCAATTTTTTTCTTTTTTTTTTGTTTTGAACTGAAAATATTTCTCATGGTTGGGGGAGAGTTAAAAATTAGTTGGGATGGGGGGCTGGAGAGAATGAGGGGTCGGGGTAAAATTTTAGGGGTCAGGCCGAATTTTTTGTTTTTTTTTTGGTTTTGTAAGTCAAAATATTTCTCACGGTTGGGGGAGAGTGAACAATTAGGGGGCTGGAGAGATTGAGGGGTCGGGGAAAATTTTAAGGGTCAGGCCAAACCTTTTAAGGGTCAGGCTAAATTGTTTTATTTTTTATGTTTTGAACTCAAAATATTTCCAGGGTTGGGGAGAGTGAAAAACAAATTAGGATGTGGGGTGCTGGTGAGGTTGAGGGGTCACGGAAAATTTTAGGGGTCAGACCGAACTTTTTAGGGGTCAAGTTAGTTTTTTTAAGTTTTTTTGTTTTGAACTCAAAATATTTCTAAAACAAAATTGGAGGGTGCGGCTTGAGATATAAGGGGTCGAGGAAATTGTAGGGGTCGGGCCAAACTTTTTAGGGGGTCGGGCGAAAGTTTGTGTTTTTTTAACTTAAAATGTTTCGTAGGAAAATATATAGTATGCACACCGGGGCGGCGATAGATACGAATATAGTATGCGCACCGGGGCGGCGATAGGTATATATATAGTATGTTAACCAGGGTGGCAATAGGTACGTGTATAGTAGTGCATAGAGGTGGCGATAGGTACTATATAGCATGTGCACAGGAATGGCAGTAAGTATGTATATAGAATGCGCACCAGGGCGGTTATAGGTATATATTTAGCATGCGCTCCAGGGCGGCGATCAGTAGGTGTATAGCACGCACACCAGGGCGACGATAGGTACGTATTTAGCACGCACACCGGAGCGGCGATTGGAACATATTTAGCATTTGCATCAGGCCAGCAATAATGACGTATTTAGCATTTGCACCAGGGCGGCGATAGGTACGTATGCAGCATTCGCACTGGGGCGGTGATAGGTACTTATTTAGTATGCATATAGGGGCGGCAATAGGTACTTATATAGTATCTGCCTGGGGCGGCGATAGGTGCGTATATTGTATGTGCACCGGGGTGGCGATAGATATGTATAAAGTATGAACACCGGGGCGGACATAAGTACCTATATAGAAGGCGCAGATAGATGTGGTACTTTTTATAGAAATATGTCATACTATTGCCCTGCGCAACGTAGGAGAAATGGTGAGGAAGAATCAGCTTTCGCAAAAGGCAAAATTAGAAAGTAGCGGTGAAATGGGGCGACCAGGGAAGAGAAAGGTAGAAAGATGAAGAGACGGCTACAGAGGAGGGGGAGAAATAGAAGTTTGAATATAAAGATGTTACACACACGATTTTTCTTCAATTATGTCTTTATGACCCCGAGCAACGCCGGGTAGCCCCGCTAGTCCATAACTAAAAGCGAAAGTGAATACCATGATGTCAGTTTAACCACTAGGCTATATATGTGTCCAGTTGCACACTGAATGAGTAATTTACCCAAGTTGATTAAATAAAAAGTACAGCTCAAAATTCTTGGAAAATGATCAAATATGACAAAAGTTAGCTGAAGACGAGAACAATAACTGAAACGTTGTGAACATAACGAACAAAACAGATGTTGACAACAGTCCAAAACATGCAAATAATGCAGAAACTTGACTTACTTACTTGATTTATGTGCATACTCCTGAGAGCTTCGCCACATGCTTGAAAACAAAATTCCATCACTTATCATGGTGTTGAGCCAGTCTTTCAACTGCCAGGATCGCCATACCAGTCCCAACCGTTATCGGGTCAACTCATCTCTTTGGTGGTCATCCTCTTGATTGTTCTTCAATGAAATCTTCTTGATATAATTTTTTTGAATAGCTGGAGTCTGGTAGCCAGGAAACATGCCCAAACCCTGTTAATCTCTTTGTTTGAATAACGTTTTTGATGGATCAGTTAATATTAAACCTCTTTCTGATATCTGCATTTCTTCGTCTGTCTGCCAATGTTACTTAAAGATTGATCTTAAACATTTAATTTCAAAGATATTGAGCTTCCGCTCATGCTCTGCCAGTATATTTATTTACTCCTCTGCAGGAGTTAGGCACAAGGCCAGTTTTATCTTACTCCCACAAGTAAGATGTGACCACAGCTTGGGTCGAGTAAGTGGGGTTAAAAGCCAGCGCTCGAGAGGTGAGCACTCTGGCCATTTAAAAATTGCCTGGGCAGCCCCGTCGGCATTCCCCGGTAGGGGCGCCTCAAGCAGTAAGCAATAAACTTACTCCTCCCCAAAGAGGGGAGGCGAAGCCTGGGAGGGTGGACCTCCTAGAACTGCACAGGACAGGGTGCAGTATCCATCGGAACAGATACTACACTTACTTCATAGCGTGTGCCAGTATAGTGAATATTTCACTTGCATATACAGTAATACTTAACAGGCACAGCTTGAGTATGTGTTCATACTAGTCGGGGATACATCCTTGATAATCAGTCTGACAGTGATTTTGTTGCTGTCAAGCTGAGATATGGTTGCGTTCAGTTCCAGGAGGTCCACCCTCCCAGGTTTTATCTTCTCTCTGAAAAGGGGTTAGTTTATTTCCACTGCATTAGTTTATTGCTAATATATTCTTCCTGATTTATGTCTTTGTTTTTTTAGATGTCCAAAAAACAAATGACCTACGACAAATGGATGCTTCGGCACAGAACACCGCAGCTTTGTGGAAGATGATTCTTGACAATGGGAAGGTGCATCACTCCAGTGATATCAATACCTCATCTTAGAAATAAGTACAATAGAATCATGTTGACACATTGTGTTAAATATTAGGCGAGTATAATTTTGTTAGTTGATAATAACAGGGAATAGGGTTCAGTCGAGGTCAGTGTAGTGTACTCGGATGTCAGCTCGACCTCCTGTGTGCTAAAAACGAATGTGACATCACATGGCCCAAAGAGAGAGAGAGAGAGTGAGGGAAAGAAGTCGTCAGTTTGCTTGGAAGCACACACACGTGTGAACTTGTGGTTTTAGAGATGCCCAGATAAGATATGATTAAGCAGTAATTATCGACCTCTCCCTGTCTCTCTTTACCCCCCCCCCCCCACACCACCACCACACTAGACAGTGATTGGGAACAGACAATCCCAAACGAATAAACCTCTTCTTGTCTTCAACTGTTGTCTGTCGTTGGTCCTTATTTTCGGGGTATGAACGAACTTGTTTGTAGATGGGTTTTCCCCTCAGTCAGGCAAGATAACGATAAAGGACGCATACCGGAATGAACGGCTAGCAAAGTATGTTATGAACCTTCATGTATTTTTAATTGATTGTGACTTGTGAGAGAGAAGGTAATGTAACAATTGGTTCTCATTAGATGACCAAAGTTAAGCAACGTTGATCCTGGCCAGTATCAGATGGGTGACCATTATGAAATACCAGGCGCTGTATGTGGGAGAACGACGACACCTTCCTGTAAAAAAATAATGTAATCAAAAAATATCTCCCCTGACCTGAATATACAAACGACTGGAGATTGCTTGTAAATTTAATATTCCCTAGAAATTTCCTCCTTGAAGACAAAATCTGGCTCAACCCGTCTATGGTGAGTGGCGGACCAGGACCAGGATATCTCAGAAATATCTATTAATAGTGTTGTACCTAATTCACCTCCTGCCCAAGAGGTTAGACACAAGGTCATGTAGGTATTGAAAAACCAGTGCACTAGAAGTGCACTCTAGCTTACAAAAAATCCCTGAGCAGCCCCCTCTGTATTCCCTGGTAGAGGCACCTCAGGCTATTAGCAATAAAGGGAGAAGGTAAAGCCTGACAGAGTTGACCTCCTGGAACTGGACAGAACCATATCTCAGCCCGACAGAAGCAGGTTCACTAACAACAGACTCGGCCGGACTGATTGTCGAGGACGTATCTTCAGCAAAAGTGTAAATATCTTTAGTAGTTAGATAGGTACATATATTGCTTGAATGAAAAGATGGATGGATTGCCTAGATAGAAAGATTGCTTGGATTAAAAGATAGATTGCCAAGATTAGAAGAAAGATAGATTGCCTTTATGAAAAAAAAAGCAGATTAGTTTGATGTAAAGAAAGATATAGTGCCTGAATAAAACAGATTGCCTAGATAAAAAAAAGGTAGATAGATTACTCCGATAAGGAAGATAGATTGTCCGGATAAAATAGATTACATGCAGATCTTTGGTTTTTGAATGCAACTGCAGGTAGGATTTCTGTTTTGTACAGAAAAAGTCTTATCTTACCGATTTTTTTTTTTTCCCAACTAATCCCTTAGATCTGAGAAGTTCGCCAGTAGCCAACATTTATGTGTACTGGTGGTAGTTTGGCTGTTTCGTATCAATTATGGAGTTTATAATACACTTATCTCTTTTCCTTTTCCTACTTATCTCCCTTTTTTTATATCTCTTTTTCTTCGCCCTACCTTCTCTGTCTTTCTCCCCTCTTTGTCTTTCTCTTTTCTTTCTCACCATATTTATTTCACTGTCCCCGTATAACAAATGCCAGCATGTAAAATTGATGTTAGACTGATGATGATGATGATGATGCTGATGATGATCAGGATACTTTAATATCTATCTATCCATATATGACTCCTTTTCATAATACCTTCCTCTTTATCTGTGTTCATTCATATCTTTCTACCTCTGCCTATATGACTCCTTTTCATAATACCTTCCTCTTTATCTGTGTCATTCATATCTTTCTACCTCTGCCTATATGACTCCTTTTCATAATACCTTCCTCTTTATCTGTGTTCATTCATATCTTTCTACCTCTGCCTATATGACTCCTTTTCATAATACCTTCCTCTTTATCTGTGTTCATTCATATCTTTCTACCTCTGCCTATATGACTCCTTTTCATAATACCTTCCTCTTTATCTGTGTTCATTCATATCTTTCTACCTCTGCCTATATGACTCCTTTTCATAATACCTTCCTCTTTATCTGTGTTCATTCATATCTTTCTACCTCTGCCTATATGACTCCTTTTCATAATACCTTCCTCTTTATCTGTGTTCATTCATATCTTTCTACCTCTGCCTATATGACTCCTTTTCATAATACCTTCCTCTTTATCTGTGTTCATTCATATCTTTCTACCTCTGCCTATATGACTCCTTTTCATAATACCTTCCTCTTTATCTGTGTTCATTCATATCTTTCTACCTCTGCCTATATTAGTCAGTCTATCTATTTGGATTTTTTTCTGCATCGATCATTCTCTTCACAGTTAACCCTAACCCTAATCCTAACCCTAACGAAAGTCAGACCGGCAAAGTCTCCACCATTTTTGAGGATGACTTTTTCTCTGTCGCTCTGAGGTATGGTCCTGGTCAGTTCTATGAGGTTCACCTTCCCAGGCTTTACCTTCTCGCCCTTTGAGAAGGGTTTAGTTTATTGCTAATCGCCTGAGGCGCCCATATCGACGAATGCTAATGGGGCTGCCCAAGCAATTTATGCTCAACCCGAGTGCTCTTCCTCTAGGGTGTTGCCTTTTCAAATCCCACTTTCCTTGACCTCGTGTCTAATCTTCCTCTTCTTGCTGTGGGAGGGAGATAAATAAAATCTCTCATTGAATCTAATTTTTTCAGTTAAGATAAAAAATACTTTTTTGTACTAATTAGTCACTACTTACCAAGGCCAAAAGCCACTCGATGATAAAGGTTAATGAGATTGCGAGTGTGATGATGACCAATACTATGAGACGATTCGAAGCGATGGGTAGAATGGGCAGAATTTGATTATTTAAGAGGACGGCTCGACAAGTATTTGTTAACATTGGACTTGAAAGCAACTATGTTGTAGTCAGCTGGGAAGCAACCTCGTGGTATTGTGTTCCACATATGGGAGGTTCGTAGAAGAGAAACTCTGTTCATAGAAGTTCCGTTTGGTTTTAGGTACACATAGAAAGAAATGAAAGTTCTTTGCAGTGGTTGTAGCTGGACGAGTTTTTTGCTGTGAATGTTCTACAAGTGGGAACCAGAGATTGGAGTTCAGTTGAGCACATGCAATGAAAATAACAATAGAATAGAGAAAGTGTAGCAGTATCTCTTCTGTGAAAAAGAGACTGTAGGGAAGAGAAGAGATCACCCCCCCCCTCTCACTAGATTGCAAAGTTAATAATTCTCATGTTCTTCTTCCTTTAAAGTAAAAATAATTATCTCCCTTGAAGATTTTAATGCCAGAGGGCGCTACTGCCACAAAAGTTTGTACTCTCATCCCTCATATAGTGATAAACTAAGAAACAAGAATCTGTCTCTTATTGATGTGAGTTTGAAAGCACACGGGCATCAGTACAACACTCTCTGGCTGCTTAACATGGTTTTTAAAACCTAACTGGTTTTCTGATCGAGTCAACCAACTCTCAGACAGTGGTCAAAGAACCCGACGACTTTTTCGTATTTTGCTCTGAGTTGCACGTTGAGATAAAGTAACTTTATATTTCTGTTCATTCAGTTTCATTTCGTCTCTCTAACAACTATTTTTGTATTGTCATGGAAACTTTGTATTTCTTGTTTGGCATTCAGTTTTCATAGTTACTTTCCTTGTGTATATTCATGTATTTACATGTCTTTAACCTGCCTTTAATGTCTAGCCGGCATCACTATGTGATGCCACAAACTATAAGTAAACTATAGATTTTATATGTTAACCAACTGTTTCTTCTTTTTTTTTTGACACATGTCATAGTTATACAACGATAATAAACTATAGATTTTATATGTTAACCAACTGTTTCTTTTTTTTTGACACATGTCATAGTTATACAACGATAATAAACTATAGATTTTATATGTTAACCAACTGTTTCTTTTTTTTTGACACATGTCATAGTTATACAACGATAATAAACTATAGATTTTATATGTTAACCAACTGTTTCTTTTTTTTTTGACACATGTCATAGTTATACAACGATAATAAACTATAGATTTTATATGTTAACCAACTGTTTCTTTTTTTTGACACATGTCATAGTTATACAACGATAATAAACTATAGATTTTATATGTTAACCAACTGTTTCTTTTTTTTGACACATGTCATAGTTATACAACGATAATAAACTATAGATTTTATATGTTAACCAACTGTTTCTTTTTTTTGACACATGTCATAGTTATACAACGATAATAAACTATAGATTTTATATGTTAACCAACTGTTTCTTTTTTTTGACACATGTCATAGTTATACAACGATAATAAACTATAGATTTTATATGTTAACCAACTGTTTCTTTTTTTTGACACATGTCATAGTTATACAACGATAATAAACTATAGATTTTATATGTTAACCAACTGTTTCTTTTTTTTTGACACATGTCATAGTTATACAACGATAATAAACTATAGATTTTATATGTTAACCAACTGTTTCTTTTTTTTGACACATGTCATAGTTATACAACGATAATAAACTATAGATTTTATATGTTAACCAACTGTTTCTTTTTTTTGACACATGTCATAGTTATACAACGATAATAAACTATAGATTTTATATGTTAACCAACTGTTTCTTTTTTTTGACACATGTCATAGTTATACAACGATAATAAACTATAGATTTTATATGTTAACCAACTGTTTCTTTTTTTTGACACATGTCATAGTTATACAACGATAATATTGTGAACTTGCGTTTGTATGTGTTCACTGCATAGGTTGTGATCGTCCACTCATTGTCTTTGCTCGAATTCTGTGCTTGTTTGCAACACTGACCATAGTGTCAATCATGTGGTCTGTCAATCATGTGGTCTGTCAATCCTGTGGTCTCGGTCACTGCTATAACAAAAGGATTTCCCTTCCAAACAAAACCACAACTCAAATTTAAAACCGGTAACAATGTTTAATTTTTAGAGTTTTAAAATGTCGCTTGGCAGAGAAGACAAGCGACAAACTTGCAATCAGAATAACAGTCACTTCCAACCAAACAAAAAATAACCGACTGGTCCGCTTAAAATCCTGACTGTACCAAGAGCCCAAACACAAACAGTCTTTCAGCTTAAGACCAAAAGGTCCATCTGTCTAATAGACCAACAGAGACCAACCATGTCCTTCTGCCTGTTCTTCTTAAATATATAAAGATATTGTGTCATTCGGGGTAGGCCAAAAAGCAAGTCCACTTGAGAATTATCAGCTGTTTAATCACTGGGCATAAAAACTGACTGACCAGGGTGTCTATTATCTGGAGTGGACATAACTTCTGTAGAATCTTAAGTGGCTCGCAATCTCAGCATGGAACCTCGTTTTTAAGAGTTAATTCCTTTTTCCAAGTGTAGAAATCAAATTCTAGGTGGCCAAAACCCGAACCAGATATTTTCCCATCACAGATCTGTCGTTTGTAACACACTATTGCTGAATATAGCAATGCAATGTGAACAGCAGTTGCTACATGTAGAAAGAATAATATATATTCTCACACATGTGCAGCTTTATGAGAAAATGAATATTAAATGTCTATGCTTTTGATATCCATTCAATCACTTGATAAACTATATGTAGTAAAATAAAAACTGGATCAGCAAACAAGACATTCATAAATCCAAAAGATAGACCAGCCTTTAACTGACTTAACTTGTAGTCATTGGTCTAAAGTCTTTTAATAAACACAGGTGAGAGCGATCTTAGAACAGGAATCGACTAGAACTGAGCGGCAAGCTAGACGCTGAACTGACGGCTGAAGAATAAGGGAAATACACCTGTTTGTATTGACCTCAAAATGGCTAATCATTTGCATAACTGTACATGGCTTACTTCATTGTCCCAGATGTCTCTCTACCACCGCTTATGCAAAACAAATCATTTGCATAACTGGATGCGGCTCACTTTGTTGCCCTGAATGGCTGTCTACACAGGAGTTTTGTAATCTGAAGCCTGTGAGTTCCATCACTGCAAAAAGAAATACATTTTAATTTTTTTTCATATCGGCTTAACTACACTACGCCATGACATCTACCAACTAGGATGTACAAACGGCATTGGATATGTGTACGGTGCAGACGACCAAACAACCAGCCACCTTCTTGAAGTCTGATCTCCACCCCCACATGGACCGGGCACGTCCTCCTGTTTCTCCCCTTCCTCTTACTTCTTCCTCTTCTTCTTCTGCCATCCTCCTCCTCTAAGTCTTATTCCTTTTTCTACTCCTCTCCTTTTTCTCTTTCTCTTATTATTTCTTCTCCTCCTTCTCATATTATTTCTCCTACTCCTTCTCATATTATTTCTCCTCCTCCTATTATTTCTCCTACTTCTCCTCCTATTCTTTCTCCTACTCCTCCTTCTCATATTATTTCTCCTACTCCTCCTTCTCATATTATTTCTCCTACTCCTCCTTCTCATATTATTTCTCCTACTCCTCCTTCTCATATTATTTCTCCTACTCCTCCTTCTCATATTATTTCTCCTACTCCTCCTTCTCATATTATTTCTCCTACTCCTCCTTCTCATATTATTTCTCCTACTCCTCCTTCTCATATTATTTCTCCTACTCCTCCTTCTCATATTATTTCTCCTACTCCTTCTCCTTTTCATATTATTTCTCCTCCTCCTTCTATTATTTCTCCTACTCCTTCTCCTTATATTATTTCTCCTCCTCCTTCTATTATTTCTCCTACTCCTTCTCCTTCTCCTATTCTTTCTCCTACTCCTCCTTCTCATATTATTTCTCCTACTCCTTCTCCTTCTCATATTATTTCTCCTCCTCCTTCTATTATTTCTCCTACTCCTTCTCCTATTCTTTCTCCTACTCCTCCTTCTCCTATTCTTTCTCTTACTCCTCCTTCTCATATTATTTCTCCTACTCCTCCTTCTCATATTATTTCTCCTACTCCTCCTTCTCATTATTTCTCTTACTCCTCCTTCTCATATTATTTCTCCTACTCCTTCTCCTATTATTTCTCCTACTCCTTCTCCTATTATTTCTCCTACTCCTTCTCCTATTATTTCTCCTACTCCTCCTATTATTTCTCCTACTCCTTTCCTATTATTTCTCCTACTCCTTTCCTATTATTTCTCCTACTCCTCCTATTATTTCTCCTACTCCTATTATTTCTCTTACTCCTTCTCTATTATTTTTCCTACTTCTTCTCTATTATTTCTCCTCCTCCTTCTATTATTTCTCCTCCTCCTTCTATTATTTCTCCTCCTCCTTCTATTGTTTCTCCTCCTCCTATTATTTCTCCTCTTTCTATTATTTCCCCTACTCCTTCTCTATTATTTCTCTTTGTCCTTTTCTTCCTTCTCTTTTTTTCCTACACCTTCTCCTCCTCATCTTCCTCCCTTCCTTTTCCTATCATCTCCATTTCACTCTTCTCTCCATTTTGTTTGTCTAATTTCTTTTTCTCTCTCTTTGTCCTTGTCCTAAATGATATGTAGCGAATGATTCTGACTTTTGAATATTTTATCTGACCTTTTTTGCTATATGCTTTGTATTTTGAAATTAAAACAAAAGTGATGTTATGTCTGTGTATTTGCAGCCGACAATGTTAAACTTTGGTAAGATTTTCATAAAATTCACTGCAAACTAATCAACTCTAAAAATACTTAAGAATAAATCCGTTCTTGGTGTTTCTTTACAATAACCCCACCATGAGAAAAAAAAAAAAACGCCTAGTTATTTTTTTTATTTTTTAAAATCTTTTATTTTATTTATTTTTATTATCTTTTAAATATATTTTTACTTTTTATTTATTTATTTATTTTTATATTGTTATTATCATTTTTAAATTGTTCAATTTTTGGTACGGATACTCCAGTTGTCACAAACTTGTAGAATCTCTGTGCATTTCTGGAACTAAAAAGTATTTTTTGTTATTTTAAATTTAATTTGATAACATTACGTGTTTCATCCATTTTATTTGTTTATGAATTAGACAACATCTATCGGGTAGGTGGAGCTTGTCAGCCTTGAAAGGCAGTCCATCTAGGAGAAGGTAACACCCTGATTTCAAACCTCCGCTGCCTTGTATCATACCCACCATTGGGAAAGGCTTCAGTAGTAAACCTTGAGGAAAAATCCGGAGTTGAGCTCCTAATGCAGTTCGACATTGCCTACAACTTCGTTCTGGCAACTCCTGCGACTGCCAAACTGTAACAGCCTTGCTGTTCATTTGGATCCATCAGTGACATGGAGAGGGGATGTGTCTGTCATTCATATAACCCAGGCTAGCATCCAACAAGACTCAACCAACTAAACCTAAAAGCGACAGTCTACAATCTGGAGAGGACACCTCAGACAGCCAGGACAACTAGGCTGGCTAAGGATGCATCACCCATAGTCGACCCTGACCGACAGAGGCCTGCTAGACAATAGCAACACACAAAACAGTCACTAATGTTTCACTGCTTCGTGACCTCATTTTTCAGTTTTTGTAAAAATCTAATTATCTAATTTTATTTCCCAAATTCCATAATTTATTAAAATATAGATAATTTGTAAAAAAAAACTTATTTGAACCATTTCTCATTTGTTTTTATGATTTTCTCATTTCCAATATTACGTAATTTTCAAAAATTAGTGACGACCTAAAAATTTGGTTTGGAAAAAAGCAACTGAACTATTAAAATAGTTCGTTTTTTTTTTTTGGCCGCTGTAAAGTAATACAAATACAAACAACACGGCTGAAACCCATAGTACCATGTACTAGCTATCCCTACCCGGCGTTGCCCGGTAATATTTACTTTCTTTTTGTCCCCCCCCCACACCCTTTTTTAAAACTCCCAATTTAGGTTGACCCCCCAAAAAAACTCTCACCCTTTTTCTCAGTAGCCCCTTACGTCTACAGTGGCGGCTGCCTTGTTTGGGGTGAACTATGTTTAAAAAAAAAAACTTTTAAAAAACTGTCGTTTGTTTATTTCTGCCAAATTATTTTTAATCTGGTTTTGAAAGTTAAATTTTATTATTAAGGTATCGTCTGGTCACAAAATTATTAATTGAACCAAATTATCATAAAACTATAACTAATTTTCTTGAGGTCATGTTTTAATCTCTATTTAAAAATTATTGGATGTAAAAAAATAGCTTCCAGAATTTCAACATTTTAATACATGAGGATTTGCTAACAATTTTTAAGCCAGAAATGACTTTCTATTCAACATTTTAAAGGCTTTAAAATTTTGAAGGATCACAAAGTCATTTTTTTTCCGACTTTTAACAAAACATTGAAATGTCTGACTTGTTTATAGAGAAACCAAAATGCATTCTGTGGATTTCATTTCGTAATTATTATTTTTAAATAGGATTTTATAAAATTTCGTTTTATTTCATACTATTTTTTTTTTTCATATTCAATAAATATTCGATTAATAGTAATAAATAAAATAATTCAATGTGTATTGATTTACTCCTCTCCAGGAGTTAGGCACAAGGCCAGTTTTTATCTTACTCCCACAAGTAAGATGTGACCCAAGGTCGGGTCGGGAAAGTAGGGTTTAAAAATTGCCTGGGCAGCGCCGTCGGCATTCCCCGGTAGGGGCGCCTCAGGCAGTAAGCAATAAACTTACTCCTCCCCAAAGAGGGGAGGCGAAGCCTGGGAGGGATGACCTCCTAGAACTGCACAGGACAGACCCATAGACCGGCGTAAATCAAGCCCTGAAAGCCAAGACAATACCAGTCTATGGGGTGCAGTATCCATCGGAACAGATGCTACACTTTGATCTTAGCCAAAAGGCCAAGAACGTCTATGTGTAATTACCAAAGTTATGTTGATGCGAGAAACACACACACACACATACATGTGAAAGTAGGAACTTAATCTTTTATTAAAAGATTAATTTCCTATTTACTTGCCTCCATAGGTCGGTTTTTAATGTGGGGGAAAATCCAGCACCCTAAAAATTGGCACTCTGGATTGGAATAAAAATTTAAAATTACCTCAATCACGAATGAGTTCTCCTTCATTGACCGAAGACAGGATAAACTGTATAGCATCAGAACAGAGACTACACTCTGTTCCTAAAAAAAACATGTCTCTTATCGAAATGCACTGAGTCTCTAGGAGTTTCTGACTATCTGAACACTCATTGAAAAATTGTACAATTTAAGAAAATAAGGCGCCTTTTTTTTTCATAATGGCGGTGTTGTTGTAGGGTTTTAACGACATGTCAACTATCATTGTGTCATTTTATGCTGAACTGTTTTTGTATCCGATTAATTTGTAGATTCATTTGAATTTCAAGACATCTTTGTTACATACAGCACCTGGTCTTTCCAAATCGTCACCCATTTAGTATTGGCCAGGCTCAATGTTGCTTAACATTGGTGATCTTATGGTAACGCGTGTGATTGTAAAGAAACATCAAGAATTGTTTTAATAAATAATTAGCTGTAGACTTTCCTTTCTAATAATAATTAATAATGATTAATAATAATTAATAATAATTAATGATAATTGTAGTACCAGTAGTACTAATACTAGAATACTGCGCTAAAAGAACTTAGCAACCTTAAAAGCAGTAAACCTTCACTCTGATATTTTCCTTTTTTTTAATGGTCATTTTTTTATATTCTATCATGAACTCCATGCAGGGTTGACCCCCCCCTAACCTATTCGTAATCCTTGTCTAGAATATATCCTGTTTACACATAAGGCCAGATCCACCTGAACAAATATATTTTAACTAATATTTGTACTAGTAATGTGCCCACCAATATTTCATCTAGTATCCGGACCCTTCATATGGTAATCAGGCTTGAGTTGCTATCTTGAATTGCATTCTTTATAGTTGTTGAATTGCAGATTTAGGATGGATGGATGTACAGGGTGGGCAAAAATAAGGGTCCTATTTTTAAAAATTCATAACTTTTTTATTTATTGATTTAAAAAATTTTTTTTTTTAGAATAAGTAAAGGACCCCTTCCGAAGCAAGCATGAGCCGTATTAGCCCTAAGGAACGTACCCTCATTTAGAAAACATTATTTTTGCTTAAAATACTCAAAACAGTGTAAAAAACAATACTTTAGTTTTTGTAAGTTTTAAGAAGTGTTTTTCGGCTAAAATTTGTTTTGTTTATTTCAAAAAATCTCGGAAGGGTCAGTCTACACACACATAAAGTTTGGTGAGTTTAACTTTTATTTTGTGGAAGTTATTCAAATTTAAAGATAGGACCCTTATTTTGGCCCACCCTGTATATAAACCATGTTTAATATTCGTAATATTAATTGATTCAATTCTATAAAAATCATTATCTGCATCCGGGTTGTTTGTGTTTGTTTGTATCATAAATTCAAACAACCTTTCAAATATAATTTTACTTACATGACTTACATTTCTATAATAATATGATACTAATGGTTGTAGTAGCAATTGTACTAATACTAAAAGAAGGCACTAAAAACAAAAACTTAGCAACTTTAAAAGCAGTAAATAAAACCTCACTTTGAGATTTTTTTTTTTTTTATGCACATTTTTTTAGTATCGTATCGTAGCAATAACAACCTCAACATTAAATAGAAAATTAAATTTATGTTCTTTAACTCCGAGGCCAAAGTGATGATCTGTGATTGTAGAGTTGGAAAATTCATCAGAAAGAGGAAAGTTCCCCTGCTCAGTTTGTGGAAAGGGAGTCGAGTGCAACTCAGTTTTTTTTGTGGTACTGGTTAACATTGTGTACATAGGAAATTCAGTGGAATTACAGGTAGGTTGAAGGATGATAACCAGTTTATGTGCAAGAAGTGTAAGACAATGGAGACGGATGAGAACTCAGGTGTGGAGAAAGTATATTTGGATGATGAGGCTATTAATGTTGTTCAGAAGTTTTGTTATCTTGGTGATACCGTTGGAGCACAGGGAGGAGCTGGTGCTAGTGTGATTGCAAGAATTAGGAATGGATGGCGTAAGTTCAAGGAACTTCTGCCGTTACTAACCAGAAGAGCGTTACAACTGTTCACCAAAGGAAGAGCCTATCAGGCATGTGTATTCAGTGTGATGGTGTATTCAGTGTGATGGTGTATTCAGTGTGATGGTGTATTCAGTGTGATGGTGTATTCAGTGTGATGGTGTATGCAGATAAACCCTGGCCAATTGAAGATATGCGTTGCAAGGAGAGAAATGATATGAGAACGATACAATGGATGTGTAATGTGAGTTTGAAAAACAAGCTTAGATCTGATGACCTCCGAGGAAGATAAAATCTGGAAAGAATAGAAAGATGTGTACAGTACATGAGACTTAGGTTAGTAGATGTAGAACAGTTATGGTAGCAGGGGCAGTTCACAAGAAAAGACCAAGGAAAACAGGGGAGGAAGTGATTAGGATGGATTTGAGAGAAAGGCCTGGCCAGAGATGGTGTAGTTTGGAAGTGAATTTCTGAAAGCCGTCCAACACATGCCAACATGTAAAACAGACGTTAAACCTAATATGATGATGATTGTAAACGTTGAAATTGTATAAGTATTTAATTCCGACAAATCAGGTCAATTGCTCTAATTACTTTTTTGAAGTGTTTGCTATTTGATATGAACTACGGCGATCCTTAATAGTAGTAATTTTGGTCTTCACATGTCCGCCTCCAATCGTGGACCCCAGTCGCATGTTTGCCCGGTCGGGTGTAAGTATCGCCATGATATGAATACTGTATTTAAATTTACAAGTTTTTTAAGCAGATATTTACAGTATGTAGAGAGTATGTAAAATCTGAACACATAAGATAATTTGAATATTTTTAATTTAATAAAAATGAAATGAAAAATTTAATGTTTTTAACAGTTTATGAAGGTAAAATGGTGACATAAACAGAGGCTGACGAAAATGGAGACATAAACCGAGGCTGAAGAAAGTCCGGTAAAAAGGCCTATTACAGGTCGTCTTTGTTAGGATTTGAAACCGACGGTACCGATGTTGTTCTGATGGCATAATAGAACAGACAGTCATAAATTAGATACTTTTGGTCGATCTAGTGTACTTCACCTCTGGGATGCTGTACAGGAGCATCCAGCTGAAGTTCCCCCACCAGCATCACCACGTCGGAGGTTCCACTCGCCACCATGATAGTTGTTCACTATCCTGTAACCTTTTTTGTACTCATCATTCACTGTTCCAATGAGGAAAAGAAATTTAGGTGAGGTTGGAGAAAATGAATCTTGAGTGACATTCGGCATCTCATATCACCATAAGTCTGTAACAATCTCTTGCTAATCTATTGCCCGTCCGTTACCAAGGAAACCATAGCAGACTGACTCAAATGCTTCCCATGCCTTCAGTTCCTTGAGGGTAAAATTCTTCTTAAATTCCTTTTCTCTCAGAACTTCTCGGATCTGAGGTCTGACGAAGATATCCACCTTTAACTCTGACGGATATAGTTCTCTGTTAATTACATCCTGACCTAATATGGGGGTACCTGTCAGAGTCTCATCCACTGGTTAAATAGAATTTGTCCTGGTCATGGCATGAAACCGTATCCAGTGGTATACACCCATTGATCTCGGATTAGATTGTTTGAATCAGAAAAAGTGAGTTTGTAAAACCTGTTAAATATTAAAAAAATAAAAATAAAACATCCTCTTTATATTTGGTACTGTAATGTATTCTCCCTTCAGTAATTATGTCTGTGATATCTAAATTATCTCCCTTGATTTATTCTGACCAACGTTAAAAAAATGCTCTCATGTCCCGATGTTAAAAAAACTTGTCCACACATGTGCAGAAGTTATCATCTTTTTGGCTGGGCTTTCAAAGCCATTGGACGTTGTACGACCTGTTGGCTATCTTTGCATGATCTTAAAACTCTGGTAACAGACATAGACTCCCTTTCTGGTAGCAATCACCTAGACTCCCAGCGCACCACAACCTACATAAATGTAAGTCATATTTACTTATACTTTGTTCATGAAAATTCTCTATCTCTGACCTCGGAAACATATGTCTCTCTTATTTTATTGGGACATTAATGTAATCTTTTCTGTGATGTTACCATTATCCATTTGTATATTAGATTAAGTACCACCTTACATTTTTCAACAAACATTTTATATGAGAATAAATGTTCATGTATGTAAATCTAACTGATTTTTAAAATTTTGATTCACGCCAAACAAGGCACATTGCCACTGAGACGTAAGAGGCTACGGAGAATTAGGGGACAAATGTATGGGGGCCACCTTCAGTGAGAAGTTATGTAGCGAGATGTTTGTTCAAGTTACATTTAAATTTCTGCATGTTTGTACATTCTGGGAAACAGGAAGCAGGAAGGGAATTCCAAAGGCTAGCAGGGCAGGAAATAAGCTTTTAGAGTAGAAAGGTTTACAACATCTGGGGACCTCCACAACAAATGGATTGGGAGTTAGCTGATTGTCGGGTTAGTATTATATCGTGGGGCCACCAGAGCATCAAGTTCTTCGGAGCACATTCCATTGAAGTACTTGTAAGACAAGCACAGGGATGCAACATTGCGGCGATGGGACAGTGGATTGGTGGACTGTACGAGACCTATTAAATTAGAGACTCTGTTTTGGACCCTGTCTAAGAGGGAGAGACTAGTGGGTGGTGCACCAGCTTAGATGTGATAACAATACTCCATGCCTGGGCAGATTGTGGATTTGTAAAGATATAGGATACTGTCAGGTGTGAGAAGTTTTCTAACCCGGTAGAGGGAGCCCACTTTCCTTGCAGCAGACTTTCTTCACTGTTGTTCTCTTCTCTTCTCTTCTGACACCCATGGGTTATCCACGATAACGCAACACACAAAATGTCGACCTCATGTTCTGGAAAGATATATCCAAACACATGTTTGCTAGAAACGTAAAAGCTAGGACATAAAATATTCCTTAGCTTTACTTATTAATAGTGTTAATGTCTGTGCAGATATTTTTAACAGTTGAATTGTGAACATAGTTAAAAATGTAGGTGCGCAAAAAAGTTATGAGAATTTTTTTAAAAAGCATTGTTGTAATAGGAGTATGAAAATATATCTATGGCAATTAGTTACACAGAGGCGTCCATGTTTCATCCTCGCAGGGAGTCATCAGACTAAGCGCACGGATTTTTGTAAACCGTTTTTATCTATCTAAGTAGTGTTTAGTCTAGCTAACTAACCAATCGGATTCATTGTTATTTCTTCCTCACGGGTTAATGTTTCAATGGCCGAGCTTCCTTTTTTTTGGGGGGGGGGTGTTTGCTAGTGTGTCAAATTAACAGGTGACCTTATTTTAGCACGTGCGGGATTGAAATAATTTATTTTCGAATAATTTTGTTTAGATATTGATTTTAGTTTAGTTTTATATTTATTTCTTTCATTTTATTGATTTATTTGTTATGTATATAGTTATCCTAAAGTGAAGTTTATTCTATGTCTACAGTTGGTTGCTATTTCGCTTCTGCAGTTTAATAAGTTTTGGGGATCTTTAAAATTTAAAATTTCTAAATTGTTCTAATATATTGACAAGTGGAGCGATAGAACCCCCGTCCCTCCAGATCTTCTCAACATCCTTGGTCTATTAATGACAAGCCACACCGGTGATCATCATAAATTAACTGGACTTTACAAGCGCCTCTCCATCGTTACTATTCAAGGAAACGCCTTGAGCCTGCTCTCGGCCTCTCAAGCCAGCAGGACATCCTATGAAACTTCCTATATGCATATTGGTTTTGAAAAAGGGACATTTTATTAATTAACTATTATTTATCGTTGTTGCATAAATTTTTCAAGTCAAATTAACAAATATATATATTGCGCTGATCAGTATTGACTACATTTCCCTACAACGTTATCTACTCTATAAAATGATGTCAGCCGGAGTTTAGACTTCAGACCTGAATAAGATCGCATGTGATATCGATATTTCATTCTGTCTAGCCAGTTTGCCGTCTTTTTCCCTCCAGCATGTCCACATAATGGATATGCTGGAGGAGTTACATCTCTCCATTACAATATCAAAATGTCCTTTGCTTCTGCTTGTTTTAATAATAATAAAAATTAACTTGCCTGAGATGATAGCGGCCATTTTAAATAATGGAAGTAAATACTCTCAAGCAGCGCCGGAAACAGACAGCTAGGTAATACAAATGTTTACTGTGTAAATGTCATTGATAATCAAACATCTGTCACATATTTGCTGAGCTAAAAAGCAAATAATTTGTTTCTTTAAAGATTTAAAAAATCCAGTAAGGTTAAACTTCTTTGGTTTTGATGGCATAGTCCTAACTGGTAGGTAAGTTATGAGACTCTTAAGTATATGTGCGAACAAAATAAAGTAACAAGGAAAAAGGAATTGAATATTTTGTACAAAAATCGGCTCCAAATTCAATCAATATGAATAAAAATGAATATATATTGGTCAGTCAATGAAAAGAGCTAACAAAAAATATCTCCAAAAAGCATAAAAAAACAATCCGGTAAAAACTTTGTATCAAGCTGTTGGGAGCCGGTTCTCTATAAAAGAAATCCATATAGATTATCTGCAGTCCAGTATTCAGTAACTCATTATTGTAGCAATATTCAACGTTGTGTAGCAGTTTAAACAACGTATACACTCCTCATGTCAAATAAGCACTAAAAACAACCCGTGGAAGAAAAATACACACAAACCGAACTGTTCGTATTCATACAAGCAGCAGGAGCATGATGCTTGCTGAGTTCATTTAAACTGAAATAGTTTGGATTCGACTCTATCATTGAACAAATTTTTGAATGCTATATACCCTCTGTTATGGTGTGATGTTTATCTACCCTAATTCAGGAGTAGATAGACTCTTCCAGAGACTGTGTCATAGCAGTCATGGCGGCAATCATTGGTGGCAGTCATAGCCACAGTATCAGACGCAGACTTTCTGTAACATACTATTCTGTACTTTTGTAAATACACTCTTGTAAATATACCACCTTGTTGTCTTAATTATTATCGGCCCTTCAAGGTCACAACACCTGATGTTTTGTAAATAAAATGCATATAATTTAATTTGTACAAATTGTATTGTTCATTCATTTAATGTCCGTTAATTCCTCTACATAGAAAATCCTTGATGTCATTAAGGAATTAAAACAATTACATTTACATATTTTTTATTGACCTCTCTTGACACAAGGACAGTTTAAAGTGTGTTTCTCAACAACTTACGACATCTGTTATATTATGTTTCAGAATTTTTTAGATGAGGATTCGTACTTTGTATTCTTTTGGATTATTAAGACTACTATTCTCATCTTTGGTTGTTATATTGAAAACGTTTCAGCCGATGTAACCTCCGACCATCTTCAGGGATATCTTTTCAAACTTGAGAACGTTCGAATCGAACTTGGGAATCTTTGAACTTAGTAACCTGTACGAAATTTCAAACTGAATCGGGGGTAGATTGTTCTTATTCTGCCTGCCATAACCAGATAGAAGTGCTGATTTTATGCTATTCGTAATGCTTGCCTGTTGTTAGGATTGAACCTACAACCTCCAGAGTGTTTTCATGTAGAACTGATTGTTAACCGAAGCTAGTTCCTGTTACACCACATGTTTTATTGTCTACAATAGCAGACCTATACACACACACACACTCACATATATATATATATATGTTAGGAACTATGCCTATCCTATTTTTTGTTAACAATGGATTTTCCTATATCCTGTTTCCTTTGTTTTGTCAATACAGTGGGCGAATTTATTTTAACACGTGGTTTCTTGTATTTCTATTTTAGGTTTTAAATTTTAACTTGTTGAGTTTTTTATTTATTTATTTTTTATTTATTTATTTTTTAATTTTTAATTTTTTTATTTATTATATATCCTCCTAAGGTAAATTTATTTCTGTGTAAACAGCTGTTTGCTATTTCACTTCTAGAGTTTAATAGGTTTCGGGGATCTTTAAAATTTAGGATTTCATATTTTTCATTCAGTCATAATCTACACGGGTCGTCTAAGTTTCTACATGTACTGGCCTGTCTTACTATTTTCCATTCCATTATTGGTGAGTGTCCATTTTCTTTGAGCTCCAAATAATGGTTAGCTAGTGCTGTTTTAGTTCGACGTTCTTTGTTTTTAAATGTGCTTTTGTGGTCATAGTATCTGGTCTTAAAGTCTAGGGATGTCATACCCACGTAGTATTTCTTGTTATTTGGTCTTTCGTTGGCAAATATCGTTGCTTGGTATACAACACTTTTAGTTAGGCATTTATTTTGTAATGGACAAAGTTTACGATTCATGCAGTTACATCTTTTCTCTTCATTGCTAACTTTTTCGTTTCTATTCGGGTGGTTATTATTAGTGTTTTGTTTATTTCTATTAGGATTGTTTATATTTTTGTTCTTCGTAGTGTTATTTTTGTTATATTTTCCACTTTGTTTATTTTTTTCTTCTCTGTTGTCCTTTAGTATTTTGTTGTGTGTGCCTTAATTATCATTTCTAGGTTTTCACAGCAGCTGTAGGATAGTTTTAGATTATTTTTATTGAATATTTTATGTAGAGGGTTGGTTACAGGGAAGTGTTTTTCAATCAGATTTAGGAATTTTTTGCCTAGTTTAGTTTTTAGCATCTGGTTATAGGGAGGGGTATAGTAGATTATATTTCTTTTTTTGTTTTTATTTTTAATTTTGTTGTTATTATTGGTGTCCTGTTTTTTATATTTAATTTCGGTATTATGGTAACCACTATTTTTTGGAGCTGTATTGTAAATGTTGATTGATTTTTTAAAAATGCTTTCGTTGCTAGAATTGTTGATAAGCCTACTTTCGATCGAATTCGGGATATGTTTTATGATTGATGGGGGGTGATTAGACTTTGGGTGTACGTATATTGGGTTGGCGTTATCTTTTAGGTATGGTTCGTAAGTGTTTTTATTTAAGTTTAATGTGACGTCTAGAAAGTTCGTTGTTTTTATGTTAGCCATTACTTCTACTTTTAGGCCTAGTTTTTTCATTTCCATATGTATAATTTTCTTGAAGTCTTCTCCCTTGACTTTGTTGGAGTCTCTTATTATCGTTAATCCATCATCTCTATAAAGGCCGATATCCGTATTATCGAATATATTTGTGAGTGTATATAAAATGAATAACCTCACAAGATCAGATGCCTCCGCAGAGTCAAGGGCACCCATGGCCAAATCAAAGGAGTTTGTCATATTCGTTTTAATCCATTGGTCCTCGTTGTTGATTAAAACTGATCTCCTACATTTTTTAATGATGTGAATTTCATCCTTGATATATCGGTATATATCTCGGCGAATTCAAATAACGGATTAGAGTTCTTTGGTTAGTATACGTAGAACAGTTGAGGTAGCAGGTTCAGTTCACAGGGGAAGGCCAAGTAAAACCTGGGAGGAAGTGATACAAATGGTCTTGAGAGAAAGAGGGATAAAGGTCCGGCTAGAGATAGGTTAGTTTGGAAGTCAACTTTTAAAAGCCGTCCAAAACATGCCAGCATGTAAAACAGACGTTAAACCGAATATGATGATGATGATGATGATGCTGATTTATATGTTTACGGCTATTGATCAGGGCCGCTTGGACACATGCTTTTGTTTTATTTCTTTGAAGCCAATTGGTCCAAAAAGAAATTCATTTTTTCTGCACATACCTATTGTAAGGAGTGTTTGTTTTTATATAATTAGCGCGACATATGTTCCATTAATTTTAAATCATGAGTCCAAAATTGCAAGTAATGCTTACAAAAAAAAAAAAAAAAAGAATTAAGTACCATTAGAAACGGTTTATATTTTTAGTTTTCAGAGCATGTGAATAACCCAAATTAGAAACAATTGCCATGAAGCCATTATCTCTTCAGAAAACGATAATCTCTCGTATTCAGAAAAAATGGCAAGCCATTAAATGGGGTTTCCTTTCTAGACAACAACAACCAAATTTATGTGTCTTATATTCAATAAGACTTATTTGAATCTATTGGACTACTATGTGTGTAACTAGCAAGATTAGTCGTCATGGTGGTGTTTTTGGTATTTAAGCTTCTATGAGTGTACCGGACTCTGGGATAAGCACCACCCGGTAACGTCTCAAACCTGCTTGCCATGCTGCATGCAGTCAAATCTTTTCTAACACACTCAAGTCATGTCTTTCTTGGTCTACCATGCTCCTTAGTGTCTAGGATATCTAGACGTGTTATGAAGTTGATGCAAAATGTGGCCAAACCACATGAGACACCAAGCGCATAAGACATCAATAATCCAACCAATTCCAAGTTTCTGATGAAGCGCAATTGAAGGGATCCCTTCCGTTAGTTTCCAGCCTCACATCCACCTTATCATGGCACGATTGTTACACGAAAACCATTGCAGATCAAAAGCATTTGTCTCCCTTTCCTGCAAAATAGTAGACACAGGCTGAAAACTGTAACAACTAATGTTAAAAGCGAAATTTTCTACTTAGGGCTAGAAGAAGGAGAAATCTGAAAATTTCATTAGAAGTTAAAGAGTAGAATTAGAGCTATGTGTCAGGATATAACGTCATGAACAGGAAGTTCAAAGTGAGACGTGGCAAAGAAGATAGCAAAGTCTTCCTCTTTGGTAGGTGAGTTGGTTGAATTCGGATGTCTTTTTAAAAACTCTATCTTTGTTCGCCCCCACCTCCACCGGAGGGGAAGACGAGGAGAGGCTTATGTAAAATGTAACTTAGAGTGCTGCAATAAAAAGTAAAGCAACAAATAACAATTAGTAATACCTCTGGTCGCATATCTTTGCTAGAATATACATACACCTCCCCAAAAAGAAGAAGGTAATCCCCGAGATAATGATACTATTATCACAGTACAGATACTACACAACTCCAAAAAGAGGGGATATGCCTGTAAGGATAGTTGCATAACAAACGAATATATAGTGCATTACCGCTAAGGGAGAAGGTAATGTTTAAGAGTATTGTCTCATAACGACACAATATATATTCTATCCTTAAAACGAATGGAGGAATTACCGGGATGTAGCTACCATGACAATAAAACAGAAATACTACACAACCCTAACCTGAATGGAGCATTGAAAGATAGTATATCAGTCTGAAATAGTGTAGTAAACTGAATTGAACATTAAAAGATAGTTATAATATAATTCGGCTTCAGACAGACAGATACCAACTCTCCATTAGTAATAACAGTAATAGTATTGTTTTTGACTTCTTGTTTACCACGTTTTTGATACTATTTTGTTTAACAGACGTACTGCAATTGAACAAGCCTGTTGTTGACGTTTTCCTTTTAATTGTTACCCTTTTACAGAACTAATAAGGGAAAGACGATAACATAGAAACTTCTTCTGCTGTAACTTCACTACAGCTATGATGACGGCTTGATAACAACGGAAAAGAAAAGAAAGAGATGTCGCTAATCATTGAGCTGACTACTTACAACGTGACAACGAGAAAACACCGGCCAGCGGTTATTAATAATATGAAAGATATATTCGGTTAATTACTTCCTATTTCCGTCACATAAATTATTTAGAGTTGAAAGAACACGCACTCGTGCCAGATTATTTCCTTCTTTTCACCACCAACAGAGAACACGTTCGCGCTTGATATCAGTAGCAGTACTTCGTTTTCTCTTCAGCAACAAAAGATAAACTGACAACAGTCCAAAACACACATGAACGACGTGGCGTCCAAAAAAGATCTTCTCATTAAGCAAAAAATCTCACTCTTTTTATTTAGCTATTTTGGACTGCCAAAAGTGCCTATTTTGCATAATCCTTCAACTCGAAATTAAACGGTTCTAGGTTCGCTCCGTGTGCGGCCACTGTTTCCTTACAGTGGCTGCATGCTAGTCGTGGCTGCTTATCCCTTGGTCTCTTTGCACCGTTACCACATAATAACAGCACACAATCATTTGGGGTTTAACAATTCTTTCAGGGTTTTCTTTTACAATATACATACATAGTGCCCCATGGGGTTTCCCCAATCCATTCCCCAGAGGGGGCAGGAGCAGCTGTTTCAAACACAACTTCTCTCCTTCGCAGTTCAGGAGCAAGATAATGATTTTATCAGCTTACCGTCTACGTGTCACTGGAGACTTCCTGTTTGTGGTGCAACATCCTGAACACGTAGCTCTAATTCTACTTTTTAACTTTTACTGGAATTTGCCGATCTTCTGTTTAATCTAACTATGTGGAAAATTCT
The DNA here is from genome assembly GCA_963556195.1 of Sepiola atlantica. NCBI lineage: Eukaryota > Metazoa > Mollusca > Cephalopoda > Sepiida > Sepiolidae > Sepiola > Sepiola atlantica. The sequence goes on along the minus strand of OY744540.1, from coordinate 66,256,142 downwards.
GTTTTCAACATTATTTCACACCCAATATTGTTACATTGTAAATATGGAATGATTTGATGGATGGTGAGAAATATTCAAGGGGACCAAATATTTTTGTAAACACATATAAAACCCTAATAAGACTTCATATAGAGTATTGTACATTGACCTGTGCTCCAGTGTCTAAAAATGGAAATTTAAATGTAATATTGAGATTGGAAGGCATACAAAGAAGAGTGACACACCTAATGAAAATAGTAAAAGATTAGTTAAGGATTAGAAAAATTAGGATTAACTACTTTATTAGAGAAGAATGGGAGGAGATTAAATTGAAATTTTGAAAATAATAACCAGGGTTGCGGAGTCAGTCGGATTCATGAGCAGAGTTGGAGTTGGATTTTAAAAAATGACAATAAAAAGTGATTTACTCCATGAAATTCTATCATTTATGTTGATTTCGATGTGCCATTGATTAAGCTCATCTTTGACCGGGTCATTCCAGATCTTCTTTGGATTGTCGTTTCCACGGTTACCCTCAATTGAGCTGTATGTACATCTATTTATCCAACGAGAGCTTCGTTTCCTATATACATAGCATTGCAGTATAAATTCCTTTATTTATACAAACATTATTGGCTACATATGTGCTCAAAATGTTTTAACTAAAACATGTATGCACATATGTAGCCAATAATGTTTGTATAAATAAATATTTATACTACAATACAGCTCTACCTGTTATTTAGCACTATTTTATAAACACTTGAGTTTTGTTGGATTAGCATGTAGGAAACAACAACACTACCATTACTTGCAGGTGCAACGCAGAGCCGACTCCAGTCTAGACACTTTCTGACTCAATAGCATGAAGTCAGAACTAACTCTGTCGTGCTTGTTAGTTTAATTTTAAAAGGTATCAATGCTTGTTTGGATGTCGATAAATATGTTTCAACAATAAACATATCAAATTTATATGAGCTTGTCCATCCCGGCTCTCACCCAACCAAATGTAGGTTACGGATATCAAATTATTACTAGTGTACCCATCCCATCAAAAAATGATGCCATGCTTTTTTCCCCGGCTCACCTACAACTTTTATTATTACTTAAAAAAAAAATTACTCCTTGTTCTCAACGTGATTGACCCTCAGCCACTGCCGTCTAGTATCTATTTGGGGATCAAAATAAAAAGGAGCAATAAGGTTTTGATATTTTTTACAGTTGGGGATGGATTTATATATACTAGGGCATGACGTGTCCAGCCAATTGATCGGATCGGCCCTCTCCGAGCTCTCGTCTAGCCAACGTAAGGGCTGAAGTGGACGAATGCCTATTCACCAGGATCCCATCCTACGGCATCACAGGTCGCCACCCACAGCCAACAGGTGGTCCCGTTTTCGAGGGGAGGGGGAGGTCTTATCCTCTACACGAGGTTGCAGTCATCGAATTCTAGGCCCTACCGACAGGGTGCTGAAAACACCAAGACTAACCCCTGCCTGATGATGATTTGATGAACCAAATCAAAAGAACTCGTGAAAATATGGAACAGGAAACCCACAGAACTTATATACACCAATTTTACAGGAATATCAAATGGACTATTCGGAAAATTGAAAAGAAATTTTTAAAGCCTTATAACACAAAACAACTTTGTGTTAATTATTTGCTTTAATCAAAACATGCTACCTAAATGCACACACGCACACACACACATAAATATATATATATATATATAATTAACTTGTTACAAATATCCAGGGGGTATGAATCCGAAGGAAGTTGAAACCGGGTTTATGAGAGTGCTCAATGAAAATTCAGAGCAAAATATATATTTTCAATTTTCAATCTCCCGTTAAGGTGAAGTTAAAATTTATGCCATTTGAATTCCATCGCCAGCCCGATGAGTTGGTCGCTATTTGCACCAATGAAACAAAACTTGTTTTGTCGCAACTAATGGAATAAAATAAAAAAATATATATATATATATATATATATTATTGAAAAAAAATGACAACAGGTTTTATTATATTAAAGATTAACAAGGATACTTTGCGTTTTCTGGGGATATGCATAACAAAATAAGTGTTAAAAAGTATATGTAACATCTTTCTTTTACCCCCCCCCCTTCTCTCTCTCTCTCTCTCTCTCTCTCTCTCTCTCTCTCTCTCTCTCTCTCTCTCTCTCTGGCAACTGGTTCAATATAATAGAATAAAAGAAAATTGACTGATTGTTCCAGTGTTGTTTTTAGAAATAAATCCCAGTAGAAAAGTAATTTTTGTTACCCCCCCCCCCCTCCAGCATGTAGTAATTTGGTCCCTTGTGGTGATCCCCAAGGAAATGAACATTACACTATTATTTTTTTTTTACTGTTCAACACATGCCAGCATCTAAAACTGGCATTAAACCGAATACAATGATGGTGAGGTTCGTAAGTGTATCTTGTGTAGTTCCTGACTTTTAGCCGGACACACAGACAGAGATAGAATTATGACCTTCGTTTATATTATAGATTATTTTAGTCCGTGTTAACAGAAAGCAATGTGTTTGTGAAAAAAAGTTACTAATTGACATTTTCTCAGCAAAAAGTAATGCGTGCAAGGAAGATGTCAATGATCAACTCCAATCCTGTCAACCGAGAATATTTTTAACAAACTATGTGAAAAATGACAAGAACGCATCAAATATTCCTGTTTATAAAATTATAATTAATTAATTTTTTTAAATCGTCCTCTACAACAGTTTGGGCATCAGTTATATTTTTTATAAACAAATTCTGTCTGTGTCTGTTGCATGATGGTCTCGCTTTGTTGATTAATTGAGCTGGTGAATATGACTAGTTAAGATATTAACGACCAGTTTTCCCCATAACCAGCCATGTGCGATGTTTTGTATTTTTCTATGCTAATAAATTTTTAGTCAGTCAGAACGCCTTTAAAAAAAATCTCTATATTTATAAACTTAGGTATACATATATGTATATATATATGTAAGATAATGAAGAGTGGAAAAAATGAATCATGGACGAGTCCATCGTGGGTGGGACGTCGAGAAAGAAATAAAGGCGACTTGATAACTGTTAAAAAGGAGAAGGTTCGGCAGTGCAAGTGGGACTTGAACAATGACGGTTTCAAAAACGCGAAGAGTCGAAACGCTTTGTGATCGGAGTATCGATGTACCGGATGAATGCGAGTTTACCGATATTTATGGCACCGATAAAGCTTTATTGGGCATAGTACCCAAGCCCGTCTTGCTGTTAGACTTTTGTGTCCGCTGACTAAAAATGCGACTGATAGGCAAGTTGGTATATGAAGCAATCCCCTGACTTGTACTTCATCAAAGTACTTGTAGAACAATTGCTTCAGTTCACGCTCGGATAGACAATGCAGAGCAAATTGCTTTCCAATCGGATATATATATGAACGAATTTCTAGCGTAAACCAAGTCTGTGACCTCAGCAAGAAAAAGACTTTCATGAGACAAAATTATGTCAAAAGATTGTTTAATATGTGTGCGTAGCCGGCATAAACCATCCGGTAATGGCAAATAAAAAAAACCAAAGTTTTTTCATATACGTTCTGTTCTTTGTCATTCTTGTTGGATCTTACCGCGTACCCTGAAAGAACGGGTAATGCAACATATATATATATATATATATATATATAATAAATATTTGTTATTATTTATTATCTATCTATGTATACGCTTCGTCCTTTTTAATAATCGGGACTAATCAGCATAGAGATATGACTATTCACTACCGGTCATGCGATTTGAAACTCCGGATTACGAGTATTTTGCAACTCAAATCCGACGCCTTAACCACACGACCAATCTTAAATAGCTAATAAAATGTGATAATTTTAACACTTTATCGGCGGCTATTACGTCTGAGAGCGTTCTACTTCTTTTTAATGGAAGGAACGATGCATTTAAAGCTAGTGACGTCATGCTGTGTTAATACTAAACTTACAGTGCTCTACTTTTTCGAGGAGCAACAAATAATAATAAATATTTGTTATTGTTTATTATCTATGTACGTATACGTTTCGTCCTTTTTAATAATCGGGACTCATCAGCATAGAGATATGACTATTCACTACCGGTCATGCGATTCAAAACCATGGATTACGAGTATTTTGCAACTACAATCCGACGCCTTATATATATAATTTATATTTCATGTGATTTGGGATGACTATCTAAGTCGATGACGAACGATTTTTTTTAAAAACTAATAGCTAAACGCACATGGCGTGTGGATTCTGCGACTTGAACCTTTAGGAATTAACAGCTCCATTAGTATATACAAAAAATGATGACGACTACAGACTGTAATCCAGGATTTACTTGCCTGAAAATTTCCTTTTTTCTTTTTTTTTTTATATACGAGCACTGAAGATAACCACCCCCAGGAAATAAATACATAGGACATAGGAGCATTTTATAAATATCTCGGTAATAAGCCGAAACAATTGTATGCTGGAAATAAAAACATTTTTGTGAAATGGTGTGAATCTGTTCTTCCTGACATTTTACGTGGTTTAAAGGAAATGAAAATATTTCATACGATGGCTCTAACCGTCACACTATTTAGCTATTGCAATTAATTTATGTTATAAAATTTATATTTTAAATATAAAAACTTTAAATATAAATACATATATAGATATATATACTATACGTTACATATTCTAGAGACGTACCATGGTTTCATTGACATGGATAGACCTTTACCATTTAGAAAAGGTCCTTACAATCCATCTCAAATCCTTGGAGATTCGCGAAATGAAGACAGTTCGAAAAATGGAAATCAATCTGAATTCAATTCTAAATACCTTCTGTTTTACATCCCCAGGCTAGGAGCAAAGTGTAGTATCTGTTTTGATACTACACTTCATTATTCCTCTCTGCGGTCAGTGAGGGAGAAATCATTCTAGACTGAGGTAATTCTCATTTTCGTCCCGATCCAGAGTGCCCCTTTCTGGGAGCTCGATTTTTCCTACATTAAAAGCTGACCTTGTGCCTAATCTGCCCGAGTGAGGAGGTCAAACGTGTGTAATTGTTTTAAAAATAAAAATGTATTATTTTATAAATTTCTAAGGTCAGTTTTTAATGTAGGGAAAATGCATCCTGCAATAAAAACTAAATATATAATATATCCCCCTCCCAAATATGAATATTAACATGTTTTAAAAGAAAAAAAAATCTATATATATTTCGGACGCTTTGATGTTTCGTTTGTTTATTAAAAAGTTTTGTAAAAGGTCAACCGGAAGACACCGGTGAAGAAGGAAAAGCGTTCCTCTAGCTGTACCATTGATCTGGGGTCCTTATTCCCTGTATGATCCTAATAAACATCTAATTGTTTTAATTTAAAATAAATAAATTAAAAAAGTGAAATTAGTTTTATGTATTTAAAGAATATTTAGCTGACAATGACAATTATTTTTCTGGTAAGATGAAATATTTTTTATTATAAAAAGATTTAAATTGCTTCAACTTTCAATTTTATATATTAAAAGTCAGTCTGACTCGTAACTTTAATTATCCAGCAATCCAAAATGGCGTCTGATTTAACTTTAATTCGATCATTTTCTAGTGTTGTAATTTTTGTTGCTTTTCAACAGAAAAACAAAAACAAAGTATTTATCAAACGTAAGCTTGTGTCGTTGAACATGTGTTAATGACAAATCAATTTAATTCGAAAATAGTCTACGCAAGCACACCATTATTCCTTTTAAAGAAGTCTACAATAGACACACCTGGCATTGGACCTCTGTATACTCCTATTCATAACACCATTGAAATACTGATATCAAGTGCTTCATTCAATTTGCTGACACTTTCACATGGGATGTGTTGAACAGTCACTTTAAAACTTTAATTCTCAAGAATGCATGGCCGTTGTCTAACTTTTCATCTTCAAGGCTCTCATCATCATCATCATATTCGGTCTAGCATCTGTTTTACATGCTGGCATGTGTTGGACAGCTTTTAAAAAACTAGCTTCATAACTTACCTATCTCTGGCCAGGTCTATTTATCTCTCCTTTTCTCAAGTCCATCTTTACCACTTCCTCCCATGTTCACCTTGATCTTTCCCTGCCAACTGACTCTGCTACCTCAACTGTTCTACATCTACTAACCCAAGAACTCTCATCCATTCTTTCAACATGGTCACGCCAACAAAGTCTCCTGCTCTGCACCCTATACTGTCCAGATTTAATGTTCCTCTGAAGTCATCAGATCTAGTCTTTAAGATTCATATTACACATCCATCGTATCATTCTCATATCATTTCCATCCATACAACACGTGTCCCCAACCCAAGTTTCATTTCCATATATCATCACAATGTGTTCACATGCCTGATAGGCTCTTCCTTAGTCGACTTTTGTAACGCTCTGCTAGTTAGTAATGGCAGAAGTTCTCTGAACTTACTCCACTACAGAATTTCTGAAATCGCTTTTATAAGTGTCCGATCACTTGTAAACCTTTCTTCAATGTTCTGTTAATATTGCCGCCATTATGAAGTTTGAATTCATACGCATTTCTTCTTTGTCCCTATTTGTTACTAAGGGCGCATATACTTCAAGATTGTAATCTGAAAGACATTATTGGAAAATTATTAAAGAGTACACATCAGTTATTAAGCATGCTAATTTTGTATTAAACATTACAAAAATAGCAATCTAAATCAACTTTTTAAAAGTTAGTAAAAAGATTTAGCTAGTATGTTCCAAACAAAACAACGACGACAAAATTCTATTTATAACGTCCTATTCTATTTTGAAACAATTAATTTTGAAATGGAAAAAGTCTTAACCTAAATCAACTTTTTAAAAGTGAGTGACCAGTATTTTTAAAACAACCTAATATGGCTGTATTTTTGTTTTGTTGGTAGAGGAAAGGGAGATAGAGAGAGGGACAAAGATATATAGAGAGAGGGTTAGTTAAGATAGGGACTGTGCGTGCGTGCGTGTGCGCGATCTGATTCTCCTTAAAAACTGTCTGCAATTTTGTTTTTCTGGTAGGGAAAGAGAGAGATGGGGACAAAGATAGGCGGAGAGAGAGAGCACAATCTGGTTGTCCGTAAAACTTGTCTCTAAAAATATCTACAATTTTAGTGTTTTTGTCTGTCTGGCTCAAGTAAAATTTAAATCTGGAAATGGAGAAAAAAAATATGGCCTGCCGCTTAAAGTTTGAAATCAACAAACAGGTCGGAGCTATTTACACTATCAGTCCATGCGATTTAATTTTAAGTTTGATCAATAAAACTCAGCATGATTCCTTGACATGAGAAGTTTGATGATAGTCGGCCATAACGGAAGATTGTTTGTCTTAGAATGTTACTTCTTTTTCTGGCCACCAGATGGCAGTGTAAACAATTTGAAGCTTGCTAGGCTGCTCTAGACATGACTTGATCTTTCTTGCAAAAACCTCTTTTTTCCCCTCTTCTTACCTTGCTGCTCATTTTTCATGGCTGCATAAAAAGTTAATTGATTCTTTCTGCAAGACTTTCCTCGCTATAAAATCACGACCATTTTTCTTTTTTTACTTCCTACAGGCATGTATTTATAAAAATCATACTTTTATAAGTAAAGGTTGCCCCAAATAACTTTCAATTTTTCTCCATCTCTTCTGAACACGAGCCCAGTCTAATAAAATCCATAAAAACAAATATTTATGAAAATCAGAATTTTATCTTACGGATTACGCAAGTAAGTTTTTCTCCATTTCTCTTAAACACTGGCCTGGTCTGATACTTGCCATAAAACGTCCACATTTCATTCATCATATTCAATCCTCTCATAACATTCTTCATCATTCAACTGACAATCCATCCATCTCATTAACCCTTATCCTTGAATGACTTTTAGCCTTGATAAGTGGTGACTCATTAATACAAAAAATAGTAATGGTATATTAAATATATGCAGAGATAAGTACTCCGAGCTGCCAGCCATGTGCCAAACCGGAAATGGTTTGTATGCATGTTACTCTGATGTGGTATGTAAAAGGTTGTGTCTGATGGAACAAAAAAAGAAGACTATAATTATTCTCCCTCTCTTATAAAAACTAACCCAGTCTAATAATAATCTCTATAAGTATCTATATATGATAATTAAACTTTTATAATTACGGATGGCCCAAATAATCTATAATATTTTCTCCATCTCTCCTGAATAGTCATAGACTCTAATACTTGACAAGCAGATGTAGCGTGATGTTGAAAGGATAACAGTAACCCTACAATCATTCATTTATGAAAATCTGACTTTTATACTTACGGATAGCCAAAATAACCTACAATCTTGCTTCGTTTCTCCTGAACATTAACTTGGTCTAATAATGCTAATCTAATATATAAAGAAAAGTCAGTCTGATTCTCGCCTTTAGACCTAAATAGCATTGCTTCTGACTAACTGATATTTGATTCTGACTAGCAATGTTTTCCTTTTTACCACTGCAGCATGTTCTTTACACTAAAAAAGTATGATTTGTATCAGTTTCTTTCCAAAAATACTTATAACAGCTAGGAAGTTTGTTAGACTGAGTGCATTTTCTGTTTATAACCTAAACAGTGCCATACGCATACAAAATTAAAAGAAAAATATAAACCTTTCTTGTGAAAAAATAAGATAAAAGACAAGGGGGTGGGGGTGCAACGAGTGAAAGAAAAATGAAAGTAAAAAAATTCCTGGTCAACGCCGGGTAAGTACAACTAGTATTATATAAAGAAAATGCAGAGTATGGGCTTCCAGCCGGTAGACTTGTGTCAGAATGGAAAGAAGTGTGTGTCCTTGTGTGTTACTATGCGGTAGCATGTAAAATGTTACAGCCAATGAATATAAATTAGAGAAACATGAGAGTGTCCTAAGTAAAGTGAACTATATTTTTTTCACAATTGGGTCACCACTTATCAAAGCCAAAAGCCACTCGAGGATAAGGGTTAATAAGATGGAATGATTGTCAGTCGAGAGATGAGGAACGTTATGGGAGTATTAACATTTATCAAAAGTATGAACTGCATCTGATTGCTTATGAGGTGGGCTATGACAAGTATTTGTTGACATTTGATTTGAAGACGACCGTATTGTAATCAACAGGGAAGCAATCCCACGGTAATGTGTTCCACAGGCAGAAAGCCCTTGCACGGAAGCTAATCCACCAACTCAAAACAGCCAATGCAGAAACAGCAATTCTCCCCCCTTTGTCAGAAACATCACTCATAGAATTTGAAGACTAAAAGACAAAATCATTTCATCTCATTAACCTTTATCCTCGAGTGTATTTTAGCCCTGATAACTTGTTGCCCTTGTAATAAAAGAAATAAATGAATAAAGACGACCACGATAGCCGATTAGACAGGTTGTTTGAGATAAGTTGGACACTTTTCGAAAAGGAAAGAAAAAATGTCATGTTTTTGGGCAATAATTGAATTTTTTTATGGAAATCGCTCCAGACAAGCCATGAAGCCACTTGATGTAAGGAGCCAAAACAAAATTTTAAAATATCAGTTCAAGATCAAAAACTAGCCAACAATAAGTGTTATAAGATTTCAACCTAGAAAACAGCAATTCTTTCTCTTTTGTCAGAAACATCGCTCATGGAATGTGAGGACTAAAGGACAAAATAAGAAAAGTGAGAGTTACAAGGCTGTTGAAAGTAACCCCAAAGTCCACTTCTACTCTCCAAAATTCTATTTTCAAAATTCCAAGTACATCTATTTAAGGATCTTTTGTTGAATACAGCTCACTTAAAGAACCCTAACCCTAATCCTGAACCTAACCCTAACCCTAACCCTAATCCTGAACCTAACCCTAACCCTAACCCTAACCCTAATCCTGAGCCTCAACCACAGCTTCTCTTTGTGTTAGCGGTGAGTAGTTGGACCTTGCCACTCTTGCATGAAGAGTATTGATTTACTCCTCTCCAGGAGTTAGGCACAAGGCCAGTTTTATCTTACTCCCACAAGTAAGATGTGACCCAAGGTCGGGTCGGGAAAGTGGGGTTTAAAAATTGCCTGGGCAGCCTCGTTGGCATTCCCCGGTAGGGGCGCCTCAGACAGTAAGCAATAAACTTACTCCTCCTCAAAGAGGGGAGGCGAAGCCTGGGAGGGTGGACCTCCTAGAACTGCACAGGACAGACCCATAGACCGGCGTAAATCAAGCCCCGAAGGCCAAGACAATACCAGTCTATGGGGTGCAGTATCCATTGGAACAGATACTACACTTTGATCTTAGCCAAAAGGCCAAAGCATGAAAAAAGTGCTTAACGACGATCTTGCATGAAGAGTAGCGAAGATCGTCGTTAAGCACTTTTTTCATAGTCACCATTCCAATGCCCATCTCTTTTACAAAGTCTATGTTGCCTTGCCTGGATCTTGCTGCACCTTTTTTTTTTTATAGCTCCTCAATGAATTTCATTGTGCAGACAGTCAGAACACCTGCTATGATCCTTCCTGCTAGCCAATGCTTCAACATTTGTCGTAATTCTCCAGCTCACATCTCACGGCCAATTAGAAAAAAAAGATCATATATATATGAAAAAAAATAATAATTAAAAATAATAGAATAGCAGACTTAGTATATGATTTACAATTAAACCACCCTCCAAATTAAAAAAAAAAATTTTTTAAATAAATAATAAATAGATAAAACAATTTATTTTAAAATATTAATAGAATAACACACTTAGTATATAGACCATTTCATCACTTAGATAAAAATAAAGAAATTTAAATTTAATTTTAATCTTTTGCTGCAGGACACATTGATATTTACTGCGGTATAACCATAAACTACATTACCGGTCCACACGGATTTCAGGTGATCTGAAACACATCCGATTTGATAAAGAGGTCTTTCCTCAAAATATATTACGGAACATGGTCACACACATTAGATCACTTTGTAGAAGTTTTGACTAAACAAGTAAGATTTATTATGATAAATAAAAAAAATCACTTTGTTTTTGTTTTCCTTCTCAACACTGACATATTTTCTGATTGGTTTGACATTTTAACGAATCGTCGCTAAACCTCCCGGAGATTTTAACTTTGGTCATGATTTATTCAAATCTACGACTACATTGGTTTGCGTTTGTCTCACGGTTTAATTTATTACACCAATGGCTTCAGTATAAGTTTTTCCTTTTACCTATCTTTTACTTACCCAATTCGTTTTCATACAATTTCGATTGAAAGGATCCCGTCCTATTTACAACCAGAATTTGGTTTGGTAATTTTTAGGCTGAGTGAAAAGCCGATGCTTCAATGTCTGCAGTTTATTTTGCATCATGTATTTTTTTATTCGTTTGCTTATATATTTTTGGCTAATCTTTCATCAAGTTTTGTTTGTTTTAATTTAAAGTCTATTTTTTTGTTGTGGTTACTTAATTTATTTATTTAGATTTTATTCGTCATACGAATTATTGTGCGATTGTGACTCACGTCCTAAATAGGCTGTCATTTAAAACATTTATTTGCTTTTTGCTTCAGCTTTTTGTTAATGTATACAAAGGAAAAAAAATGATCATTACTGTCAGTAGAATATATATATATATATATATATATATATGAAGAGTTCGAATGAAAAACGTGATAAACGCCATTTTCAAAATCACGAAACTGTCCCTACAAAAAGTATTAAATTTCAACACTCGACGACACCCCAAGATTATGTGTTACATAATATGATACCGAAATAATTTCTTTTTTATTTCAATTAAAATCAGCTTTCATTCAAAGTCTAGATTAAATATATTTGTGTTTTTATTGTTTAAGCTCTCAATTTAAACGGGTTGGATTTATCGCGTTTTGCGTTCAAACTCTATATATATATATATATATATATATATATATATATATATATGGGAAATGAAAAAGGAAAAACCAAGAGATATTTTTTTTTATATATTCATCAACGTTTCGCCTTTATTGTAAGACTTCCTCAGGATAATGATTTTAAGAAACATGTCATGCAAGTACATCGAAATATTGGGTTGTCATGATGGGTTGATGAGAAAAAGTAGTAACTGTGGCTACTAAGAGCGCTGGACCAAGGTCCGGGCTGAGAGAAGTCGGTCAGTAGCAGAGAGTGAAATGAATATTGTCAACCCAATATTTCGATGTACTTGCATGACATTTTTCTTAAAATTATCACCCTGAGAAAGTCTTACAATAAAGACGAAACGTTGATGAATATATAAAAAAATATCTCTTGGTTTTTCCTTTTTCATTTCCCATTACGTCGGATTACTCTCATCCTTCCTTTCTCATATATATATATATATATATATATATATGTATATATATATAATGCATGTTCCTCACTGTTGAACACTGCATTGACAACCGACTATAGATGTCCACCTTCTTTGATAAATATCGGGGTTATTTCTCATCTCATTTACGTTAGCCTCATTTGCTAGTGCACTCGGAATCGAAGTTAAATATGACGCTTGTTCCGGGGTTTGAACTGTGCGACTTGGCTTGTATGGTTATCTCTACACTGATGATTCAGCAAGGATGAAACGTATATGTATGTAGATAAAACTTAAGTATTTATTATTAAGATAATTATTTGTAGCCCCTTCTCAGCTGGGCGCTTTAATGAGTAAATAAAAGAAGCCGTCACTTCCTAAGTGATTAAGATGCAGAAATTAAATATTTAGGCGATAAAAATCGTACATATTTCTAAACAGAGTGTCTTGGTCTGATGGTAAAACGCTGGACTATAGACATCAATATCGAAGGTTTGACCTCTGTGTAAGTTAGCCATGCTGATGACAGCTGTGGGCCAGAAACACGTGTCCATGGATTACTTTTATGTACGTATAAAATTAATAAAAATATATATATTAACAAAAAAATATGTCCTATAAAGTTAAGGGCGACTAATAATGCAATTTTCTGCATCTTAATCACTTAGGAAGTGAAACAATCAGAATAATAGTAAGCAAAAAAACAACGAACGCTGCAATCATCATTAAAAATAATTACATAAAAATACATTATATATATATATATATATATATATGGGAAAATGAAAAAGGAAAACCAAAAAATGGATGTTTTTTTTTATGTGTACATCAACGTTTCGTCTTTATTTATAAGACTTCATCAGGATGATAATATAAAGAAAAGTGTCATGCAAGCACAAAACACATATAGGGTTGACATATTGGGAAAAAAGAAGGAAATAGTAGCCACTACTGGAGAAAACAGTAGGGTGGACGTCCGTGCTTGGTGGAGTCAATAATGAGGAATGAAACATTTTCCTTATCTTATCATCCTGATGAAGTCTTATAAATAAAGACGAAACGTTGATGTACACATAAAAAAAACATCCATTTTTTGGTTTTCCCTTTTTCATTTTCCCATTACGTCGGATTACCTTCATCCTTCTCTTCCCATATATATATATATATATATATATACATACTGATCCCAACAACATTTCAGCCATGGTTCTCAAGAAACTGGAACCAGAAATAGGTCATATCCTTACAAAGCTGTTCAATCGGTGCTTAAAGGAGAAATGCTTTCCATCACTTTGGAACATTTCGTTGGTCTGCCTGTTAATGAAAAATACTGGAGATCGATTCTCTGCATTCCAGTACAGACCGATCAGTCTCCTGTGCATTAAAAATTGCTTGAATATATAATAAGAAGTTGTCAACCACTTTAGTGAGAACAAATTTAATGACAAGCAATATGGATTTCGTCCTGCAAGATCTACACATGACATGCTGACTGTTATATCGCACACAGGATCAATGAATCTATCGATGATGGCTTTCAATACGGTTTGGCACAAAGGTTTGCTCTACAAGCTTGTTAGCTATCAAATATTTGGAAATGTCCTCTCACCCATCAAATCCTTTCTCTTCGATAAGTCTAAAAAGTAGTTGTTGCCGGGCAAAAGATCAAAGCACACAGCATTAATGCCAGCATGCCCCAAGGATTCATTCTGGGTTCAATTCTCTTCCTGATCCTTATAAATGATCTTCCAAACTATATTCTGGGATCATTCATTGACATCTATGCAGACAACACAACTATTTATGGCAGCAGTTTGAAGAGCATTGGTGATCAATTCTTTTCACAACCAACACTCCGATCCTCACTTCTCCCTAGTCGAAATAAATTGTTCTTTTCTCAAGGAAGATTTTCTTGGGGTGGTGCAAGTTTGGGGAGCAGACCCTCTGAATTATAGAGTTTAAAAAAATTATAATGTGCCAACGTTACTCACCGTGTTACCTAGAATATGTAATCCATAGTTCATGATGATAGGTAGATTAGTTTAGGAGTGAATCCTATACATAACTAAGAGTTTTCACATAATTATCAGTGATTGTTCACTGACAATGACGAGTGGTTTTCCCTGTAGCCTGAGTGACAACAAGTCTGCCCAAATTTATAGCACTTTCCAACTCTTTCGAGAACTGTTGCAAATTATTTTACATTATCGCAAGAGCCGTTTACCATCTATTTCTCGCTGACATCGACGATTGGTCTTCTCTAGAATTTGAGTGGCAATACGTCTCCTTAAGGTTACAGCACTCTCCGCACCTTTCCAGTGGAGGTCTGGTTGGTGCTTTCCCCCCTCAGTTATTCCGTCCTCCTTGATCCTTCACGAACATTTTATGTGGTCTTTATTGTTGTTTTTCTTCTTCTTCTTCTTCTTATTATTATTATTATTATTATATAGACACACGTATGCAAATTTGATGACGACGTTGAACAAAGGGAGTCACTCTTTTTCTAAATGTTGACAGGAATGTTAAGAAATATTAGAGAGTGGTTGAATCAACATAGTGAGAGGGCGAGAGAAATACATAGATAGCTAAGAGAGAAATTGATGACTTTTCAGTTAATTATGAATTAATTGAAACGTCCAAAGATCACTTTTGGACGTTTCTCTTTTCTCTTCTGAAATCGGAAAGAATGGTATATCAGTCATGGCTAAAAATTCTGAATGTAACTGATTCTTCAATCAATGTTTTGATAGTGTTTCCAGTGTTTCCATGAAACCGAAGGTATCGTCGGAAGATCAAACAAATGTATAGTGTAAATTGAAATAAAACATATATGGTCTTCCAGAAGTAATTGAGCACTCTGGTTATTGCTGTTATAACACTAAATTATATATATATATATATATATATATATATATATATATATATATATATATATATGAGTTGTAGTGTTTGGATAGTATTATTATTATTATTGTTATTGTTATAATTAATGTTATTTGATATGCAAATTACCATATCACACGGTAGTCTAAAGGGTAATATATAATTATTATTATTATTTATTTATTTATGTATATATTAGTGAAATTTAAGCTGAATTATTTCTACACTTGATTATTGGGGAAATGGTAGTTTGATCAGTACCATTGGAGAGCTATGAATATTATAACTGTCCTGTTTTTAAATCTCCGAAACAGTTACATGGTAAACAGCTGATGATCCCTGTTTTAATATTTCACGCTTAAGTTAAGGTCCCCTGTTTTTGTTTCACTGTTAGATACTTTGAATCCTTAAAAAAAAAAATTTTTTTAATTTTCCAACGAATGCTAAGTCTGCGATATCTTAGATTTAGTTAGTTTCTCTGGGAATTTAAACTGCATTTTCCTTTTTTTTCTTCTTTTGTTTTTTTCTTTTGTTTAAAATGACACAAAGCTTCTTTAGACTATATATATATATATATATATATATAGATAGATATGTGTGTGTGCAGAATTGAATGGTTTCGATGGGAATCTGAGTATAAGAGCTCAATGTACTTATTAACAGAGCAGGAATAAATTTAAAGTAAATAAACTAAACACACATTAGCGCTGTCCGCATTATAAATTAATTCAAGATAGATGGGTCTCATCAGACGCGTGAACAGCCCCATTTCGGAATTCACGCATCTGATGATACCCATCTAGGTCGAAATAATTTATAATGCGGACAGCCCTAATGTGTGTAGTTTATTTATTTTAGATTTATATATATGTATATATATATTTATTATTTCATTTATCCACATAGAATCTTATAAGGAGATATAATATTTTGTGTATCGTTTTTCAGTATTTACTTCAACAGTGCTCAATACGTGAGTAGAGCTAGGTAGTAAGTTATGAAAATATATTCATGGCAATTAAGCTACACAGTCTTCTGCATTTCATCCTCATAGGGAATCGACAAGCTAAAATGCATGGAAATCGTGTTACCAGGTGTCATTTTATATATACACGCAATGGTTAGTCTAGCAATCTAACCGATCAGATTCTTTGTTATTCCCTCCCACAAGTTAATGTTTCTATTAGCCAATGGCAGGGCTTCTCACAAACAACAGTTTGGCTGATTTTTATTTTCTATTCTTTTGTTCTTTTTATACCAAAACAAACATTTTTTGATAATTTAATTATTGTCGAAGCAGACAGCCTTTAATGATGTACGCTTGGTACAGAAACACAACTTAATTAGTGTAGGCTGATTTAATGTTTATACAAATTTTCTTTATATATATATATATATATATATATATATACAGTAGGCCCCTGCTATTCGCAGAGGTTATGTTCCAGACACACCCGCAAAGAGCGAAAATCCACTTATAGATTACGATGCTTCAAAGTTAACTAAAATCATGTGTTTTTTTGGTATACAAGCCACCAAATTGGCATAAATTAGCCATGTCTGCTTGCAATTGGGTTGATTTTTTTTTTTTAATTTTTCAGTTTTGTATAAAATTCACCAAAATTTGGATTACCAATGCTATTGTATGTGCCGCATTTAATATGAATCCTACAGAATAATTAGCGTTTTTTATCATATTGGCTTTAGTTGGACTTAAATAATTATCCTATTTGTAAGTTCTACCGAATTTATGAAGAAAATGTTGAGTCAACGCTTATGCTGAAAATTCGCGATTTGTGAAACCGCGAATGGTGAGCCAGCGAATATATATATATATATTCTAAGGGAATTGTATTTCTAACAAGAATGTAATTGTTGATTGGACTTACAACTACGCCCTTATCGTGTAGATGACACTTCCTTTGAACTACACTTGAAGTGCTCGTTTCCTGACCGCCTTTTAAACTTTGTGTCTGCAGTGACGGACTGGCCAACATATGAGTTGTCCCGATGTGGGCCTCTGATGAAATGCGCCTCTGATACCAAATACACATTCTATCACGAAACAAACAACTGTTTTAGTAATAAAACGGAAAAAGAAAACAAGACATAAATTAACAGTGCATAAAAACGAATGCTGCTGCTGTTTGATATTATTTATCCATTATGAAATTAAATCATTGCATTGTCTCCTGGCAACCAATATTTTTAGATGTATGTATACATATATATATATATATATATATATATATATATCCCTAACGGCCACTGAGACAGCTATATGACGAAGCAAGGGAAATATTCCTATTATTCATTAAGCAAACAGTCAGCCTATATAATATATATATATATATTTATATATATATTTATTTATATGTATTTTTTATTATTTAAATTTGTAATCATATCCAAATAAAGAATATACACAAAGGTATTAACGTTGTTTACAACTGTTTCAAGGCAATGTTTATTTTTAGTCATACAATGAAACAAATATTTTCCAAAATATTGAATCTCTTCAGAACAGAATTTTTATAAGTACCCAGAAAAACAAACCAACAACAATGTCCAAAAGAGTTCAATTTCCACAAAAGAAAACGAAGCAAAAATTACAAGAGTAGATTCATAGCCAAATACCTCAGTAAGTTGGTAAATTAATTCCACATCATACACCTACACGCTCATATATATATATATATATATATATATATATATATATATATATAATAATAATAATAATAATCAAGGTAAAACATCCACAGGGTAGTAATCCAAAAATGTTTAACCGGGTTTATAAAAAGTGCTGAATATCAAATAGAGCTTTTATATATGATTTATTTTTATTTACTGCCTGATGAGATCTCAGTTTGTAATAGCTGTTGATCGATAACATCGACATGCCAGTGTCGCAGAATTTTGTACATGTCTGTGTAAATAAAAATAATCATATATATATATGTATATATATATATATATATATATATATATGTGTGTGTGTTCAATGATTTATAATAACATTTAAATTAAGTCAATTTAAATCAAATGATTGTCTCACGGTCAGCTTTCACTGTTGTCAGTAACATTTTTTTCTGTCTCCGTTGCCACTTCTGCCAGTGTTCAAGTGGATCCGGTGCTACAGATTGAATTGAAAACTTCTCAGCAGGAGCCAACGCTAACATTTGGATAGCAGTGTAGTTTTTGAGAAGTACGTGCATGAAGAATCATTGGATCATTGGTGATGGCTTATTTTCATGGATGCTATGGAGCCAATATTTGTCCACAGCTAACCCTAAAGTTATCACCACCTGTCAACCATACCTAATAACCTAATCCACAAATCATATTACACTTAACTTTAAAAATATATTCTTCTTTTTTTTATGTATTTATCCCGAGCTACGGCGGGGTTCGCAATGATGGATGTTTGTATCGACTTGATATGATCACAGGCCTGGTCCGGGTGAAGGCCGGGTTCACAGATCTTTGTGCAGGGTGTCTGCTCATCTCATCATCAGTTTACCGCGGTCGTTTTCCGGTGACTTCTTGTGCCAAGGCGAGTTTTGTGATGGTGTCATTGTTGGCCCTCGGCACATGTCCAAACCATCTGAGCTGCCATACCCTAATGTTGCACTCAATCAGCGCAATGCCATAGCGGCTTCGGATATCCCCGTTGTAGATGTGGTTGAGCAGTGTAATTCCAGACATCCAGTGGAGCATTTTGCTGTCGATAACAGCCAATCTTCACTCCGCCTTCCTCGTTGTCGCAAGCACTCAGAGCTGTACAAATCGACGGCTCTCTCTTTCTGCTCATGTCGTGATTCGACCCCTCGGGGTTAATACCATCAAAATGAGGAAGAAAAGAAAAAAAAAATACTATAAGACAGTCTCGCTTGACAAAGTTGTTCTACAACGAAAGCTCGCTAAAAAAAAAAAAAATTAAATAAATTAATTTTTCATTTAAATTACACGATTGTTGATTTTCAAAATATTTCACTTTAATATATATATATATATATATATATTGTGTGTGTGTGTGTGTGTATTGCAGAAGATCAGAACAACTTGAAAAGTATATTATTACCAAATAATACAGGGTGACCCTCCCAAAATTGCCTCCCATAGAATCGTTAATAAAATTTACAAACTTTTCTAGATTACAACCATATTTGGTACAAATAAACTTCCGCCTCTGCTTGACTTACCCACCAAATTACGGTCATGAATGCCCAACACTCTTTGTTTTATCGCAGTTCAATGATAAGCACACGTGGATACGATGTGCAAATGTATCAATAACTGATTTTAGTTTTGATGGCCATTTTCTTCAGTCCAGGAATTGTCTGGGGATTGTTTTGATGGATATTATTTTTGAGATAACCCCACAGATGAAAGTCTGGGGACTACGGTTGGTGAGCGCGAACCCGATTCAGAATCACACCTTTTACTGATAAGACGATCACCAAAGTGTCACCACATATCATTGAACCACTATAAAACAAAGTCTGTTTGATATTCATTACTGAAACTTGGTGGAAAGTTGGGCATAAACTGACGTTTATTTGTACCAAATATGGTTGGATTGTAAATAGGATTGTGAATTTTATCAACGATTCCATGGATGGATTTTTTTTTTTGGGGGGGGGGGGGTCATCCTGTCTTTAATATTAATGAGTCCTTGCACTAAAAGAATTTTAATGAACTCTAGTGTTAATTGAATTGATACTGTCATGTTGTCTGAAATAGATAATTTGTGAAAGCTTTCTTCGCAATGTATTAATTTCATTAGCGGGTAACAATTTCCCCTAAAGAATTCATTGCTGTCAGAAAACACACCAGCGTTCTGAGGAAAGAAATCATAACCCAATTAAAAATAAAAGAAGGAGAAAAAAATTGAATCTAGTGACAAGAGGTCAGAAAAGGTGAAACGTTTAAAAAATGCTTCCAAAACGTTGGAGTATTTCCAGAATCCAATTTAAGAGTTCAAATGCAAAACGCGATAAATCTTATTTCTTGAAATTGAGAAATTAGACTTTTAAAAAGATGAATGTTTGAAACCTTTTGGATTATTCGGACTACTACTTTCGTCATGGATTTTATTCTCACAATGTTTCAGCAGATGTAACCTGTGAACTCACAAATTTTTCTATTGCATTGCGGGATCTGTACAGAATTTCAAACGGAACCCTTTATTTTATGTGAGAATAACATATAAGATGAGTAGTCCGAATAATCCGAATAATCCAAATTATCAATCCTCATCTAAAAAATTTTGATACAATGGATTAAGCTCCGATGAATTGGCTACTCTGGTGCCCCCTCGACGTAAATTCACTAGACTAACTCGACAATCAACCAAATCCCATTCATTCACTGTGGAGGTCTCCAGATGCCAGAGAGCCTTCTACTCAAATAGCTTCTTTTCTTGTGCTGCTGGCATCTGGTACTCCCTCCCTTCCCTCTGTTTCCCCGACAGTATTGACATGCAGAAATTTAAAAGTAATGTAAACACACATCTCGCTGCGCAGATCCCAATTTAGGTTGATCCCCCCCAACCTTCTCCCTTTTCTTTTTTCTTTTTTCTCAGTAACCCCTTACGCCTACAGTGGCGGCCTGCCTTGTTTGGGGTGAACTATGTTAAAAAAAAAAAAATACATGATTTCAAATCTTGAATTCTTATTGAAAATCGTAAGTTAATTAAACGCAAGAAAATTATCACGTTGTGTCAGACCATTTTGTTCTCGTATGGTAATGTAAAGCTTTTGGTATTGGCACGTGAATAATTTGGAAAATGGCACTTATCGCATTTTACCCTCAGACTCTTCAAATTGTAATTTTGAAAAATAACTGACAAGACAAGCTAAAAAAAAAATCACTAAAGAAACTTGTAAATGAACAAGTTGACAAGCATTTTTATATGAAAACCATTTTTTTTTTATGAAAATTGCTCCAGACAAGGCATGAAGCCACTTGATGTAATGAGCTATCAGAACGAAAAATGACATGAGATGTCTATTGGCCTTAGTCTTGAAAAGATCAAGGCTATAGGTAAGACGAAAAACAGTCATCAGGAAGAGAGTTCCACAAGCCTACAGTTCTTGGAAAGAAGCTACTGGAATAAGAAACCGTATTACAATGAGGTATCAAAACAGCGAATTGATAGAGACTTGATGCTATCTGAAAGATAATTTCCAAAAGCTTTCTTTGCAATGTATTAATTTTATTAGAGGGCAACAATTTCCCCTTAAGAATAAGAATTTTGTTTTAGTTATGGAAGTTCTAATGACTCAAAGACGATCTCAAGTTTTATGAATTAATTGTTTCTTTAAGAGAATTTAAATTAATTAATACATACATAGAAAAAGACAGTTAAAAGCCAATGGCAAACTTGAACATAACATTTATTAATAGTTTTCTGCACAAACTACACAATAAGTCGTATTTTAAAGTAAAATAAAATTTACTTGTTTGTGATTAAAATGAACAAAGATTCAGTGATTACAGGTTAAGGGCCTCCAGTCGTCTGTTCGTAGAACTTTGTGTGGAGCTCGTAGACCATCCGAATTGCCAGCCTCTGAACTCGCTCCAGATGCTGGATGTCCTGAATGAAATAAGGGGATTAAGCTTGGATTCAATATTGAACCAGAGACAAGTACAATGGGAGGAATTTGACTGCTGCTAAGTTTTGGTTAGGAGACTTTGTGCTTTTGTCTCTTGGAGGAGATCGAATTTAGAAAGAATTCTCTATTGGAGAAAATTGACTATTTTAAAAAATCAAAAAATGCTTCTTTTATTTATTTCAAATAAGCAGAAAATAGTTTACAGTTACAGTTGTAAGGTTAAGTTTGTCAGCTCAAATATAAAACATTATAAATGAGATTTTGAAAAGGTTTTACTCTTATGTGATCTCTAATAGATTCCCAAACGGTCCGTTTGTAGTATCTAGTCGTTTTGATCAACGCCTCTTCAGCTTGGGTCAAAGGTTTAGGGTGATATCAACCATTAACACAAGGTGATCAGCATTCCCAAGTCGATTATGAGCATTCGTCACACAACCCTCAGGCAGTGTAGCTAAGAATAGATCAAGAAGTGAGGCTTGCTGATCCCCACAATCTAGAAGGCAGATCGGGAAAGTGATAGTCTGTGAAAGGGAATGTGCAATAGAGAAACTATACATGTTGTTACCAGCTGCGTCTCTATAGCTTGAGAAACCAAGCCAATCTTTCTGTGGTGAACATTAAAATCCCCATGCATGCAGCCATATCGCTTCTTACACACTCGAACCAGGTATTCCTTAGTCTACCATGCTCCTTAGTACAAGGGACAGCGTAAATGGCTGAACCACTTGAGATGCTGAATGCTTAATTTTTTTTTACTGAAGAGTCACTACTTATCAAATCTAAAAACTACTTGAGGATAAAGGTTAATGACTTATGTGGGGTATTTACAAGTGTTTATTGACATTATATTTGGAGAGGACAATATTGTATCTCTCAGGGAAGCAATCTGTTGATATGTTCCACAGATAGGAATTTTTTTTTTCGAAAGAAACATTGTTCATAGGAATTTCATTTAATGTAAGGCATGCGGAGGAAGAAAGGAAAGTTCTTTGCAGTGGGGGTAGTAAAACGAGTTCTTACTATGTTTATAGCATTTTAATTTTAAAGAAAGTGGGGGTGTTTGAAAGCCATTCAACTCCCTTTGTTTTTAGTGAACGAAATCTAAAGAATATAATTTTTAAAAAAAAGAAGGAATACATGATGAAAACGGGGCTGTGCAGTCGGTAATCCAAAGGCTTGACTCTGAATCCGATTCCTGACATTTTAAAATGTTCAAATCTGACTCTGGTTCTCATCATTTGTCCTACATCTGACTCTGATTCCACAACCCTTAATGTCCCTTAAGGGCCTCACGGATTGGCTGTCAGTCATTGCAACCCCTATTCCCTTAGGTGTCACGTGAGCCAGCCCTTAAAAAACCCTTGCACACGGCATCCCGCCTCTTTTTCAACGACTCCACTCAAGTCAACAACACATCGGCTGGTATCCTCAGTGACAACAGCCCAAGACGGCAGTCACAGAGAATGACCTTCCACAGTTACCCAAACTCTATACAGATAAGTTCTCGCGAACCACGTTTTCGCAAACCCCCTCTCAAATTCACTATGCCTAACTGAACTTTAAAAACTCTGTTTTTAAATATTCTATGATTGCACCTTTTATCTTTCTTAGTAAAATTGTTGTAAAACTACATTCTGGTGTTTTGTGTTCCTTCTCTCAGGCTTTCGTCCTATATCTCTCTTTTGATGATTTATCTGCACATTGTTACCCCATTCTCACGTGCGAGAATTGAACTCTATTTACACGATTATTTTAATCCCAACAACATTCACAATAAGAACTTGTTTTCTTACCACAGCTAAAAAGAACTTTCCCTTCTTCCTCCATGTGCCAAGCGTAAGGCGGAATTTCCATGAATAGAGTTTCTTTCCACAAACTTTCTATCTGTGGAACACATTATCACGGAACTGCTTCCATGTAGACTACAACATGGTTGTCTTCAAGTCCAATGTCAACAAATGAAAATAAACCGTCTCCATGAGTAGTCAAACTTTGTTCATTCCATTCATCATTTTGAATTCTCTTATAATTCAAATGACGAAGCAGTCATCTCATTAACCCTTATTCTCGAGTAACTTTTGGCCTTTATAATAGGTGACTCATTAGGAAAAAAACAAAAAAAGAATTTTTTAAGTTTGCAGAGTTATTTCGCCTTTGATAAATATTTTTAGGTTGACCTGAATAACCACCGTTATTATCAGGTGTAAATAGGATGCAACCCTCCGTTGTAGTACGGATTTTTATTTCCTTGTGTTATTCTTAGTCACCTCAGATGTGAGGCTCTCTTTTAGAGTGCAAAGATATCAGCATTCATTTTTGGTAAGGAAGGTGTCTTTATTTAGAAAATTGCTGGATGGATGAATCTTTTTGTTTTCTCAGTGTTTGGTGGCCTATAAATGCTCCGTAATGGCATCCAGTTTCAAAGAACTCTGTACTATTTATAGAATATGGGATGGTAGGAATGCACCCAGCTCTTTCAGAATCTGGTAATAGATTCAAAGGTAGCGGCAGGTTGATAAATGCTTTTAGACTTCTAGGAGCTGAACTGTTGTGTGAACATTTGATGGCAGGCAGATTCTTTTTGATATGGCAAATTCTTCAGGTAAAAATGAGTTTTTACCTGAAGAATTTATTATTAGTATTATTTGGATTGTTCGGACAACTGTTCTCATCTTGGATGTTATTCTCACAACGTTTTGGCCGATGTAACCTCCGATCTTTTTCAGGCGTGTCTTGTCTAACTGGAATGTGTACAGAATTTCCAACGAAAACCATTATTTAATCCATGGAGGTAGCTTGCTTTCGTTCCGTCAGCCATAAACGGGTAGAAATCTTAAGTAATTCGTAATTGTTTTCTTAGTATCGCCTGCACTAAGAATTGAACCTCCAACCTCCAGAAGACTGTCACTTCGAACTGATTATTATTTAGCACTTTATCCATTATGCCACGGGTCCTTGCAGGAACAATTTATTAGTAGTAGTAAATATACTATCGGGCAATTCAAGGGAAATACAATTAGATTAAAATAAATTCTTCAGGTAAAAAAAGTTTTTACCTGAAGAATTTATTTTGAATTCGCTGCACTTTCATGGTATTGCCCTCTCATCTATTTATTTGCAAAGTTGCATCCCTCTGCTCGTTTTACAAGTATTTCCATAGAATGTGCTCCAATGAACTTACTGCACTTTAACCTTCCACCCCCCCCACGTAAATACCTCCGACCCACCCGAATAGCAGCAAAATCCCCACCCCCTTCACTGTAGAGGTCCCTAAATACCGGAATTATTTTTACTCTGATAGCTTCTTTTTTTGGACCGCTTGCATTTAGAAATTTTCTCTGACCGTATAAACATACAGAAATTTAAATGTAATATGAATAAGCATCTTGTTGCCCAGCTCCGCTTAGTCCCCCCCCCCCCCAAAAAAAAATATCTGACTCATATCACAGTAGCCCCTTATGCAATATGCTTTGTTTAGGGAGAAGAAAAAAAAAATGTTTTGCTTTTCCTTTTTTGAACTAAACCGGGCTTTTTTACAGCATATTATTTTTCTGTTCCAATCAAAGGGAAGAAACTCTGCATGGACGAGTGCAGAGTTAAATTCTTGTTTTTAAGATGACAGCAATTTGAAAATAAATCCACCCCAGACAAAATATTTTCTCAAAAAAATTAAATCGAATTGCATTTTATTCTTCTAAAAAAAAACATGCTTCGACAATAAACAAGAAAAACTGATGAATCAGAATCAATTTTGTAGGAAGAAAGCTATCGATGACAAAAAAAAAAACGAGCAAGAGACTGACTTTACTATATATATTAAATAATTGGATGTAATTTTTTGGTTTATTAATTACTCTTTGTTTGAGTGTTTTGTTAAAAAGCATATGAACAGAGTGAACCTGGGAATTATAGATACTAAGTTGGGACCCCTGCTTCCCCAAAACCCAAATTAGGGTCACGCAACCAGATGTTGTTTAAAGTCATACAAGGACCTTATGAAGTTGAAGGTGTTATACTTTGTTGGGCATCTGTTTTTTATCAATAATCAAAATTCAACTTTTATGATATATATATATATATATGATTTATATTTATGATTTATTATTTGTCGCTCCTTGAAAGTAGAGCACTGTAATTGGTAGTATTAACACAGCATGACGTCACTTGCTTATAATGCATCATTCCTTCCCTTAATAGAAGTAGAATGCCTCGACGTCAAAGCCGCCGTTAAAGTGTTAAAATTATCATAGTTTATTCGCTGTTTACAATTGGCCCAGTGATTAGCGACGTCGGACTGGAGTTGAAAAATACTTGAGGTTCGGGGTTTCGAATCGCATGACCGGTAGTGAATAGTCATATCTCTATGCTGATGAGTCCCGATTGAAAAAGGACGAAACGTATACGTACATAGATAATAAACAATAACAAATATTTATTATCTATATATATATATATATATATATAAATATTCGTTATTGTTTATTTATTGTTTATTATCTATGTAACATATACGTTTCGTCCTTAAATAATTGGGACTCATCAGCATAGAGATATGACTATTCACTACCGGCCATGCGATTCGAAACCCCGGATTACGAGTATTTTACAACTCCAATCCGATGCCTTAACCACACGGCCAATTTTAAATAGCGAATAAACTGTGATAATTTTAACACATTATCGGCGGCTTAACGTCAGAGCGTTCTACTTTTTTTTTAAGGAGGGAACGATGCATTTAAAGCTAGTGACGTCATGCTGTGTTAATACTACACTTACAGTGCTCTACTTTTTTCGAGGAGCGACAAATAATAATAAATATTTGTTATTGTAGCAGGAAAACGCAACGTTGCTCGAGATTGAATGAGCATCCTTACAATGTACTTTTTCACTATGCTCATAACATTATATTACTTTCTTTCTTTTTACTACCCCTTCACACATATGGTTTAAATTTCATTAAAATCGGATATACATATTTAAAGTTTTCAGGTGGGTCTGCCCCGATGGGTCACTTAGAGGTGGGGCATGTAGATATTCAGCACGTAGAGGGTAACAGAGATTCAGGATCACTACATTATCTTTGGCAGAGAATTTTATACATATGATATAAATATCATCGAAATTGGATATATTTGAAGGTTTAAAGCAGGTCATGCCCTCATAACCCCTTTACGAGTGGGCTTAGAGATTCAGGAACACTTCCATTGTCTTCCCCGGTAAATTTTACATGAGAATACAATTTTAGGTTTTATATAATTCTCTAACCTTTTTTTCTATAGGGAACACACGCACATCACACATATACATAAAAATTGAGTTTTGTAGAAGATACTAGAAGAATACACGAAACAAAACAGTTTTGCACCACTTTTATGTCTCTTTACCAAGATTAAAATCAACATAATGCTACTAAACCGTATGTCTAGAATCCTTATTCCAATTCTGATCAAAGTCTATTATGTGATTTTAATTCTAGAAAATGTCTAAAAATTTAAACCTTAAACTTAAGGGGTCTTGAGACGAAATTGAATTCAGTGAATCTTGCTTAATTAATATCTAATGAATATGGATCAAATTTAATGCAAATCTGAAATATTTCAATTTTCAAATGGGAGTTTGTACCTATATTATTCCCTCTAAAACCCTTTAAAATGCTCCCCAAAAAACTGGAAATGGGGAATATCTATTAATTAATGTCTAACATCTATTGTTAAAATTTCACCAAAATCGCAGCTATCTGAATTTTCACGAAAGTCCTCTTTGCCCCCCACTTTCATAAAACTAAATTAAACTAAATATAGTCTATATTTCACACACTAGCAGCTGTGTTCAAAAATTCATAATGATCGGTTAATTAGTTTAACAGTGAATCCTGTACATAAAAAATATATAAACATAAACCCATACCTAACGTTATATGGAGATATGAGTGTAGAAATTAACTCATGTCATTCTTTTCTCTAGGAAAGTAGTAAAACCTAAGGATTCTAACCTATTTTTATTTTTATTGAGATCTTTTTATTCTTTGTTGGTGTCAATATATTATTACTGGCTCTCTTCACTTCGAAATCTAAACTGTGGCATACAATAATAAGTAATACAATATGTTGGGTAATCCTACTCGATGAAATATATAAATAGCTGACGTGTATCTTCACACCTTTCATGGATCAGGTATTTATATAATGGAATTGATTTTCACAGAAACAATCTTATAACCAATGGTTACGTTTGTACGTTTAAATATAGAGTCATCATCATCTTCGGTTTAACGTCGGCATGTGTAGAAATTGACTTCCCGACTAACCCATCTCTGACCAGGACTTCATTTATCCCTCTTTCTCTCAAATCCAATTCTTATCATGTCCTCCTATTTTTTCCTTGGTCTTCTGCTGCCAACTGACCCTACTACCTCAACTGTTGTACATCTACTAACCCAAGAACTCTCATCCGTTCTTTCATCATCATCATCATCATCAGCTTAACGTCCATTTTAAGTTGCTGGCATGCATTAAATGGCTTTTAAGAAATTTACTTCCAAACTAACCCATCTCTGACCAGGACTTCATTTATCCCTCTTTCTCTCAAGTCCAATTCTTATCACTTCCTCCTATTTTTTCTTTGACCTTATGCTGCAAACTGACCCTGCTATCTTAACTGTTCTACATCTACTAACCCAATAATTCTAATGCATTCTTTCAATGTGGCCATGCTATCAAAGTCTCCTGGGTTGCACACATTTCTCTATACTGTCCAGATTTAATCTTCCTCTGAAGTCATCAGATCTAAGCTTGTCTTTAAAACTCACATTACACACCCATCATATTATTTTCATGTAATTTTTCTCCATGCCACGCATATCCTCAACCCTCACTGGTCAGGTTGCACTTCCAATCATCATCACATTGCGTACACATGCCTGATAGACCCTTCCCTTGGTCGACAGTGGTAACGCTCTTCTGGTTAGTAATGGCAGAAGTTCCTTGAACTTCATCCACCTCTAACTCTTTTAATCATACTAGCACCGGTTACACTCTGCGCTTCAACGGTATCACAAAAGTAACAAAATTTCTGAACAACCGCAATAGCTTTGCTATCCAAATATACTTTCTCCACATCTGAGTTCTCATCCATCTCCATTGTCTTACACTTCTTGCACACAACCTGGTTATCTTCTCTTAACGTACTTGTAATTCCACTGGTATCCAGTAATTTCAATTATCTTGTTGTAATGAAGATTTGGTGTAAGTAGAACTAAATCACATTTGCCAGAAACTATTATGTCATATCCTCAAAAAGATTCCTAATTTTTATTCTGAAACATTGAGAATCTGTAGAAAATAAGGAAGAAAAAAATATTCCATCACTATAAACTGAATTCTTCGGTTTCTTCGATAAACACAATGGGAACACACGTTTGCAAATCTTCAAATTCCTCTTCCATTTCCAAACCTTCTTTCATACCGTTCACTAGTCAGAAGCGTTTTCTCCAGACTGAGAAACTCTCCATAGCCATGTCGCTTAAAACCCAGTTTGACTATTTGCCAAGAAACAGTATTATTCCAATTACAGATTAGCGTCACAACTGCTGTGCAGATTTTTATAGTGCCACCTACGCTCATAAAGTCTCCGATCCAATTAATCAGGTGAACATTGTAAACATGCACAGTGTTGCATGTTTGGTGCGATGCATGCTGCAGACGGCAGGCCTGCAATGGGAGAAATATTTAGCTAAGGGAAAGAACCACGCAAGAAATGAGCTGGCGTCTTTGAAATAGTAATCTCTTTTTGGATACCAGGTTCCATGCTGTGATTATGAGCCACTTGAGTCCAAGAAAAATGAATGTCCACTACAGATACAAGACCTCCTTCCTGGTCAGTAAGTTTTTTTAAGTTGGTTGACTGGCTGTGTTATCTATTCTAAATGACAACAGTATCTCTATATATGTAAACGAAACTTCCCCCCGACCCCTCCACTTTTTCACTCAGAACCATCCTCATTTATTTCATTCCATGCTACTGACTTCACTAATCCCGGACCTCGGGTCTGCGCACCCAGTAATGGCTACTACTTTTTCTCATCAACCCATCATGTCAACCCAATATTTTCACGTACTTGCATGACATTTTTCTTTAAATTATCATCCTGAGGAAGTCTTACAAATAAAGACGAAACGTTGATGAATATATAAAAGAACATCCTTTTTGAGTTTTCCTTTTTCATTTCCCATCACATCGGATTACCTTCATCCTTCCTTTAATATTTATTTATTAAAATATTATTGTTTATCAGCCCCCCTCCCCACAAGGGCTGGGCACTTTCGATTGGCTTTAATAACAAGCAGTACTAATAGCTATATGCGCGATCCGAACACCGTTTCGTAAGATCACTCTAGCTGCCTGGTAAATGACGGCCACGTGTCGCTATTTACAGTTAAAGTTACTCTATATTTACTAACTAATTGACGATGGCCCTTTGGTTAAGATCACCGACTACGAATCAGTGGCGATTTGTGTTCGGGGTTCGCGCCTACCGACCGTCGGGAATTAGTTCCTAGACTGAAGATTGCGTTAGCATGAAACATCGATGTCTCTAGGTATTTTAAATAATTAATATTTATTTATTAAAATATTATTGTATATATATATATATATATATATATATATATATATATATATGTTTGTGTATGTATGTATATGTTTGTGTATGTATGTAGAGATGTGTGTGTGTATTAACATGTATGTATATAAGTGGGGATTTATATAGGTCAGCTTTAGAATGAATAGATTTTCTGACCGCTAGAATATTTGGTTTGATATTATTGGTTGAGTGCTTCCTTCGACTGATGACCTCAGAAGAAGATTCAATTTAGACAGTATAGAAAAATGTGTACAAAACAGGAAATTTCATTGGTTTGATCATATTTACCAAATAGATGAGAAGTATTTGGTTAAAAGATGTAGAACAGTTGAGGTAGCAAGGTCGGTTTGCAGGGGAACGCCATGGAAAACATAGGAGGAAGTGATAAGGATGGATTTGAGAAAAAGAGGGATAAATAAAATAAAGACATGGACAGAGATAGGTTAGTTTTGGAGTCAATTCTTAAAAGCTGCCGAACACATGCCAACATGTAAAGCAGACGTTAAACTGATGATGATGACGACGACGACAACTCTATGCAAGTGGGGGAATGATCTCTTCTCTTCCCTACAGCCTTTCTTGCAGAAGAGATGTTGCTAGTCTTTCTCTACTCTATCAAGATCATCCCTCACAAGATTGTGAAATCGATTTTGTACACTTGTACATACATCACTTGCTTGGTGGAAAGAGTGGGTCATGTTCTAAATAATGCATAATCCACTAAATCAGATTGGTGTAAGGTTCGTGCTTGTCATTCATTTGTCAAAGTGACGGGAGAGTCCGTAATATATCTGAGGGATAGAGAAACAGTGTGGTTCGTTAAAATGCTTGTAACAGATGCTCGTCACCGCAGGAAATGGCGATAATATTGTACCGAGAAATTCGGTGACAAGATATCTAATGAGATACGAGACTGATCTCTGTGGGAGATGTGGGTGTTAGGGTTAGTTGTGGGTGTTCAATTAATGGAAAACAGCAAAAGAGAAAATCTCGAATGACAGGTGGTGTGTTCGGTGGCCCTCATTTTGTCATCAAACTTTCACTTCGATGGGTCTCACTCTATTTATTGAGTTGTTGCTGAGAATGACAGATGGTAATGTCTGTCTACTTGTTTTGCATTGTTTACGGATGATATAATCACTGCTGTGCGATGGAAGGTAAAGAGAAGCGCTGTACATTCAAAATTGACAGACATTATTGCGTAAATGAATATGGAACCCGTTTTATCTACTAGAAACACATTTCTGAAAGAGGTATAGGGTGGGCCAAAATAAGGGTCCTATCTTTAAATTTGAATAACTTGAATTTGAATAACTTCCACAAAATAAAAGTTAAACTCACCAAACTTTATGTGTGTGTAGACTGACCCTTCCGAGATTTTTTGAAATAAACAAAACAAATTTTAGCCGAAAAACACTTCTTAAAACTTACAAAAACTAAAGTATTGTTTTTTACACTGTTTTGAGTTTTTTAAGCAAAAATAATGTTTTCTAAATGAGGGTACGTTCCTTAAGGCTAATACGGCTCATGCTTGCTTCGGAAGGGGTCCTTTACTTATTCTAAAAAAATAAAAAATAAAAAATCAATAAATAAAAAAGTTATGAAATTTTAAAAATAGGACCCTTATTTTTGCCCACCCTGTATAACGTTAATCAAACTGATTGAAATCACCAACCCACAAAAAATATGGTGAAATAATGTTTTTCTTCGCTTTTGTATTTACCCTTATTTAAAAAAAAAAAAAATGGTTCCTTGTCCTTAACTAGAAAATTATGAACTTCTGTGATCATCGTTAGCATTTTTATCGACTTGTTTACGAAGATAGCGACTACATTTGTTCTCAGCGAGTTTTTAATTTGGAGTTTCACACATACAATGAAATTTATTATAGCACTATTTTTAATGTTATCCCCTCCCACCCAGTAAAAAATGGTTCCCTGTCCATAACTAGAAAATTGTGAACTTCGGTTATCGCCCTTACCATCTTTCTGGATTTGTTTATGAAGATGGCGATTATTTGAGGGGCGAGGACGAGTTTTCATTTTGGAGTTTTACACATACAATGAAACTTACTATAACTTATTGTTTTAATTTTATCCCCCCTTCCCCCCAAAAAATGGTTCCCTGTCCTTAACTAGAAAATTATAGACTTTTGTTGTTGCCCTTAGCATTTTTCTGGATTTTTTATGAAAAATGGTGACTATTTGGAGGAGGGGGCGAGTTTTCATTTTGGAGTTTCACACATACAATGATTTTTTTTTACTTAAACATTTATTATTAAATGTTTTCTCCGCTAGTTGCAAATTACGCACTAATATGGCTGAGTGTCCTCCACGCCCTACGATCTTGGGCCAAGATGTTCGCTGAGTTTATGTTGATGTTCGTCCATTCATAAACATTGTCTATCCATCTTTTCTTTTGTTGACCTTTCGACCGGCTTCCTTGTATTATGCCTTCAACACATATTTTGGATAGCCCTACACTGTACACGGGAAGGCTTAATGTGACCAAACAATCTCAACACGTTACATTTGATGACAGAGGATATTGATGGGATGCCAGTGAGTTTTCGCAACTTTGCGATACTGATGTGATCAGATATTTTATGATCAGTAATGAAGCGCATAATGTGGTTTTAGAAAGTTTCAACTCTCTGACGTCATTTTACAGTCCAGTTGACACATTCAAGTTCGTATAAGACTACAGGAAGGACATATGCGTTATAGATTTTCGCTTTGATTTTGTACGGTATGCGTTTAGAAGTTAGGGCAGTTGTGTTCCTTGTGAAGGCCGCCCAACTTAAGCCAATCCTGTGATTTACAGCTGTTCGCCCGTCATTAGATGAAGACAGCTTGTGCCCAAGATAAACAAACTCTGTAACTTGTTCGATTTGTTGGCCGTTGATATTGATGTTGAGAGGAGTTTTTTTTTTATCAGTGGTCATGCATTTAGTTTTGGGCGTGTTAATAGACAGACGAACTATTTTTGAGTACTTCACAAGATTATCCATACTTTAAATAAAAAAAAAAAATTGTTTGCGAGTAATGCCGAAACCCTAAAAAAAAAAAACCCTTTCACTCTAAATAATTTAAACGATTAAGTAACTCAAACATGTAAGTACTTGCTGTACGATTGTTGTTGTTTGTTTGTTAGGCGACTCGAAATTCTGCATGCAGCTTGCACAAATCGTGCCTCAGGAGTGTCTTTACTTTTTCTGAGTTCTATTTGCGGTCCCGTCGAAGTTAGGGTGCAAGCGGTGTCCTCATCGATTTTGAACCCTATATAAGTGTATATAATGGCCACAAATTTATCAATTATTATTATATCCTTAGTATAAGTACGATTTAATGCATGTATGCTTGTAACAAAAGCTTTAAAAAGGAGAATGGTGTGAAATAAAGTAGATAATTAGAAATGACCAGAGTTATGTAACACCATGTTCCATTTGAATTATTTGGATTATTCAGACTACTGTACTCATCTTGGATGTTATTTTCACAACGTTTTTGGCCGATGTAACCCCTGACCGTCTTCAGGTGAATCTTGTCGAACTCGGGAATCTGTACGGAATTTAGAACGGAACCCTTTCATTTTGGAGTTTTACACGTACAATGAAACTTACTATAACTTACTGTTTTAATTTTATCCCCTCCCCCATCTTGTACTCTCTCTCTCTCTCTTTCTCTCTCTCTCTCTCTCTCTCTCTATATATATATATATATATATATATATATAGTACTAGGTGACATCTTTGTTGAGTAATATAAGATTTTTAGTTTCTCTGTTTTATAAATATTAGAGATAACACCGTTACGGTCCAGTAACTATGAAGCCCATTCAGTATCACACCTATATATAGTACAGGGTGACACAAAATAATGCCATTCATAGAATCGTTAATAAAACTTACAATCCTTTCTGCAATTTTTTTTTTAAAGAAATCGCTCCAGACAAAGCATGAAGCCACTTGATGTAAGGACTATTTGAAAGTTAAAAACTAGCCAATGATATCTGTTAGGTGGATAGATTCCAACCCAGAAAACAGCAATTCTTCCCCCTTTGTCAGAAACATCGCTCATGGAATGTGAGGACTAAAGGACAAAATAAGGGAAGCGAGAGTTACGAGGCTGCCGAAAGTAAACCCAAAGTCCACTTTCTACTCTCTTTAACATTTGGTACAAATAAACTTCAATCGATGTCTGATTTGTCCACCAAGTTTCAGCCATGAATGTCCAACAGTTTTTGTTTTATCAGTATTCAATTATATGTGGGGATACTTTGGTGATCATCTCATCAGTAGGAGGTGTGATACTAAATCGGTTTCATATTTACTGGACCGGAACGGTGTTATCTCAAAGATTTATAAACAGACGAACCAAAAATCTTATATTACTTAACAAAGATGATTTAACTTACTTTGAAGTAACTCTTCCGTGCAAAATTTCCAGAAGCCGCACTCCCAGAGAATAGCTGGCCAAGAATTGCCAAACAGATGAACATGATCGATGATCATCATATCATGCCATTAATAAAAAAATTAACACTTCTACCCGGTTATGGCTGAGGGAACGAGAAAAATCTACCCCGTGGATAAAGTGTTTTTTATCGACTTGTTTACGAAGATAGCGACTACATTTGTTCTCAGCGAGTTTTTAATTTGGAGTTTAACACCACATACAATGAAATTTGTTATAGCACTATTTTTAATGTTATCCCCTCCCACCCAGTAAAAAATGGTTCCCTGTCCATAACTAGAAAATTGTGAACTTCGGTTATCGCCCTTACCATCTTTAAAGTGTTCCATTCGAAATTCTGTACAGATTCTCAAGTTCAACGTAAAGATTTCCCGAGTTCGACAAGACGCACCTGATAAAAGTCGGAGGTTACATCGGCCGAAACGTTGTGAGAATAACATCCAACATTATAACATTAGTCCAAATGATACAAATAAAAAATATTTTGTCCAAAAAGAGAAAAGAGAATTTATTTTACATGAAAATCACTAAAAGCATATTTAAGCTTACGTATAATTCCGTATGCGGGCAACAAATATTACAAAATGTGTCAATAACAAATACAGAAAGATAAGTTTCCTATAAAAATATTGTCTGAGCAACAAAAAAAAAGATGTATAATCTCAGTGAAGCAGCTGAACAAGAAATAGATAAAGGAGAACAGGGATTCTCAACTGATGCCCACGTGAACCCCTCCCCCTCCTCCGGGGGGTCCACAGAAACTTTAGGGCCCCCCCCCCCCTAAAGTTTCATAAACAGAAAGTTTCTATTTGTTTTGTTTACTAAAAGATGCACGCGTGTTTATCGAAATTTTCAAGATTTGGATTTTATGTTATGAATATAACGAAATTGATTTATTGTTAGATTTTACAAACCAAAAGCCGCGCTCCTAATCAATGAACGTGATCGATGATCATCATATGACGTCATTAATAAAAAAAAAAGATAGCACTTCTAACCGGTCATGGCTGATGGAATGAGAACAATCTACCTCCGTGGATTAAATAAAGGGTTCAGTTACCAAATTCCCTACAGGTTCCTGAGTTCGACATAAAGATTCCAAAGTTTGATTAAAAAGTTTCCCAGTTCGAAAAGATGAAACTGAAGAACGTCGGAGATTACATCGGCCGAAACGTTGTGAATATAGCAACAAAGATGAGAATAGTAGTCCGAATAATCCAACTAATGCATACTAGCAACAATATACTCCCCCCCTCTCCACCTGCGGTTGCATATTTTGGGGAGTAAATATAATGTAAGTGTTAAGTTTGCTAATGCACAGCCGATTGTGACAATTACTTGTTAATGTATGCTACCCCCCTTAAGAAGAGTTAATGCCTAGGAGGATGGTCTCATGCGAACCGAATAGATAATACCTCCTCCCCCCCCCAAAAAAAAAAAGGAGGTAATGCCTGGAAGGAAGGTCTCATGTTAACAGAATAGATACTACACTACCCCCTTCCAAAAAAAGGAGGAGGTAATGCCTGGAAGGATGGTATCATGCCAATAGAATAGATACTACACTACCCCCCCCCCCCTCAAAAAAAAGGACGAGGTAATACCTTGGAGGATGGTCTCATGCCAACAAATAGATACTACA
The DNA here is from genome assembly GCA_963556195.1 of Sepiola atlantica. Lineage (NCBI taxonomy): Eukaryota > Metazoa > Mollusca > Cephalopoda > Sepiida > Sepiolidae > Sepiola > Sepiola atlantica. The sequence goes on along the minus strand of OY744540.1, from coordinate 66,219,642 downwards.
CTTACCCCTCCCCCAAAAAGGATACGGTAATGCCTGGGAGGATGGTCTCCTGCCAACAGAATAGATACTATACTACCCCCCCCCCCCGGGATAATGGTAACATAACAACAGAACAGATACTACACTACTCTCCCCCGGAATTTAGAATTAAAAGATAGTACAATTAATAAAAGTGATAGTATAATTTCGGCTTCACGTAGAAATACTAAATCTCTATTAGTAATAGAATTACACTAGTTCAATTAATGGAAGTAATAGTATAGTTTCGGTTATAGACAAACAGATATTAAATCTCTGTTAGTACTGGTGATACCAGATCAGGCTGCCCTGTGGCTCCCTGAGACGAAATTCACCTACATTGACGTTTTTTTTTTGTTTTTCTTCTTTTTTTTTTTTTTTTGTAAAACTTAATTATGTTCTACAAAACCAAAAACAAAAACAGCCCCTCTCCCTTTCTCCCTCCCCTTTTTTATTTTATTTTTAGAACTTGAAGCATAAATCTTTTACTATAATGACCAGATTCGGCATTAAATAACCCAAAAAGGGTTGATATGCCGTAAAACAAAACTACCAAACCAAAAACGATGATTAAACATTTGAAGATATAAAGAACTTGAAGCATAAAAACTTTTACTATAATGACCAGATTCGGCATTAAATAACCCAAAAAGGGTTGATATGCCGTAAAACAAAACTACCAAACCAAAAACGATGATTAAACATTTGAAGATATAAAGAACTTGAAGCATAAAAACTTTTACTATAATGACCAGATTCGGCATTAAATAACCCAAAAAGGGTTGATATGCCGTAAAACAAAACTACCAAACCAAAAACGATGATTAAACATTTGAAGATATAAAGAACTTGAAGCATAAAAACTTTTACTATAATGACCAGATTCGGCATTAAATAACCCAAAAAGGGTTGATATGCCGTAAAACAAAACTACCAAACCTACCACCTCTGTTAGTAATAGATAAAAGACCTATTTTTTTAGTTTTCCTTCTCTTAGACTCGTTGCCAAGCCAAGGTTTGATAACCTATTCTACCCTACTATTTAACCCATAGCTTGGTGGAGTGCTAGACAGTTAAAGTGGGCCGAGAGATACACAACTGTTTATTTCTATCTCTCAAAAAACGTTTATAATTTTCCGATAACACCATTGACTATTCAACCCTGTACATCTTTACGATACGTGTTGTGAAAAATAAGTTTCGCTTGTTGAACTTGTTTAAAAATATTAAAAAATATGTTTATGTCGCACCAGGGAAAATTTTCCGCCAAATTACATTTTGATCATTCAGACGATCATTATGAATTATTGCGATCATTATGAATTATTACGATCATTAAATCCGTGCATCAATCGACCCCCTCCGACTAATCATCCAAATTACGACCAATTTATTGATTTCAGAATATCAATAACTCTAAGGAAACAATCCATTTCTTAATCTATAAACGTGGGAAATATTTTCATTAAATTTCCAGCAAATTGCTTCTGGATTCAGTTCATGCATGTATAATATTTCCGTCTGAAATTTTTCAGATGAGAAATTATCGTTATCATAAAATGGCTTTTTTAACTCTTTAACTACGCCTATCAACGAGCGTCTGTGTGCGTTCATTGCACAGGCCGTGATCGTCTGCTCGTTGGGCTGGTCCAAAGTCGTCGCTCGATTCCGATAACAGTCGCAGTGTCAATTGAGTGGTCTCAGTTAGTTCTGCAACAGAAGAATTCTGCCTCTAATTAAAATCACGATTCCAGTTTAAAACAAGTGACAATGGTTTCTTTTCTTTGGAGATTACAATGATAATTGTTTTCTTCTACTAAACAACAAACTTGCAAATAATAATTTTTAGCCCGACAAAATCAAAACAAAAGGTTTCCATCAAAAGAATCCATCAGCCAAGGGCCCAACAGCCCATCTCTCTCTGAGAGGAATGCAAACCTCTACCAACTGTAAGACACCCAAAGGCCAACTGAACCCCCCTGCCCATTTGCTGTGATATATATAGAGATATTCTGGGATCAAACCAGAAAAAGACCACTTGAAATAATCAGCTGCCAATCTATGAAAATAGAAAAATAAACTATTGTCTAAGGGGGCTCGTATCTAGTCGGACATTATTTTTGGAAAAGCTCAAGTGGATCATAACCACAGCAGGGAATCTCGTATCTATAGAACTATTACTTTTTCAGGTTGACAAATCAGATTCTGGGTGGCCAAATCCAAAATCAGAGATATTTCTCATATCTTGGTTGATTTCTCTTTTTTTTTTAGTTAAATATTTTTCACTTGCAGCAAGTCTGTTATTTGAATGCATTGCAATTATGCAACCCAGTAACTATGCTGCCTCGAACGTGTTTACACGCCCATCGCTGAATTGCGACCGCATACCATTTTATAATTTTATATAAAGTTGTTTCAGAATTTTTGAGATGGGGATTGTTATTTTCGATTATATGGATTATTCGGACTACTACTCTTATCCTGGATGTTATTCTCTTTTGGTCAACGTAACCTTTGACCTTCAGGTTCATCTTTCCAAACTCAAGAATCTTTATGTCTAACTTGGGAATCTATACAGAATTCTGCGTTTGACAAGATGCACTTGAAAAAGGTTGGAGGTTACATCGGCCAAAACATTATGAGAATAGCATCCAAGATGAGAATAGTAGACATAATAATAATACAGATATAAAGATATCTGGTGAGATTTTAAAAGTTGGACCTAAACAGCATTTAAGCTGACATTTCAAACTTTGATTCTGACTAGAGATTTTTTATTTTTTATTATTGTACCATGTTACTGGCATTATAATAACGTACTTCGCTACAGTTTATTTAAACAATTATGTAGTTCCACTAATGGAAGGATGTTTTCAATTACGACTGAAAAATCATGTTCGTCAAGAGGAATTACTCATTTTGCAATCGAAGAATAGCAAGAGAGTTGTCTCTCTTACAACTAAAATTTTATTTCTTTTTTTTTCTTTTTTCTTATCTTTCCGTTTTTGCTGGAGATGGGGCATCCTACCGGATGCCAAACATTCACCGGCTATTTCAAACACTCCAGCCTAGAGATCTTTTTAAGATTCTAACCGTCCCTTTAAGTGCAATTGTTTGTATTTCTCTTGCACTCGGTTCACCGGGTATACTCGCCAGATAGCTTTTGAAATTCTTTTTCGTTAGTCCTGTTGCTCCTATAATTACTGGTATGATGGAGATTTTCCTAAGATTCCAGTTTCTTTTCATGTCGTACATAAGACCTTGGTATTTCGTAATCTTTTCCCTTTCAGCTCTGTTTAATCCTGTATGAGTTTCAAAATGTGCAAACAAATAAAAAAAATAAAAATAAAATTATTTAATTGCATCCCGGGCAACGCCGAGTAGGGACGGCTAGTAGTAAATAAAACAGGATCATTAAACGAGTTATTATAATTAAGTAAAAGAGCAAAAGTTCACATACAAATCATAGTGTATGTCTCTATCTATATAAAGTTAGGTATGTTAATATATTTTTTATGTACAGGATTCACTCCTAAACTAACCGATAATTATGGATTTTTGAACAGAGCTGCTAGGCATAAGAGGTCAAAATGCGGGCTATATTTAATTTAATTAAGTTTCATGCAAAAGTGTTAAAAAGGAGGTGGAAGCCCTTCATAAAAATTCAGATACCTCCGATTTTGGGGAAATTTTAACAATAGGTATTTGATTAATAAATATTCCCCAAATTTTAGTTTCATTGAAATATTTTAAAAGGTTTTTAGAGAGCGTAACATCCCATTTGGAAATTCAAATATATCAGATTCCATTGAATTCGATGTATAGTTATTAGACACCAATTAAGTAAAATTCTCGGAATTTCAATTCCTTCTGAAAACATTTTAAGCTTAAGCCTTAAATTTTAGACATTTTATAGAATCAAAGTTTTCTAATGAATTTTGATTAAGATTAAAATAAAGATTATAGACATGAGGTTAAGTATCATATCTTGACTTTAATCTTTGTAAGGGGACATAAAAGTGGTGCAAAACTGTTCTGTTCAAGGAATTCATTTTTCTAGTATATATTAAATATATATATATATTCCATGAAAAATATACTATATATTTCAGTATACTGAAATCATGTGCCCTTAATAGGGTTAAGATGAAAATTCATATATACTAAATGTACAAAAGCAAGGAAATTCCCAAATTTTTACACTTTTATTGTCATTAAGGGTATGCGAGCACAACAGGGCTATGTATTTTACTGGTAGGAATTTTTCTTCAGCGCACCTCACACACTTCATCCACTCATGCATAGAGATTTATACTGTAGTGGTGTGATAATGAAATAGTTTGGTTGATATGTAGTCATACCCTTAATGACAATAAAAGTGTAAAAATTTGGGAATTTCCTTGCTTTTGTACATTTAGTGTATATGAATTTTCATCTTAACTCTATTAAGGGCATATGATTTCAGTATACTGGCATTTATCATGGAATGTCACTACTTTTGTAAAGGCTATGCCTCAATACAATGGTCATTTTTAAGTTTTTTTGGAATTTTCTGGAAAACTAAGGTATATGGTAAACTGAAATTAAAATGTCATCAACTAGACCCTAGAAACTCTATCTCTGCCAAAAATCAGCTGAATCCATCTAATAGTTGAGATACAGAGTGGCACGTACGTACGTACGTACGTACACACAGATAACACAAAATCATGCCTGACCTTTCTGGATCTCTGGGTTGCCTTGACTAATGATGCTGAAATTCTACACACTTATAGAACCTATCAAATAAAAATTTTGTGCAAAGTTTTAACTAATTTGGTTTATTGGTTTTGAGTTATGATTATCAAAGAAATGAGATTTCCAGCATAGGCTATTCGTAAATTCTATTAAGGGATAGAGCGCCCTCGCGCCTCCCTTGATATATATATATATATATATATATATATATAAGTTCAAATATATTGATAACATGAACTTAAAACCAAATTTTTTTTCAAAATTGCCCTATACAAAGTAGAGCTTTTATAAATAATATTATATAAACATTAGAAACAGTCTGCATGGATCAAACCGCGTTTCGACGTTAACACGTCACAATGGGACTGTAAAGTGAGCTAAAGAAATTAAATTTGTCCCAAAGAAACTAGACAGAACAAAATCGTCCAGTCGAAAATTAATTTTATTAAACGTGTCATTTATTTTTCCTACAGGTAGACAAGCCCTCCTACCTACGTCAATAGATGTGATGGGCATTTGTACACCTAAGCCATGTAAAACGCAAGACTTTCTTACCTCCCTCCCCCTCCTCTCAACCGCCCAGACAATATGTATACTCAAATCAACCGCGAGTAATTCAAACCAACTTAAAATTTATGCACACCTATCATCTAGACACATGTAAAATAAACTCTTCCACATACAATCCACCGTATATTAAATATTTACATACACATATTATAGGGAACAGTTAGCAATAGTATACACACATTCATACACTCATTACACTCGCATTTATATTACTGGGTTTAAAAAAAAAACATAGGCCTTTTTTTTAACTCAGTATATATTCAAGCGAACATACTGAGTAAATTACCTCCCTTATAGTTACACACAAAGGAAAAACTATTCAGACATAGTTATACTGAAACAGAACCACAAAGTGTAGTAAATAAAACTGGATCAGGGTATTGTTTGTACCCTGATTCCCACGGGGCAGGAGGGACCACATGAAGGCTGCCAATATCCATAGTGAAAGTGTTGCTATAGAACCGATAGGATTTGAACTTGGCACACAAGATCTTCAATCCACATCTGTATCCACTTCACAGTCATTACCTCCCAGTAAAGATATTATAAACATTTAAATGAAAGAACCTATTTTTAGCCATTTTTTTTTTTTTTGGGGGGGGGGGGGGTAATTTCTTAAAAGTCTGAGGCTCTGGACTTACAAATTTGTCGACAGGATATTGACGATATCTATAGTTCTAATCCGTCATCGCTTATCAAGGTGTAAAGGCCACTTGAGGATAAGCGTTAATGAGTTTGACAGGTTGACAGTGAGACAAACTCCTTGACGATTGAAAACGATGGTTGAAACTGGGTTGAATTTGATTATTGAAGCGGACAACTCAACAAAAATTTGACTTAAAAACAACCATGGTGGAATCAGCTGAGAAGCAGCCACGTGGTATGTGTTCCACAGACGAGTAGTTCTTGGAAACAAACTCTGGTCATGGAATAAAGAAAACTCCCTAACAGTAGTTGCGGCTAGATGAGTTTGCTGTAAATGTTTTACAGAGTGGAACCAGAGATTGGAGGTCAGTCGAGCACCTACCATGAAAATAAGGAAAGAGCAGAGAAAGACTAGCAACGTATTTTCTGGTGAGAAGAGAAGAGGAGACTCCCCCCCCCCCACGAGATTTTGAAGTCGATTTTGTACTCTGTAATTTTGTAGTTTATTCTTTGCTATTTTTGTGTTAATGTTACATTATTTATTTGTTATTACTGAATTTTAAAAGATTTGTTTTTACTGTTTATCTCTCTTTCATAAAATAAATATCAGATATAAATTATTAAAATATTTTTTTTTTTTAATTTAATCGAATTTAGAACATTGATGATGAGATAGTGTAGCAATTTAAAACAAAAAATTAACTAGGAAATAATTTTTTTTTTGTTTATTAAATTATTGGTATGAGCTTGTAGGGAAGAAAAGGGTTGTTTTCGTACATGATCATGGACGTAGCTATGTATTGTACTTTGGTACCAAGTTTCATTAACATTGACATGGATCGTTACGGTTTATAATTAGCCAACGTCATTTACAGCGAACTGACTGTCGGCACAATTATTCCGTAATTTCCGTTTGCTTAATTAGATTTGTTGCATCCCTGCAAACAAGAGGGTTGCTGATTTTTTTCTGAATATTTTGTTTTCAGATATTGCTAATACTTCAATCAAGTGGTTGAATATTGGGGAGCATTAATTCAGTGTCACCTTGATCTGTGATTCTTAATGTACCTGTATCTGGTGCAGCATTGACCCATGGCGGATTGAGCTCGCTTTCTAGGGAATGGTGAACCAGAGATTGGAGCTCAGTCGAGCACCTTTCATAATAATAATGATATAATAATCGTAATAATGAGAGAAAGACTAGCAACGTAATTGAAATAACGATAGAGTAGAGAAAGACTAGCAACGTCTGTTCTGTGAGAGAGAAACTTTAGGGAAGATAAGAGATCTGCCCCCCCCTCCCACTTGATGTCGATGTCGATTTGGTACTCTGTTAGGACACGAAAGAGTCCTCTGAGCAGCACCTCCCCAGATGTGGCAGCAGTACTCCATCTTGGGGCATATCTGACTCTAATACAGGTAGAGAATTGCATCAGAAGTCAAGTACTTTCTACTATATTTTCATAACAAGGTTGGCACAAGATTAATAAATTTCGAGGGATGTGGGAGTCGTGCTTGTCTATAATCTTTTCTTAACCTAGACACTTTCATCATAATACCACATTTGCTCCCCAGCGTTTAGTGAATTTTATTTACAAGAAGAATATGTACAGATGTATGAATGATGAGGAGTGGGACAACAACAACAACAACAAAAAAACACTTTAAAAGCAAGAAAATTAAATAAAGCAACCAAATAAAATGAGATAATGGGTAGGTTAGTAAGGCCCTCATAATTGTAGACCTCCCACTGTTTTCCGGTTTGTTAGTGCCGAAAAAAAGCAGATCGATCTTTAAGTGGGAGTGGGGTTTTAAGTGGGAAGAGAAAAAAAAGTGTGTTGGAGTTATGAGTGGATGATCTGGAGCAATAGAATGATCCAACCATTTTTCCAGCAATCTTAGCAACAGATTGGATGTAAGTTTTCTATTTTAGATCTGGGGTGAAAGTTAGTCTGAAGCGCTTATTAAAGCAAACAATGGTCTTCCTCAAGGAGAAAGCCATTTATTTATTTGTTGAAGGTTTTGTTCTTTATAAGTCTTAATATTATTAGCATCTGTGAAATTTACTTGGCAGCCATCGTTGCTATTTGTTGGTTTGCTTATCAAACTCAAACAAGTCTCTTCTTTGTCATCTGCCAGAAAATGCCGAAATAGCTTGTAAGATTTTCTGTGTCTGAGATGTCTCTCTCACTGAACACATGATATGGTCTAAACAATCCGTGTCAAGTTTTCGTACTGACCCGGGGAGGAAAACTTATTCTCTTTTTATACCAACGAGAATTAATTTATGCAAAACAATGCTCATTTGCATAAGAGAACTCTCATCATTGAAAAAAAAAAACAGGATTCTATATGTAAGCAGACCACTTTGATTTCAATCTCAAGTCCCTTTCTGATGGACGACACACTGTGCGACCCTCACTCTTTTTCATCGTGGGCCTACATGATGGCTGCTACCAAACGTTGGTGACGTACGTGTTCAGGTTGTAAATTGGAATACAACTATTCCCAAACTTTGGTGACGCAGGTGGTAAATTGGAATACAACTATTCCCAAACTTTGGTGACGCAGGTGGTAAATTGGAATACAACTATTCCCAAACTTTGGTGACGCAGGTGGTAAATTGGAATACAACTATTCCCAAACTTTGGTGACGCAGGTGGTAAATTGGAATACAACTATTCCCAACACAAGTTAGGAATACCGTTATCAAAGTTGAACTTGATCATCGGCCGTGGTGTTATTTCAGAGTTTTTCCACCAAAGGGAGGAGTGATTCGTATCTTTTGCAATGGAATGAGTGAAAGCAATGCAATAGCTACGACAAAATTTAAACACAAGTAACAAAAAGAAAACGCCTGCATTTTAGTGCATCAAAGTGTGGCAACATATTCCTCAAAAGGGAAGTTCTTCGAAAGAAACTCTCTTCATAGAAATTCCGTTTAATGTTAAACACACGGAGGAAGAAAGGAAAGTTATATGTGGTGGTGATTGTAAGACGAGTTCTTGTTGTGAAATTTTTGTAGGGAGGAATCAGAAATTGAAGCTCAGTCGACCACTTTCCATGGAAAAAAAAACAATAGAGTAGAGAAAGACTAGCAACGTCTCTTCTGTGAAAAGGGGGGTGTAGAGAACGGAAAAGATCTGCACTCACTAGATTGCAAAATTGATTTTATATTCTGTCAAGGCAAGAAATAGTGCTCTAAGCGATAACTCCCCAACAGCAGGTAGAGGTTGTCATGCTAAATCTGTTCATTTCAGAGGTCGGCAGAAGTGTGTTTCTGAATTTAAACTTGGTATCCCTTTTATGTCCAAATTTGCATGAAGTTTAATCAATTTTTCCTTTTTTTTTTTTCAAAACTTAATACCTGTTTATTGTATTGGCCTTTCTCTATTCGCAAATATTAACGGTGAACTGCTTGAAGTTTTGTTTTAAATTTCTAAAGTGACTGTTTTGAAGAATAATTTCAATCCTTGCAGTCATAATCGACCAGTCAGAGACATCTGCTCATCCGGAAAGAACATTCTATTATCTCTGGGAAATTGTTAATCTCCATCCTTGTCTGTCAACGTGCATGTGTGCGGTTCTCGTGGACAAAAGATTATCTGTGTCTACGCGTGTCTTTGGATGACTGCAAACTTTGAAGTCTTAGAGATCCAATTAAAGTGTTAGATGTATTTTATATTCTGATTAAAGAAAATGTCATTTATATGCACACATTTATTTGTCAGTAAGAAAAATATAATGGGTTTTGCAAAAAGATTTTTAGATACGTCCAAGCATTGCTACAAGAGGTTCTGTCCGTTAGTCCTGCTTAAATTTGAAATAATAGCATTTTCTTTGGTCTGTCAAATTTAAATTTGAAATAATAGCATTTTCTTTTGTCTGTCAAATTTAAATTTGAAATAATAGAATTTTCTTTGGTCTGTCAAATTTAAATTTGAAATAATAGCATTTTCTTTGGTCTGTCAAATTGAAATTTGAAATAAGAGCATTTTCTTTGGTCTGTCAAATTGAAATTTGAAATAATAGCATTTTCTTTGGTCTGTCAAATTGAAATTTGGAATAAGAGCATTTTCTTTGGTCTGTCAAATTGAAATTTGGAATAAGAGCATTTTCTTTGGTCTGTCAAATTGAAATTTGAAATAATAGCATTTTCTTTGGTCTGTCAAATTGAAATTTGAAATAATAGCATTTTCTTTGGTCGGTCAAATTGAAATTTGAAATAATAGCATTTTCTTTGGTCTGTCAAATTGAAATTTGAAATAATAGCATTTTCTTTGGTCTGTTAAATTGAAATAATAGCATTTTCTTTGGTCTGTCATGTTTAAGATTGATATAGCATTTTAATTACTAAATCGCAGATTTAATGAAAATATCTTAGTATAGATTCTTCTTTTTCTTTGCATTAGTCCTGAGCTACAGCAGGGTCCGCAATAATGAATTTTTGCATCCACTTGGATTGCTCACTTGTTTGGTCCGAGTGAAGGCCGGTTTTATGGAGTTCATTGTGCAGGGCATCTGCTCATCTCATCGTTGGACTTCTTTTCGTTTGCTTAGTGGCGACATAAAATTCAAATGCTAGTTTAATTATGGTGTCGTTGTTAAAACCATCTGAGTCGCCACTCCCTCATCTTGCCCTCAATCGGTGCAGGGATAAGTTTTTACGAAACACGATCTTAGTTTAGTTTGTTCCCTATAAGATCATCTGATGTTCATCAGTCAGTTTGTCATGCTTGAGTTTGAAATAGCATTTTCTTTCATCTGTCACATTTAAGTTTGAAATAGCATTTTCTTTCATCTGTCACATTTAAGTTTGAAATAGCATTTTCTTCGTTTGTCACATCTAAGTTTGAAATAGCATTTTCTTTGGTCTATCAAATTTAAGTTTGAAATAGCATTTACTTTAGTCTGTCACATTTAAGTTGTAAATAGCATTTTCTGTGGCCTGTCATGATTAAATTTAAGTAGCATTTTATTTGATCTGTCACATTTAAACTTGAAATAGCATTTTCTTTAGTCTGTCACACGTAGGTTTTAAATAGCATTTTCGTTGGTCTGTCATGCTTAAGTTTGAAATAGCATTTTTTTAGTCTGTCATGCTTAAGTTTGGAATAGCATTTTCTTTGGTCTGTCATGTTTTAGTTTGAAATAGTATTTTCTTTGTAAAACATGCAGTTTGTATGGATTAATTTAAAGAA
>OY744540.1:66143471-66200971 GCA_963556195.1 Sepiola atlantica | reverse complement strand
TCGGCATTCCCCGGTAGGGGCGCCTCAGGCAGTAAGCAATAAACTTACTCCTACCCAAAGAGGGGAGGCAAAGCCTGGGAGGGTGGACCTCCTAGAACTGTGCAGGACAGACCCATAGACCGGCATAAATCAAGCCCCGAAGGCCAAGACAATACCAGTTTATGGGGTGCAGTATCCATCGGAACAGATACTACACTTTGATCTCGACCAAAAAACCGAGGGTTTATTTATCTATCTCCCACAAGGTAAGATGTGAAACAAGGTCGGGAAAGTGGGATTAGATAAGCCAGCGCTCGAGAGGTGAGCACTCTGGCCATTTAAAAATTGCCTGGGCAGCCCTGTCGGCATTCCCCAGCAGGGGTGCCTCAGACAGTAAGCAATAAATTTACTCCTCCCCAAAGAGGGGAGGCAAAGCCTGGGAGGATGGACCACCTAGAACTGCACAGGACAAACCCATAGACCGACGTCATCAAGCCCCGAAGGCCAAGACAAAACCGGTCTATAGGGTGTAGTATCCATCGGAACAGATACTACACTTTGATCTCGACCAAAAGGCCGAGGGTTTTATTTACTCCTCCCCAGGAGTTAGGCACAAGGCCAGTTTTATCTTACTCCCACAAGTAAGATGTGACCCAAGATCGGGTCGAGAAAGTGGGGTTTGAAAAGCCAGCGCTCGAGAGGTGAGCACTCTGGCCATTTAAAAATTGCCTGGGCAGCCCCGTCGCCATTCCCCGGTAGGGGCGCCTCAAACAGTAAGCAATAAACTTACTCCTCCCCAAAGAGGGGAGGCAAAGCCTGGGAGGGTGGACCTCCTAGAACTGCACAGGACAGGCGTGCAGTATCCATCGGAACAGATACTACACTTTGATCTTAGCCAAAAGGCCGAGGGTTGCTGGATGTATTCGGTTCATTTCCTCATTCGTTACTTAATCTCTGTAGGAGATGCTGAGAAGTATACGAATGCAACAAGTCTACATCTGCTGTCAGGGGGCCATCATTATTCACAGTGATACAAACATACAACGGTACATTTCGATAATCTTCATTCAAGTTGTTTGTGGTTGTTGATTTTAATGGCATGACGTCTATTTTTTTATTTCTTTTGCCACTTTTTTTTTTAACAAGCATTAATTTGGACTTAAGCCTTTGCAGATTGTTTGTTTACATACGTTTGGATAATTCCCACCAAAGTTTATTTGTGGTCATTGGTTTTAATAACGTGACCTATTATTCTTTTAACACACAATTTAAAAAAAATAAAATTCTTAGCCGTTAAATGGAATGTATTTCTCCCACGTCTCAAATCAATTATTGAGGGGGGGGGGGGGCGGTTAAATTAATATCTAGGCTAAATGAAAGTAGACAGACTTGCACAACGTTGCATAAGGCCGGCTAGTAGGAGAATACTCGCTCCAGGACGGGTAAAATTAATTCCCCAGAACAGAACAATTTTGCACCACTTTTATGTCTTCTTACTAAGATTTAAATCAAGATTGTTAATCAATGTATTTAACCGTTTCACCATAGGTCCATGTACGAGCTTTACAGAATATGATTACTTAATAAAATTATTTAATCTTGGAAATTAAAAAAAAAATGGACCGGCATGGTACTGGATTATATGATAAAAACGAAGCAATGAAAAAGGAATATGCCATCATTTTTTAACAGCATGAGTATACTAGTTTCTTTAATTAGAACATACATATATATATATATATATGTGTGTGTGTGTGTGTGTGAAAAAATGACAAACGGAAAAACAAGTTTTCACACATTTTGTCCACCACGACATTTCTTTTCATGAATTATCATGTACCTTACCCCATATATATATATATATATATATATGAGAATAAAATGCACGATATATCATGAAATGTCATAGAGACAAGGTGTATGAAAGACAGAAAGGAAAAACAATTAAACACAGTAAGGAATGAAAATCAAATGAGAGATTGACCAGTTGCCTTCGGATTAGCAAACTTTTTTCTGAAGACATTCGTTGATCAGATCGAAACTGGTCAATCTCTCGTTTGATTTTGATTTCTTCCTGTTTAATTGTTTTTCCTTTCTGTCTTTCCCACACAGATATATATATATATATATATATATATATTTGATAAATTAATTCTCTTAACAGAACAGTTTTACACCACTTTTATGTCCCCTTACAAAGATTAAAATCAAGATATAATGATTTCTAGACCTTATGTGCAGAATCATTCTAATTTTGAACAAAATCCATTACTTGATTTTGATTCTAGAAAATGTCTAAAATTTAAGGCTTTATGTTAAGAAATTGAAATTCAGGGATTTTTTCTTAATTGGTGTCTAATGACTATGGATCAAATTTAATGCAAATCTGAAATATTTAAATTTAAAAATGGGAGGTTGTGCCCATACTATACCCCTTAAAACCTTTTTAAATACTCCACAGAAACTGAAATTTGGAGTATATTTATTAATTGATGTTTAGTACTTAAATAATATTGTTAAAATTTCACAAAAATCGGAATTTTCACAAATGGTTTTTACTCATTTTTAAACCCCTTTTTATAAAATTAACTTAAACTTAATGTAGCCCACATTTGGACCTCTTATATTTAGCAGCTATGTTCCAAAATTCATAATGATCGGTTAATTAATGTAGGAGTGAATCCTGTTCATAGAAATATATATATATATGTATAGGAAAACAACAAGCGATTTGAAATAGATTTTTACTAAATTCGTCACTGTCACATATGATGAGACATTTTAAGGTTTTTTGTGTATGTATTTTCCAAGAGACCAGAGTATAATTTAAATAATAAAATAGGTATAATGTTAAATCTCCTAAGACTTTGATGGTATGGCCACATTCAAGAATGGATTAGAGTTATTGAGTTAGTAGATGTAGAACAGTTGAGGTAGCAGGGTCAGTTCACAAGGCAAGGCCAATGAAAAGATGGGAGATTGGATAAGGATGGATTTGAGAGAAAGAGAAATAATAAAGACCTGACCAGAGATAGGTTAGTTTGAAAGTCAATTACTAAAAGCCGTCCAACACATGCCAGCTTGTAAAACGGACGTTAAACCGATGATAATGATGATGATGATGATGATGATGATGAAAGAACGGATGAGAGTTCTTTGGTTAATAGATGTAGAACAGTTGAGGTAGGAGTGTCAGTTAGCAGAGGAAGGCCATTGAAAATATGTGAGATTGGATAAGGATGGATTTGAGAGAAAGAGGGATAAATAAAGACCTGGTCAGAGATAGGTTAGTTTGAAAGTCAATTTCTAAAAGCCGTCCAACACATGCCAGCTTGTAAAATAGATGTTAAACCGATGATGATCAAGAAGAAGACCATGTGAGACGAAAGAACGGCTACTCATTTGGTGAAGCCAGATTTCGGATTGCCATGAAACTAAAATATCTGTCTCATTACTTCTCCATCGCTACTTATTAATACTTGAAACAAAAAGTCTAAATAATAAACATTTTATTCATATCTTTGTTGTAAACACGAAACAAAAACTTTCATATTTATTTATGTAGATGAATAACCATGTACATTTTAGAAATTACGATTCGACTTTATTTATCGTTTAAATATGACAGTAAAGAAAGAAAGGGAAAGAAGAAACCAATTTGTCTTGACGGTGTCCTGTGTCTGATGGGCAGGGGTTAACTTACAATCTAGAAATTGAACGTAAAATGTTGAAAATTAGAAAATGCCGTAAAGAAACCTTCAGACACAATTGCTAAACATTTGTCCACGAAATAAAACTATTCCTTGACAAAACTATGTGTTATATTAAAATCAAAACAATCGTTGAATTAAAAAAAAACAATGACAAAAAATACTTAATTAATAAACTGTTCTTTTGTAAAACAATATGCAAATTAGTTAACCTTATGATTTAGATCGCATATGCATAAGCAGTATATAGTGTGTACTATAATGTACAGTAGAATTAATGTAAACGGAGTGTTTTGACTTCACCGCATTTATTCTTTTCCACCCTAGCTCTATTATGTCACAGTAATAAAAATACAGGTTACACTAACGTCTCTCTTATATATATATATATATATATATATATATATATCCATAAAATGAAATGCCGTGAAGACAGGATGTGTCAAAAAGACAAAAAGAAAAACAAATTAAACACAGGAAGAAAATGAATGATGAAAATAAAAATTGAATAACATACAATATTTAGTAATTCATCAAGTATTCAAACAAAGAATATTAAAAAAAAATATTTTCATTAATCTATGGATTTTCAAAAATAAACACTTTTCATCAGAGGAAAAAAATCAGCAAAATATGTATTACTGGTAAGTATATATATATATATATATATATATATATATATGACATTTCCCCCCAAAAAACACATCCAATGCCGGCTTATATACTGTCTCATGCAACAACTGCCATCAAATTTACGTGGGAGAAACAACGTGAATTGAAAAAAAGATTGAGCGAACACAAAAGGGATATAAAAGACAATAACTCTCTCAGTGCACTTTTCTCCCATGCATTAGAGCACGATCATGCTTTCAAATTTGAACAGGCCAAAATCACCAAATACATTCACAACAAAGCTCGGCGAAAACTACTGGAAACAGCACTAATCACAGCCTCCAACACCATCAGACAACGAAATGGCTTCTATAATCTATCCCCCCTTAATAAGCAAAATTATCCTGACTGAACAAAAACTGAACCTAGATCATGGCTAACCTCTTTTTCTCTTCGCTCTCAATTGTACTTACATACAAGTCCCCGCATACCCTCCACATACATTCCTGACAAGCCAGCTGGTCAAATATCTTACTCTCCAAAAATTTCACACCTAACCACAACAAAATCTCCCCTCTCCCCCCCTCGCCTGTTTCACCCGTTCGACTACTTCTTTCACACTCTTACCCACCCACCCCTCCCACTTTCAAATCACCTTCATTTCTCCAAATCTTTTCTAAATCTATGACACTACCTACACACCAAAAACACAGAGCCTCCCCCCTCCTCTCTTCTTTCCCCACCCCTCCACATTTTAATTCACAGCCATCCACATTAAGTTCATTCACTCCCACCCCTTCACTTTTTCACTCACAGCCATCCACATTAATTTCATTCCCTGCCACTGACTTCTCTCAGCCCGGACCTCGGTCCTGTGCTCCCAGTAGTGGCTACTACTTCTTCTCATTAACCCATCATGTCAACCCAATATTTTCATGTACTTGCATGACATTTTTCTTAAAATTATCATCCTGGGGAAGTCTTACAAATAAAGATGAAACGTTGATGAATACATGAAAAAAAAATCTTTTGGTTTTTCCTTTTTCATTTCCCATATATATATATATATATATATATAGTTCTTCACAGATAGACTGTTTTCACTAAATTTAATTTATTCAAATATGCTTTAAATTCTTCCAGAAACGCACGTGAGTTTTCTTTGCTCCAAAATTGACATTAAATCTCAGTATGATATAACTCTGATCCATAATTTTATTTGTTTTATAGCAAATCTGTTGCAAATTTTGAAATAACTTTTTAAAGGTTTGACTATTGAGCTTCATTTAGCTGTGGAAAGTGATTCTCGTTAGATTTCGGATTGCCATGAAACTAAAATATCAGCCTCACTACTTTTTCATCGCAACTTATTTAAACGAGACCGTCCTTTTCCGTCGTTGCTATTATGTCACAGTAAAAATGTTACCCAACAATACTTGATTGACCAACATCCAAACGACTATATAATTAACCTCACTGTCTCGTCAGATACAAAAGTCTTCTCATCCCAATTTAAAAAAAAAAAATCATTTTTTTTAATTTTTTTTTTTTAAATCTTTTATATATATATATTTAGCTGTCCTAAGAGTCGTGTGCAGAGGAAAAGAAGAAAACAAGGAAAATGTTGTTTTTATTCCATCGTTTATGGAGGATGAAAAATTGTTTGTTAATAAGATAATGTGTAATTATGAGGGAGGGTGACTCAACAAACAACGATGAGGTGAGTTTGGCTAATTTGGGGACCCGTTTCATTCGATTGGGGGCAGAGAAGTTTTCATTGGATGCTGTTGTCGTCTGCCAGGTTTAATTTGATGTTGTCGGCTCATCACAAGGGGGGAATCTTATGTCAAAGGTGATCTGCTGATGGGACTGACAAAGAGACACCATTTTAAGTTGGCTTCTGGCATTTGGACTAAAGTACAGGAAACATTAACGTCTTTCTACCTCAGTTACATCTCCTCTATCTATCTCTCTCTCTCTCTCTATATATATATATATATATATATATATATATATATATATTAGTCCACAGAGTATTTCGTTGTATCACAGCGTTTCTGTGTGGCTAGACAAGCAAGTACTTTAAGCTGAGATCGAAACCAAACCGTTTTTCAACAATCGGACCTGTGCACTACGCCATCAGAACAAGCTACGAGGTAAGAGAAATCTTAATGATCATAAACGCATTATCAGCTACCAAAAGTGCTCGATTCTTTTATGAAGAGCTTTTATCTATCTCTGAAGTTGTAATCCTTGCCTGTTGTCTTCTGGCATTTGTACAACTGTACAGGTAACACTAACATCTCTCTGATATATATGTGTATATAGTTCTTTACAGGCAGACTGTTTTCGCTGTATTGAATGTGTTCAAGTATGCTTTCAATTCTCCCAGAAACGCATGTAAGTTTTCTTTGCTCCAAAATTGACATTAAATCGCAGTATGATATAACTCTGATCCATAATTTTATTTGTTTATAGCTCTATTGCAAATTTTGACAGAACTATTTAAGGGTTTGAATGTTGAGCTTCATTTAGATTTGGAAATTGATTCCCATAAGAATCGATCTGTACTTTATACAAGAATTGTTTTTATTATATAATCAGACATACACACAACACACATATATGTGTGTGTTTATATATATATATATATATATATAAAGCAATATAAAGATAATTATTTCAAATTAAATTCAATTATGGTAAGGAGATGCTCAATATTGGGGATAGAACATTATCATAGGAAATATTGAAATGATGAAAAAAGGGTAAATTTACATACTTTACAAATTTGTTATAATCATCAGGTCTTAAAACAAGGAATTTAATAAAATTACCTTTAATCCATGGATTTTCAAAGAATTACTCTTATCTTCAGAGGGAAAAACAAATAAATTGCTAATTATTGGTAAGTATTAACTTGAAAATTTTCTACAAAATTTTAAGATATGCTTAAAGCAAAATATTTTAAGAAAAGTTTCAATAATGTGCAAAAAGTTCTTGTTGAAAAAATCTAAATGTTATATGGTATTATTTCAATGCATAATACCATATTCAATTTAGATTTTTTTAACAGCAACAACTTTGAAAATCCATGGATTAAAGGTCATTTTATTAAATTCCTTGTTTAAACATCTGATGATTATAATAAATATTTAAAGTATGTAACGTTAAACTTTTTTCAATATTTCCTCTATATACATTATATATATATATGCATACATATATATATATATATATATATATATATATATATATGAGAGAGAAAGTGATAAACCGGGTAAATTATTAGTCTTAACAATAAAAGATTAATAAAAAATCTCAATATCAATTACTTCCCTACATTTATTCTAGATAATAATCTTTGTAGATCAAAAGTATAATATATATATATATATATATATATATATATATATATATATATATATATATATGACAGACAGACAGAATTTTTTTTTAATATTGGAATTTATTTCCAACTTTATGTTATGTTGTTTTTTTTGGGTGTTGATACTAATGTTTTCATGAGTAATATCACTAAACACACGATTTATTTAGTCCACGGGGCTGGAAATAAACAAAAAATACCACAAAGAGAAATATGTGAGCGTACAGGCTTCAAACCTGTGCCTCAGAAGAGCAACAACCTAATACCGGTGTCATCTACCATCCAGTACATCTAGAGAAAGACGAAATTGTCAAATAACTCATCTCCCCTTTGTTTACGTTTTTACTAGTATCAAATAAAATCCGATTTTTAATGAGTTACAGAAAAAGTAATTCTCAGTGTGAGAGTGAGGTTCCTCCGACTTCATCTACGATTATATCAATCCATATTGATAAGATTAAATATTAAAATCAATTAGAAATGATAAAAGTTTACAAACATACTTATGTTTATATCGAAACAGATTTAAGTATTACCTTGTATTTGAAACACAACAAACTATTACCGTCATAGAAACTCGCTGACACTTTATTTCTGAAACTCTTGTTCCGAATCCCCACCCCGCCTTATAAATCCAGTACAATCTTTAGCCTTTATCAAAGCTGATATATTAAGACCATTTACGTCACAAGTGTTTTTCAATTTCTATACGGTGATTTTATTAAATGTCAATTTTTGCGTACAATCTGTGGCTATTTCAGTTCTAAACGAGCCGTGCAGTTAAACTCCACAGGCATCTAATCATGAATGAACAATTAGAAATAATTTAATTCTTTCGGCTCATGATGAAGAATCGTGGAAATCCAGGGAAAATGTCAACTGAAGGATTAAAATCCTCTCTCTTATAAATAACAAAGATTCTCTCTGATATTCTCATAAACAATTACAAAGACTTTAAAAATTCACTTATTTTTGGAAAGCAATCTTCTTTAAGACAACGAAACTTCACTTCGTCTACACACTCACTACTTAAATTTTCACCAATTATTTTTAAAAAAAACTCATACCTATTATTTCTCTCCCACTACTACTTCCAACTTTTTGTATATTTAATCTGACTAGTTTCGTTAAATTCTTATTCTGTGATAAAGTTTCATAGTTAAGACGAAATATTGAATCAACAGAAATGTAATTTTGCGTTTATTTTTTTCTTCTATTTAGCCTGTTGTTTTATTATTACCTTATTTCTATCTTGTTCCTATTTACTTGCCTCCCCACGAGGGCAGAGTTAGACACAACGTCGGTTTTTAATGTGGGGAAAATCCAGCTCCCCCAAAAGGGGAACCCTGGCTTGGAACAAAAATTTAAATTGCCTCAGTCTAGAAGGACTGAGTACAGAATAGACTAGGCGAAGCATTAGAACAGATACTACACTTTGTTCCTAGACAAAAGGCCAAGGAGTTATTTCTAAGATGTTCCTATTTACTTGCCTCCCCACGAGGGCAGAGTTAGACACAAGGTCGGTTTTAATGTGGGGAAAATCCAGCTGCCCCCAAAAAGGGGCACTCTGGATTGGAACAAAAATAAAAATTGCCTCAGTGTAAAGGGATTTTTCCTTCACTGACTGAGGACAGAAAAGACTAAGCGCATCAGAACAGATACTACACTTTGCTCCTAGCCAAAAGGCTAAGGAGTTATTTCTAAGTTGTTGTAGGTATTTATCTACCTCCCACAGAGTAAAATGTGACACAAGGTCGGAAAGTGGGATTAGATAAGTCAGCACCCTAGAGGAAGAGCACTTATGACTTTCAAAAAATGCCTGGGCAACCCCGTCAGCATTCCCTAGTAGGGGCGCCTCAGGCGATTAGCAATAAACTAACCCCTTCTCAAAGGGTGAGAAGGCAAAGCCTGAGAGGGTGGACCTCCTATAACTGCACAGGGCAAACCCACAGACCGGCGGAATCAAGCCCCGAAGGCCAAGACGATACCGGTCTGTAGGGTGTAGTATCCATCGGAACATATACTACACTCTTTGTCAAAAGGCTGAAAAGTTGTTGTAATAGAATATCCTACACCCCTTTTTCTTATATGAACGTACTATATATAGAGTAAGCACGGACATTAGTAATATTTTACTAATATCTGTCCCTTCATTATCGTACTCTCGCTTGCAATAAAGCTTTCTTACTTGCCTTAAACTACCATCTAACATGTTAGTTGTTCTTTCCACTCGGTAACAACCTTGTCTATATCAAGGAAACACCATATCTATACCAACATCTGTCAGGCCTGAGTACGCAGTGTGATGATGTATGAAAGTGAAATCTGGCCAATGAAGGTTGAGGACATGTGTTGCATGGAGAGAATGATATGATGGATGTGTAATGTGACTCTTAACCGTTAAATGATATATTTTTTATATTGGTTTGATATCGAAGATACTGATTACCTATTTAGCGGATGTGCTGATGCAACATCATACTAATACCTACTCACACTTGCCAACAGGCTCGTTGCAGATATGAAACAAGTTGAAGTTTGACACATTTTCGTTGAATATTGTATTAAATAGGCATTTTGTAGGGATGTGTCATATTTGAGACAAAAAGACATTTAAGGGTTAAAGACAGGCTTAGATCTGATGACCTCAGAGGAAGATTAAATCTAGACAGTATAGGGAGAGATGTGCAGAAGAGTAGACATCGGTGGTATGGCCACGTTTAAAGAATGAATGAGAATTCTTGGGTGAGTAGATGTAGAACAGTTGAGATAGCAGGTTCATCTCACAGGGAAAGGAAAAGATATGGGGAAGTGATAAAAATGGACCTGATGGATAAATAAAGAACTGGACAGAGATAGGTTACTTTGGAAGTCAATTACTTAAAGCCGTCCAACACATGCCAGCATGTAAAACGGACGTTAAACCGAGGATGATGATGATGATGATGATGATGGTGACATTGTCAGATATTTTTTCCTTTTAATAAGCTTTCAAGTTTCGGAATTTTTTAGATGAGGATTTATAAGTTGGATTAATTAGATCACTATTCTCAACTTGATTGTGATATTCACAACGTTTCGGCCGATGTAACCTCCGACCTTCTTCAAGTGCATCTTTTTAAACTTTGGAACCTTCTAGTGGGGGATGATCTCTTCTGTTCTCTACAGCCCCTTTCTCACAGAAGAGACGTTGCTAGTCTTTCCCTACTCTATCGTTATTTCCATAGAAAGTTGCTCGACTGAGCTCCACTCTCTAGTTGCTCCCTGTAAAACATTCACAGCAAGAACTCGTCTTCTACCACCACTGCAAATAACTTTCCTTTCTTCCTCTGTGTACCTAAAACCAAACGGAATTTCCATGAACAGAGTGTATTTCCAAGAACTCCCCATCTTTGAATGGCCTTTGCTCTCATCAGATCATCACCCCCCCCCCTCCTGATTTTTATATCTGACGTTATCTAAAAAAAAAGTAATGTCTATCAAAACAATTCCCAGACTATTCCTGAACTGAAAATCGCCCTCACCACTATCAAAATCAGGGCAGTGCCGTTAGAGCTGGTTGTCGGGTGGTATTGGCGAGGGGATGTCATCCTATCTAATACCTGAATCCTTTTCTGTATTACATATTTTCAGATTTGACCCGATGAAATGAGTACACGTTTTTAAGATTTAATAATTAATAGATGCATTTTTGGATTATAAACTGTCCATAGTTGGTATGACTGGTCAGCGATAAAGACAGTTGCACACATCAGCGGGGTAGGGGTGGGGGGTTGTTTACCCCAAAATCAGACTTATGCACGAACGGTAGGATCAAATGCTTGGACATTTGATAGTGAAAATCTTTGTAGAAAAAGATATAAGAATTTATTGGATAAGAAATTAAAAATAACTTTTCCCCGCCTGAACTTGCACACATATTTCCTCTCAAATGAAAATATAAAAAATGAAAGTAGAAAGACAAAAAACACGTTTGCCAATGCATACACTTGAAGAACACTAAAAAAAAAAACTATTTTCAAAGCGTCTCCAACTTTTTTGTCTCTGTTGATATCGATGCAGTCTTGTAAATTATATTTTCTGAAACGGTGTATATGTCATTTTGTTTCTCTCAACAATTCTTCCATTATTCTTAAACTTTCCTGCAAACTTTAATTTAGTTGTATACATTACCTTTTTTAAAGGACTCAATTAGATAATTCTGCATTCTAAAAATGTTGTTATACCAATTTTTCTAACCACTTCATAACTCAAATAGCCGTTGCCTTCAATAATCCTTGTGGACTTATGAATGTACGACAAATGCTGGCTTGCCGGTTAAGAAGATTATCTCTGTTTCAAAGCAACACAGACTTTTTTTGGTGCAATGTGTTTAAAAGCTCAATCTGCTTTCTTCTTTTTTAATCTCTCTCTTACTCTCTCTCACACAACCTCTCTCTCTCTCTCTCTCTCTCTCTCTCTCTCTCACAACCTCTCTCTCTCTCTCTCTCTTTCTCTCTCTCACAACCTCTCTCTCTTAATCTCTCATCATCAGAGATTGGATGCTTTCTTCATTATGTCATGTGACAAAAAGCTTTTAACCAATGGAAAGAACAAAAACATGTCCAGTCATTTTTCTTTTCGTTCTCTTTCTGACTTTCTCTCTTTCTCGTTTTTCTTTTTTTCTCTCTTTCTTTCTCTTTTTCTCTTTTTTCTTTTTTTTTCTCTCTTTCTTTCTCTCTCTCTCTTCTCTCTTTTGCTCACTTTCTCTTCATCCCTTTCCTTTTCTCTCTCTCTCTCATTTTCCACTGCTGCAATTGGTGGCTACGAAAATAAGTTTGTCATTTTGGTTCATCTCCTGTTGTGCTGATACGAAAAGAAAAAGACATAATCTTCGTTCACTGACCTAACAAGAAAATCCCACCCCCCACCCCCGTTCCGAGTCTTGCATAATCTTCTGGCAAACTTTCAAAGCTGTTTATGACTTGATTAAGCCACACACAAATTGATGACTCTATTATCGAAATTGGTTTAAAAGCACTGGATCTACACCGACGGACAGGCCGGAAGAGATGGTTGGGGTTAAAGGGGTCAAATTACTGATCCACTGTTACAGAGTCTGCCTTTAGTGATTCTTCTTACGGCTCTATGGTTTGAAAACTGGATCAGCTGATTTGATTAATTACTTCCCGGTGGAAAAGCTATTGTAGATTTAAAAATTGATGCGTCTTGCTGAAGAGGTCACTTGTTTAGCTTTCTATGGTTTTGTGTTGGTGAGATTAAGATAATGCATCATTTTTTAAGCTAGCAAATAGTGATGGATTGACCGATAAGAATGGCATTGAGAATCAGAAAAAAATCATTGATACAAATTCTGCCAAAAGCTATGATTAGTGTTTATTGACATGGACCAAGTACTGGTGACCCCAGGAAAACTCTAGGTTTCTCTCTAAGGACTGCAAATACCCCTCCCCTTACACACCAAATTAACACAAATTGCAATCTTCAGAATTATTTTTAAAGTAGTCATTAAAGCCAACAAAAATAGTGATCAGTCGTTGTTTGTTTTTTTTAAAATTTTTTTTTTAATATTAAGGTGGCCATTTATAAAGGCCAAGCGCCACTTAAGGATAAGGGTAAATAAAACAGGAGTTATCGCCAGCTGAAATATGAGGAACACTATGGAAGTACTAACATTGATCAATGGTATGAACTGTATTTGATTACTTTTGGGGTGGTCCATGACAAGAATTTGTTGACATTCGATGCGAACACAACCCAGTTGTAATCAGCAAGGAAGCAGTCCCAAAGTAATGTTCCACAGAAGGCACATGGAGAGAGAAATGAAAGACTATTTTTTGTTAGAATAAGAGCTAGTTCCGGTTACAGCTTCTTAAGCACGATGACTGGAATGTTGTGAGGACCAGTTGCCTTGCTTGCATCAAGGTTTCTCATGAGTTTGCCAACGTCCCGAAACGGTATGTGAATATCACTAAGAGTATTTACAGTCAAAAGGGGGAAATTCCGCAAAGAGTGGAGTTTGTTTAGATGATTCAAATACCGATTATTGCAGGAAAATTCTGGTTTTCCACCCAGGATGCTGAAAATGACGCCTTAACCCTTAAAGGCTTTATATTTTATATTGGTTTGAAAAAAGTGAAAAACGTTTCATAGGAGTAATATAAAGTAGTATAAATGATTTCGTGAAAATAAAAACAAAAATTATTTAACAAAAATAAATGATGTTGCAAATTGGCAACAAATGGCATACAATTTTACATGTATAACAAACCACAAGAATATATGCATCTAAAATATATGCATAATCCACTAGAGAATCATAAAATGATTTTTACTTACCATTATAATGACCAGATTTAAAAGTTTAGGCTCTTGAATTAGGTAGATGACACACCAATGACACTCGCCCGTGGTATCGAAGATACTGATTACCTATTTAGCGTGTGTGCTGATGCAACATCATACTAATACCTACTTACACTTGCCAACAGGCTCGTTGCAGGTGTGAAACAAGTTGCAGTTTGACACAATTATTGTTTGAATGTTTCATATTTGAAACAAAAAAAATTTAAGGATTAAAACTAATACATGATCGCCTGGTGATGATTCAGGAATGACGGGGGTATGAGACAAATGCCTGGTTACTATTCAGGCATAATATGGGTTCGTAAAAAACACAAAAGGAGACTAAATTGACTTTTAACAGCCTCTAAAAGTTAACTATCCATTTGCATAGATCAAATTTTAATGTAAAAATTTACAATGTTAAAAAACATAAAAACAAATGCTCTTTCTTAACCCTAAGTTCGCGTGGCAATATGAAAAATAAATATTATATTAAATAGGCATTTTGTTTGAATGTGTCATATTTGAAACAAAAAGCAGTTAAGTGTTAAATGGTCAAAAAATGAAACGTTTTGCAAATATCTAAAAAATACATTTAAAAAAAACTCTTATAATCACAGGGACACACTAGTTCCTCTAAGATCACCGACTTTAAACTATGTTGAGCCTGGTCAGTACTTGTATTATTTGGATTATTCGGACTACTGTTCTCATCTTGAATGTTATTCTCACAACGTTTCGGCCGATGTAACCTCCGACCTTCTTTATGTGTGTCTTGTCAAATTTGTGAATCTTTATCATATGTCGAACTCAGGAACGTGTACTGAATTTCGAATGGAACCCTTTATTTAATCCACGGGGGTAGATTGTTCTCGTTCTATCAGCTTTGACAAGATGGCAGTCTTAAATAATGTTTATTATATTTTGCACTGAGGATTGAACCTTCAACCTCCAGAAGATTGTCACTTAAAACTGATTATACTTAGCACTTTATCCGTTGCGCCACGGGTCCCAAGTTTCACATAAAGATGATCACAGGAAAATTCTGGTTTACCCGAAGTACCTTGTATACCCTGGTCGGGTAGAATCGACTTCCACTGAAAGAAGTTTCTAGGGAATTAAATTCACAAGAGGTCCCAAGTTGCATGTATTACATGCAACTTGGGACCGGGATATACATGATGTAATTCCCGGTTCCAAGCTGCATGTAATACATGCAACTTGAGACCGGGATATACATGATGTAATTCCCGGTTCCAAGCTGCATGTAATACATGCAACTTGAGACCGGGATATACATGATGTAATTCCCGGTTCCAAGTTGCATGTATTACATGCAACTTGAGACTGGGATATACATGATGTAATTCCCGGTTCCAAGTTGCATGTAATACATGCAACTTGAGACTGGGATATACATGATGTAATTCCCGGTTCCAAGTTGCATGTATTACATGCAACTTGAGACTCGGATATACATGATGTAATTCCCGGTTCCAAGTTGCATGTAATACATGCAACTTGAGACCGGGATATACATGATGTATTTCCTGGTCCCAAGTTGCATGTATATACCGGTCCAGGGGAGATGACATTATTGTATTTTATTTTTTTTGCATAAAGATGTCAGTATTCTCCCACATAAACTGCTTGGTATTCCCAAATGGTCTTGGTATACCCATCTGGTACTGACCAGGCGGAACGTCGCTTGAATTCGGTGATCAAACAAGAACCTAAGTGTCAACATGATTATGCCATATAGTCAAGGTCCTGAAAATGATCCCCTTTATAGTAAAAAAAAATATTAAATTTTACGCAAATATTATAGCAAAGCTGATAAAAGCTACGAAGTGTTCACTGCCTCCTGTGATAACGGACGCCCATGCTAAACAAAGTGTCAACGACTTCTGTGTTGTGTATGCGGTGGAAAGGGGACAGTAGCTATCCCAAACAAGCAATTGTAGGCAGACATATGGTCGACTAATTTAGTTCAATGAAGAATGATTGAATCCATTTCTTCAAACGACTAGAGAATTTGTGGAGCAGATGGACTGTGATAAAAGAAAAGTGTGGTCAACTATCTTCGGGTTAGGGACTCATGTTATATATTGCATGCATGTCAACTAGTACTAATTTGAGGATTTAGCTTCGCAGAGAGATTATTGTCAAGTTAGGTAGGATGTAAGGGTTAGCATGGGTTCAGGCAGTTAACGTACGAGGCCATCGTTTTCCATGGGAAGTATAGCTGGGAGAAATGACGTCAGAAAACAAAGGAAAGAAGCGTCTAAAAGTCAGTCTAGGATTAAAAGACAACGAAAGCGGACTTAACTAAGATGACTTAAGAATAAGTGACGAACAAAGTAAGGGGTCGTGGGGACCCGTTTCTAAAACCCCCAAATCTTCTTTCTCGATGCCAGCAAAGATGTAGGCAATACGAACGGTCTGAATAAAATGGTCTTCCTATAATTTTCAGAGTGAGTATTTTTTCCTTTCTATTGGTTGTGTCGATTATGATTCCAGAATGAGAAATACTCAGTCTGGGCGGACCGCTGTGGGTCAACGTTTAAAGACACCAGGTATGATTTTGTCTTATAGCGAATTGTACTTCTTGAGACATGCAGAGTTTCAGACTTCCCCTGTTAATGTTAATGCTGGGAGATGGAAAGACCAAAACTGCTATCAACTCTCTTACATAGATGTCACAGATATTCATTGTAACATGCAGTGTCGGACTCCACTTGGAGATGGCGTAGGTCCTGGTTCATTTGTCTATCAGAGTTTAAGTCAGTTTAAGGTTGATTGACCTCTGGCTTTCTATAGACCTCGTTCGCTGTTCCATGGGAGTTAGGGTACAAGGAGTACTCTGATCCAGCTTCATTTACGACAAATATTTAACAATCCGCCCCCAAATCACCGAATCAATGAACATTGTGATCAAAAGTTGCTTATATTATTCAATAATGCTAAGATTGATTACTGCTGTCCCATCTGGGTAAATGCTGTACGGTACACTGCTTCTTAGCTTAATAGAGAACAAAATCACTTTGAAATATAGTGGCGGATTATCTCTTCTCTTCTCTGTAGCCCCTTTCTCACAGAAGAGACGTTGATAATCTTTCTTTACCCTATCATTATTTTCATGGTAGGTGCTCGACTGAGCTCCAACCTTTATCTCCTTCCCCCGTAAAACATTCACAGCAAATACTCGTCTAGCTACAACCACAGCGAAGAACTTTCCTTTCTCCTTCTGTGTACCAAAAAACAAACAGAATTTCCATGAACAAAGTTTCTTTTCTAGAATTTTCTATCTGTAGAACACAATACACCACAGGGCTGCTTCCCAGCCGACTACAACATAAACGTTTTTAAGTCCAATGTCAACAAATACTTGCTGAACCGTCTCCTTAAATAACCAAATTCTGCCCATTTCACCCATCGTTTTTAATCACCTAATGGTGTTGTTCATCGTCCGCATGACGATTTCATTAATCCTTATCCTCGAGTGGCCTCTGCGCCTTGATAAGGCGATCCATAATACATAAATGTGTTTAATTCATGATGCATAAAGTGATTTTTTTTTTTAATTTAGTTTTTATATTTTTGTACTTTTTACATTTGATTTGATGGAAATAAATCAATTATTGTAAGCTGCTTCCTAATAATATGTATAGTTGCTAATTACTGGACATTACTACAAGATTTATTTCTAAAACTTTTCTCAGTAATTATTATTTAGTAGTAATTTTGGTCTTCACATGTTCGCCTTCAGTCGTGGACCCCAGTCGCATGTTTGCCAGGCCTGTATTATGGATCGCCTTTGTGGTGACCCATTTGTAAACGTAGGAGTTTCACATGTTGGCCGGTTATAATTCAGGAAGGGGACATTTTGTATTCAGCACCGTCCTCTTCCGGAAGACATGCGCACTGGGTAACTGTCGTGCCTCTACATCGCCTGCTTGCCCAGAGGCGGTCTTTTCGAATCAGTCAACATGGGAGTCGGACGTTTGTACCACTTGTGATGGACGTTGGCTCTGGGGCAAGTAGCTTGGCAAAAATAGATGTAAGCAACGCATAGTTCTCTAAACCTATTTGAATTTTTACTCTTTTATAATTGGCTTTGTTTTGTCTTAAAACATGTTTGTTAGACTTGTTTATTTTCATGTATTTCCAGTTTTACAGTGAAAAGATGTTATAGTTCAGCGTTGGCCATGAGCGTGCAAATAAATACATAATCATCAGTATAATTTGTGTCCGAAAGTTTTGCTCCAGTTTGCTTGCTGTTGCACCATTAATTAAAAAAATAGTGATAATCGAAGTAGGACCACACATGCCTTACTTGTTTTTTGTTTTATTTTTTTGTTTGTTTTTTTGCTTTGACTTGTAGTATACAAATTGTAATTGAATTGCACTGTTATTACATTTATTGCAACCGTATCTACTCCTTCAACTTTAACGGTTACACTTATATGAATGGCAGTCGTTGTCTGCAATTGAGATAGACAAAGCATAATATTGAAAAGTGAATAGGTTAAGGGCCATAAACACTTGATTGAAAGTGGTTCTCTTCGACAAAAGATTTCCTGTCATTTTAATAGAGTTTACAGACAATTATATAATACTAGCTGTTCCTACCCGACAATGCCCGGTTAGAACTTTTGAGAAGTTTGAATTTTTTTTTTAAATGCAAATATGCTACAAAGAAAGGTGGGCTCCCTCTACCAGACTAGAAAACTTCACACACCTGCCAGTATCCTATATCTTTACAAAACAACCATTCGCCCATGCATGGATTATTGTTGCCACATCTGGGCTGGTGCACCAACCACTAGTCTCTCCCTCTTAGACAGAGTCCAAAAAAGAGTCTCTAACCTAATAAGTCCCAACCTGTCTACCAAGCTCCAGCCTCTGTAGCATCGCAGCAATGTTGCATCCCTGTGCTTGTTTTACAAGTACTTCAATGGAATGTGCTTTGATGAACTAGCTGCACGTGTGCCCCCTCAACATAAATACCCCAACAAAGCAACAAAATCATACCCCTTCACTGTAGAGGTTCCCAGATGTCAGAAGGGTTTCTACTGTAATAGCTTCTTTCCTCGAACTACTTGCCTTTGAATTCCCTCCATGCTCCCTGTTTCCCAGACTGTACCAACATACAGAAATTTAAATGTAATGTTAACAAGCATCCGCGGCACAACTCAACACTTAAGATGCCCCTATAAATCTGACCCCTAATCAACAGTAGCCCCTTACGTCTCAGTTGTAGAGTAGTTTGTTTGGGGTGTAAAAAAATTTTTTTTTTTTTTAAACTCTTTGAAAGTTTTAATTTATTTTTGAATTTTCAAGTTGGGACTGATTTTAAATATAAATATATTCTGGAATTGAATGTTTATTTTATGTTCAAATTTTAAATTTAAATAAAAATAAGAGTGTGGTAGTTTGCTTGAGCATTGTTGTTAAATAAGTACATAAATATTTAATAAGGCTGTTTGCAATGCGGTAGAGGCCTGAACGGTGAAAGAGAAATGGAATAAGAAACCAACAGAACTCATATACACCGATTTGACCAAAATACTAAATTGACAATTCAAAAAATTCAAAAAAGTTTCATCAAACAAAAACTCTGAATATATATATATATATATATATATACATATTTAAATGCCCTTTAGGAGGATGTACCTCCCAAAATAATAATTGCTACATTGGTTTTACAACAACCACTCTATCCCGCCGCCTCACTATGCACGTCGCAAACACTAGTTCAATATACAAACACCTACAAACGCACAACTGCCCTACATCTGAGTTGAGACAGATATTAGTAATGAACAAAAAAATAATACATTCCGAAACTAATTTTAAAAAATTAAAAATACTTGAAGCCGTATACATAAAAACGTAGCAACCTAAAATCAATAACATTTCATACGAGACAAGTAAAACTATTTTAAAATGCTTAGTCTAGTTTAGTGATATCAACCGGTGTAGCCTAATTCAATTAAAAAAATAGAGACATCTTATTAAAATTACTTACTGCCTATCTCCCCCATTTTCCTTCTCCATAATTATTAGACGAGACAAAATTAAATCAGCCATTATTTTAAATTAAAAATAATAAGAATAATAAATAAAATTAATAAATAAACGAAGAACTGTTTCAATTGTCACATTTTAAAATGTAGACGTCCGTATTTTACGCTAACGGTTTGCCGGCGTATTTTTTAAAGAAATTCCATTCTTTCACTCGCTTTTTATTCATTTTTGCCATAAAAGATCTGAAGATGATTCCGGAGAGAATCGAAAACGTTAGTCAAACACATGGATCCTTCATCAATTCATTCCATCTACACGTCAAAAAGATCATTCGCCGAATGGAAAAAATAAAAAAAGGAATCACTAAACAGAAGATTTCTGTCGTCTTTAATAAAACATGCTGCCTAAATACACACAACATATATATATACATACATATAGATATATATATATACATATATATATATACATACATATAGATAGATATACATATATATATATGCATATATATATATATGCATATATATATGCATATATATATATATATGCATATATATATGCATATATATATATATGCATATATATATACATATATATATATGCATATATATATATGCATATATATATATACATATATATATATGCATATATATATATGCATATATATATGCATATATATATACATATATATATATGCATATATATATATGCATATATATATATGCATATATATATATGCATATATATATATGCATATATATATATATGCATATATATATACATATATATATATGCATATATATATACATATATATATGCATATATATACATACATATATATATATATATATGCATATACATATATATACATATATATATATATACATACATATATATATATACATATATATATACATATATACATACATATATATATATATATAAACACATATATATACATATACATATATATACATATACATATATATATATATATATATATATATATACATACATATATATATATATATATACATACATATATATATGCATACATATATATATGCATACATATATATACATATATATATACATACATATATATATATATACATATATATATACATATATATATACATATATATATACATATATATACATCTGATTATTACTCCAAACTAGAAACCATCCTCGAAGATAGCAACAAATTTAAAAAAATAAACAATAATCCGACCCCCCTCCTTAAAACTAAAATTAACAAATTAATCACTGCCAATAACGCCGCCATTAACAACGAAAAACTTCCCAAAATCATAGGTGATTTCAAACCTGGCTATATTTACGGAACAATCAAAACACATAAAT
The DNA here is from genome assembly GCA_963556195.1 of Sepiola atlantica. Classification (NCBI taxonomy): domain Eukaryota; kingdom Metazoa; phylum Mollusca; class Cephalopoda; order Sepiida; family Sepiolidae; genus Sepiola; species Sepiola atlantica. The sequence continues at coordinate 66,179,539 of OY744540.1, read as the reverse complement.
TGAACTATCCCCTTCGCCCAATTATTTCCCAAATACCTACACCCATTTATAAATTATCTAAAACCATTAATGAATTAATATCCCCCTATATCCCTACCCAATACAGCATTAAATCTACACACCAACTTATACAAACTCTAAGGAGAAAAAAACCCGAACAAGGTGTGATTGCCTCCCTAGACGTTGTTAATCTTTTTACCAATGTTCCGGTTGAACAAACTATTAACATAATAATCAATAATATTTACAATAATCCTAATAACCGCCCACTTAAAATTAACCCTAACACTTTACGAAAAATCTTATTGGCTTGTACGACTGAAGTCCCTTTCTACGATCATCGCGGCCATATATACATACAAAAAGATGGTGTCGCTATGGGGTCTGCGCTAGGTCCAACATTCGCAAACTTTTACATGTCCAACTTGGAAACTAAAGTGTTTAACATTATTAATAAACCACTAATATATTTAAGATACGTAGATGACATTCTAATACTAACAAATAATATAAACGAGATTAATATATTAAAAGACACTTTCAAAAATAATTCCGTTTTAGACTTCACCTACGAACTCAACATCGATAAAAAACTCCCTTTCTTAGACGTCTTAATAGACACAAATCATAATGAATTTGTAACATCTACATATAAAAAACCTACTAACAAAAACCCCTGTACTCTTAACTTCGCTAGTGAATGCCCCTTTAAATATAAAATAGCCATTATTAAAAACCTACTAACGCGAGCTAAATTAATCTCTTCCTCCCCTATTCTCTTTCAAAATGAACTTAAAAATATAAAACAAACCCTTGTAAATAATGGTTTCCCTAATTATATTATAGACCAACAAATTAAACTATTTAAAAATAATGCTAGTAACAGTAATAATAATAACAAGAACAATGAATCCATTTCTCCACTCAACAAGACTATCAAACTATTGACCGTAACCAATTTCACCATAACTATAAAACAGATGAACAGGTCTTAAAAAATATTATTAATAAAAACGTACTTCCCACCGACCCAAATAAAAAGTTAAACTAATTATTTACTACAATAAAACTAAAACTACTAATCTTATTATTACAAATAATTCTTCACCCTCGATTAGAGTCTTGGATAGGACGGGCCTAGTATACGAATTTAAATGTCCTTTGGGAGACTGTGTCTCCGACAACCAACAAGAACACGTATATATTGGCTCGACCACCACGACTCTGTCCAGGAGGTTGACCATGCATCTATCCGATAATAGTGCCATAGCTAGACACCTTACTAATGAACATTCCTGTCCCCGCTCTCAAATCCGAAAACTTCTCGTAGACAATACTAAAATCATAGAACATAATACTAATACTCAAAAACTCCACATACTAGAAGCTTTACTCATTAAAACTAAAAAACCTGCTATTAACAAGATTAATTTTAACACTAGCACTAATATACTTAAATGCTTATAATACCTAACAAACATAGTTAAATTTTCCCGCCATAATTAATTATAAATCTCACTCCAGGTCTTTACCTGTTTGTCATTATTCCACTGACGATGGACCCAGACGGGTCAGAAAGTACTCTGGACCAACATTTACACTATGGCAGTTTCATCAGCCAATTTCCTTCCGAGATTAAGATTTTAATCCGGAAAATTGAAGGGATCAACACTAAAATAGCCAGACAAAAATTGTCGGTTATTTTTAATAATACGTGTCTTAAAGAAAAAATGCTGCCTCGATACACATATTTCAAACTACATGATCCTGCAGCTCACCAAGAGACCACCACTTGGCAATACAGATGCGGTCTCGTGAAGAGACAGATAACAATCAGCAAAGACCACATCAACTTTCTCCATTCTGAAGCGCAAAAGACGCTTACAAAACTTAAAAACTTCCTTACTCCAGAAAAACTACAAGAAGTCGAACTCCGTCTCTCTACAATCAACACTAAAAAAGAAGCACAGCACAAACTTAAACTCCAAAGAAAACTAAACAACATTTATAAAGGTTCCCTACAACTGCCAAATCAGGAAGATAAATTCATTAACCTTTCTGATTTGGAAATAACTAAAACACAAAAAGATTTTCTAAACCTAGGTCCTAATTGCCATTTATTCCCAAGATATCAAAATCTACACAAAAAAACAGAAATCGAACTATTATATCAAAATATACTAAAACTAGAAGAAGACAATGAACTTAACATAAAACCTGAACTTCGTGATTTACTAAAAGCTGAAGCTACTAAAAATAGATTTAACATAAAAAGTAATACATCTTTATTAACAAATAAATTAAAACTAGCCGCTCAACAACTTAGAAATCATCCCGACATAATTATAAAAAAAGCAGATAAATGTAACATGTATGTCGTACTTAACAAATCTGATTATTACTCCAAACTAGAAACCATCCTCGAAGATAGCAACAAATTTAAAAAAATAAACAATAATCCGACCCCCCTCCTTAAAACTAAAATTAACAAATTAATCACTGCCAATAACGCCGCCATTAACAACGAAAAACTTCCCAAAATCATAGGTGATTTCAAACCTGGCTATATTTACGGAACAATCAAAACACATAAATTGAACTATCCCCTTCGCCCAATTATTTCCCAAATACCTACACCCATTTATAAATTATCTAAAACCATTAATGAATTAATATCCCCCTATATCCCTACCCAATACAGCATTAAATCTACACACCAACTTATACAAACTCTAAGGAGAAAAAAACCCGAACAAGGTGTGATTGCCTCCCTAGACGTTGTTAATCTTTTTACCAATGTTCCGGTTGAACAAACTATTAACATAATAATCAATAATATTTACAATAATCCTAATAACCGCCCACTTAAAATTAACCCTAACACTTTACGAAAAATCTTATTGGCTTGTACGACTGAAGTCCCTTTCTACGATCATCGCGGCCATATATACATACAAAAAGATGGTGTCGCTATGGGGTCTGCGCTAGGTCCAACATTCGCAAACTTTTACATGTCCAACTTGGAAACTAAAGTGTTTAACATTATTAATAAACCACTAATATATTTAAGATACGTAGATGACATTCTAATACTAACAAATAATATAAACGAGATTAATATATTAAAAGACACTTTCAAAAATAATTCCGTTTTAGACTTCACCTACGAACTCAACATCGATAAAAAACTCCCTTTCTTAGACGTCTTAATAGACACAAATCATAATGAATTTGTAACATCTACATATAAAAAACCTACTAACAAAAACCCCTGTACTCTTAACTTCGCTAGTGAATGCCCCTTTAAATATAAAATAGCCATTATTAAAAACCTACTAACGCGAGCTAAATTAATCTCTTCCTCCCCTATTCTCTTTCAAAATGAACTTAAAAATATAAAACAAACCCTTGTAAATAATGGTTTCCCTAATTATATTATAGACCAACAAATTAAACTATTTAAAAATAATGCTAGTAACAGTAATAATAATAACAAGAACAATGAATCCATTTCTCCACTCAACAAGACTATCAAACTATTTTACCGTAACCAATTTCACCATAACTATAAAACAGATGAACAGGTCTTAAAAAATATTATTAATAAAAACGTACTTCCCACCGACCCAAATAAAAAAGTTAAACTAATTATTTACTACAATAAAACTAAAACTACTAATCTTATTATTACAAATAATTCTTCACCCTCGATTAGAGTCTTGGATAGGACGGGCCTAGTATACGAATTTAAATGTCCTTTGGGAGACTGTGTCTCCGACAACCAACAAGAACACGTATATATTGGCTCGACCACCACGACTCTGTCCAGGAGGTTGACCATGCATCTATCCGATAATAGTGCCATAGCTAGACACCTTACTAATGAACATTCCTGTCCCCGCTCTCAAATCCGAAAACTTCTCGTAGACAATACTAAAATCATAGAACATAATACTAATACTCAAAAACTCCACATACTAGAAGCTTTACTCATTAAAACTAAAAAACCTGCTATTAACAAGATTAATTTTAACACTAGCACTAATATACTTAAATGCTTATAATACCTAACAAACATAGTTAAATTTTCCCGCCATAATTAATTATAAATCTCACTCCAGGTCTTTACCTGTTTGTCATTATTCCACTGACGATGGACCCAGACGGGTCAGAAAGTACTCTGGACCAACATTTACACTATGGCAGTTTCATCAGCCAATTTCCTTCCGAGATTAAGATTTTAATCCGGAAAATTGAAGGGATCAACACTAAAATAGCCAGACAAAAATTGTCGGTTATTTTTAATAATACGTGTCTTAAAGAAAAAATGCTGCCTCGATACACATATATATACATATATATATACATATATATATATACATATATATATATATATATATATACATATATATATATACATGTATATACATATATATATATATATACATGTATATACATATATATATATACATGTATATACATATATATATACATGTATATACATATATATATATACATATATATACATATACATATATATACATATACATATATACATATATATATGCATATACATATATACATATATATATGCATATATATATATACATATATATATGCATATATATATATATATATGCATATATATATATATATACATATATATATACATATACATATATATATATATATACATATATATATATATGCATATATATATGCATATATATATACATATACATATATATATGCATATATATATACATATACATATATATATACATATGCATATATATACATATATATACATATATATATATACATATACATATATATATACATATATATACATATATATATATATACATATATATATATATATATATATATATATATATACATTATTCCTTTAAATCTACACAAAAGTAGATGTAATAGCTCAATAGTGTGTACATTACTAGACCTCAAAATATAATAATTTAAATGTTCTGAATTTGTTTTAAAAAACATGTTAATTGTAATCTATGAAAAAAGGGGAAAAATAAAAGAAAAAAATCTATTTTGAATTTTAACGGTTCTGTTTTTGGGGTGCTTAATTTTTATGTTACGAATATTCATTGATGAAGCCTTTTGGAAAGATCAAGAGAATGTATGTTTTAAAATTGGCAAAAACGATAATTCGAATTAATATATTTTTTTAAACAACTTCCGAACATTTACTAAATTATTATTATATTAAATACTAGCAAAACCCACCCGTCCGCCGTGCAGCAATTAATTGGGATGGGAGGCCGATAATTAGAAAACAAAATTTTACTCAGAGAATTCCAAAATTTTAACAACAAACTTTAGTAAATGTGTAGATTAACACACTCAGCTAAATTACACTTCCCTAAAAAATAAGATTCTTCTTTTTACGGTCATTCTAAATTATTAGGGCAGTTAACTAATTTTTTGTTTAACACTAATCCTAAGTTCGACTGGCAAGGTCGTAAAACCACACACAATCGCGCCAAAACAATAACGTACAGAATTCATCTCCAATGGCTAAAAATGGTTAACTGCCATAAAACCCTAGAATGGCTGGAAATGGAGGATCGTTTTATGCTAAATTTATTTGTGAAACTAATCCCCCAGTTTAAATTCTAAATTATGTTTTTTTGTTTCTCTTTCCACAATTTTTTTAGGGTAATCGCCTAAAAAAGTAGAATCTCATTTTATCGGGAGATGGGTGTTCATCTACAATAATATCCAAACTTTTGATATTTTTATTTATACCATAAAAATAAGGTATTGGATTAGTTAGTTAATTTTAAAGTTTTTATTCAATTTTCACAGGAAAAGTAAACACAACTAAAATCAATTGCTTAAAATTAAAATAAAAAAGGGACGTATAGTTTAAAAATATATATATATATATATATATATATATATATATATATATATATATATATATATATATATATAAGATTTAGAAAAATTAAAAATGGATAAATTTGCAGATTAATACACTCCGATGCCCCCACCCCCCTCGAAAAAAATGACATTCTTCTTAGGTGATTGCGTGTTAACACCGTGGAAAGCGGAGATAAAGAAAAACAAATATTTTAGAATTTAGTTGGGGATCAGTTATATATATATATATATATATATATATATATGGGAAGAGAAGGATGAAAGTAATCTGACGTGATGGGAAAATGAAAAAGGAAAACCAAAAAATGGATGTTTTTTATGTGTACATCAACGTTTCGTCTTTATTTATAATAAGACTTCATCAGGATGATAAAATAGAGAAAAAATGTCATGCAAGTGCAGATAACTGTAGGGTAGACATATTGGGAGGAAAAATAGAAAAATAGAATGAGTGGCCACTATCTCATTCTATTTTTCTATTTTTCCTCCCAATATGTCTACCCTACAGTTATCTGCACTTGCATTACATTTTTTCTCTATTTTATCATCCTGATGAAGTCTTATAAATAAAGACGAAACGTTGATGTACACATAAAAAACATCCATTTTTTGGTTTTCCTTTTTCATTTTCCTATATATATATATATATCAAACGTACACGGTTCCCAATTTCCGGGCCATTCTATCTTTTTAGGGAACTTACTAAAAGATTTTACTACTAACCCTAAGTCCGAGTGGCAAGGTCATGAAACGACATGTAATCGCCTAAAAAATAGCTACCCCTACCCCCCCCCCCAAAAAAAAAAAAAAACAGCGGATTTCCCTCCCATAGAAAAAAAGAATTTAGTTAACTGCCTTAAAACTAGCCACAAAAATGGGGATCATTTAATATTAAATTTATATACAAAAAATTTCCCCCACTTTAACTTCCAAAATAATACTTTTTTTTCATCTTTTCCTTTTTCCGTGAAGTTTTTCAGGGTGTCTACACGTGATCGTCTGAAACAGGGAAAATTATTTCAATTTAATAATTTAAATTTAAATTAAAAAAAACGCTTTAAAGTACATTAAAACACAAAAAAATATAAGCAGGTAGGTAGAAAAATAACCTTTGTTGCCTTTGGTAACAATTATTTGTTTATTATTTGTTTTTTTGCGCACCTTGTCATTCTATTGGTTATTCTTGACAATCGCCAAATGCTGAACGTTAATTGGTCAAATAAAAGAATTATATATTCCTGAATAATTTAAAATTGTTACTTTGTGTTTTTCACTTTTATTATTAAACACATGAATATAAAACCAAATTTAATGACGATTTTTTTAAAATATGATTCTTTTTTTTATAATTGAAAAAAGTTGAGGGGGGTTCTTTATTTGTTTTCTTTAATGGCAAATGTAATACTTATCTTCATAATCATCATCATCATCATCATTGGCGTCGTAAACAACAACAAAAAACGGAAGTTATCTTTCAAATTTCAAAATAATCATTTTGAATGTTAAACTTTTTCATTAAGTCGTTGTAATTAATATTACTATTAATAATAATATCAATATTAATATGAAGAAAAGTATTATATTTTTGTCAGGAAAATGGAGTACAAAGATAGAAGTTAATTGTGCAGAATATTAATTTATTTGAGTGTTTATAAAATTATTATTCAAATGAAAAATCTTGGTGAGTGTATTTTGGCAGTGTTCTGTTGGGTATATATAATGTGTTTGAAAATATTTAAATGTAAAATTGAATCAAAAAAGATTAACATGTTTTGATATGAATATAGTGGGGATAAATAAAAGAAACTTCAGTATTTATTCATTTATATGTATTCATATATTCATATATTCATTTTTATATATGTAGAACGACAGACAGCAATATATTCAAACAAAGAAAACCCAGTATGAATATTTCAAGGTTGAATTGTTTTTGACTGGACTACAAGTTACAAGATATTTTACATCTTCAAGTTTTAAGTATCAAAGACATGAGGATGGGTTTTCTGTTATAGGCGTTTATAAGAACCAGTAAGTTTTTGTCAAGAACAAGGCCATGTTTAATTAAATGTCTATGTTTGGATCTAAGCTTGTTTGGTTACAGCCGTCATGTCTTCTTTTTTTTCTCTATTTTTTCTTTAAAAGAAGATGGACACAAAGCCGTGGATTGTTGTCCCTTTCGCCAGTTACACACTTAAACCTCCAGCATTTGGGCAATGTCGATTGGCAAGCTGTTACCAGTTGATAAGGAAAATATAAGACAGTGGCGCATACTACACAACTGCTAGGACATTTTGTCATTTAAATCAATGTGCGCATGATGTGCTAATAAATGCACATAAACAGTATTTTCATATCTTCCTGTTAATTCGATTTTACTTGTAATATCCTTATACAGGGTGGGCCAAAATAAGGGTCCTATCTTTAAATTTGAATAACTTGAATTTGAATAACTTCCACAAAATAAAAGTTAAACTCACCAAACTTTATGTGTGTGTAGACTGACCCTTCCGAGATTTTTTGAAATAAACAAAACAAATTTTAGCCGAAAAACACTTCTTAAAACTTACAAAAACTAAAGTATTGTTTTTTACACTGTTTTGAGTTTTTTAAGCAAAAATAATGTTTTCTAAATGAGGGTACGTTCCTTAGGGCTAATACGGCTCATGCTTGCTTCGGAAGGGCTCCTTTACTTATTCTTAAAAAAAAAAAAAAAAAATCAATAAATAAAAAAGTTATGAATTTTTAAAAATAGGACCCTTATTTTTGCCCACCCTGTACTAGCTGAAGTACTCGTACTGGGGGAGAAGTTATAATTATAACTGCAAAATTGCCGTAATATGCACAGGCATCATATGAGTTATCATTGTGTATAAAGGTTGTTGTCCTGTAAAGGAACTAGAATGTAAACACGAACTTGGGGTTTAGATAAAGCAAGTAAATTGGAGAAAATATAATACAAATAAGAAACACGAGTGGTCGTATGTCAGTCTTGACCACCAGTGTAGACGGGCGTTGACTCGGTGTTTACTTCTTTCCCACCACAGGAAGATGTGGGTCCTGAAGGTGGGGAGAATCAAGCCAGTGCCCCCAAAGAAGGAGCACTCTGGCCTATTAAAAATTGCCTGGGCAACCTCGTCAGCAGACAGTAAGCAATAAACTTACTCCACCCCCAAAGAGGGGAGGAAAGGCATCGGAGAATGGCCCTCTAGAACAACCTAGGACCGAATACCTCAGCCCGACAGTTAAGAGGCCACCGAAATGGCCCGGTTTCTGATAAACTGATTGTCGAGAACGAATCCTCGACTGGTATTACCCAGTCCGAAGTTTCTAAGCAACTGACATTACAGAAAGACCGACTGACTGGGGTTGACTCAAGTATGTAATTCCTTCCCACCGCGGGAATATGCGACACAAGGCAGGAAGGTGGAGGAAGAGTCAAGCCAGCACCCCTAAAGGAGGAGCACTCTGGCCTATTAAAAATAGCCTGGGCAAACCCGTCGGCATTATCCGGTCAAGGCGCCTCAGGCAGTAAGCAATAAACTTACTCCACCCCGAAGAGGGGAGGCAAGGTCTGGGAGGGTGCACCTTCTAGGACAACCAGGACCTAATACCTCAGCCCGACAGATAAAAGGTCACCGAAATGGCCCAGTTCCTGTCGGACTGATTGTCGAGAACGAATTCTGGACTGATATTACCCCATCCCGAAGTCCTCAATCAACCGAAGTTAATGAGAGACTGAATGAGCTGGGGTTGACTCAACACTGAGAAGCAGATGCTTCCAGTATTTATTGTGAATGGAAAAGTTCAAAGTCCATTATACGTAAGGTACCATAACAATAAATGAATAAATGCGAAAGCTTTTTTCATTCGTCACACCAATGTTACAATGAAAATTGTGTTACTGTTATTTAAATCAATAGTACAACAGAGTAATTTGAAATACTGCATATATAGTAGAGACGAAAAACCTAAACACAGCTCTTTGCATACCTAATTCGCATTACTATTTTTTAAACAATTCATAGTAAATTAATGTTTGGTGTTATACATTTGTAATTTTATCGACCTATTATTACTATATATATATATATATATATATATATATATATATTTAGATTTTTCACTTAGAAGATAGTTTATTCAGTGAATGCCAATAAAAAAATAAGCTCGATGATACTCGGTTACAGGGTACAGAGCATTTATATGTGTTTTTTTGAAGGTTTACCAAAACATTTCCTTCATGAAGTCATTCATCACAACAAAAGACTTTTTTCCTTTCAAAGTTTATTTATTTATCGTGTTTCTCTACACAAGCAGCGTATTGCCAAGCAAGAACCGGCTTGAGTAGAGAAACACGTGTAGGGAAAAAACTCTTTAACTTTGAAAAATCTGATAAATAAATACATTTTGAAAAGAAAAAAGTCTTTCGTTGTCATGAAGGAAATGTTTTGGTAAACCTTCAAAATAAAAACACACACACACACACATATATATATATATATATATATATATATATATATATATATATATATGTGTGTGTGTGTGTGCAATAGTTTTGTCAACATTAACAGTAATTGATTAAATTAATTTAATAAAAAAGGATGAATTTTTATCCAAATTACCAAAATGTTAATATTTATCTATTTATATGAATAAATGTTAATATTTATCCCTTCATATGAATAAATGCGAAAGTTTTTGTCTCGTGTTTATAACAAACCTATGAATGAAATGTTCACTATTTAAAATTTTTGTTTCTAATTATTTCAAGTAGCGAACTTTGCGAAGAAATTGCGAACGGGCAAAGTCAGCTAGTATATCTATATCAAATTACAGATCAAAGTTATATCATGCCGTGATTTGATGTCAGTTTCAAAGCAAAGAAAAACTAACACATGTTTCTTGGAGAATTCAAAATATACCTGAACAAATTCAGTATGATAAAAATTTCATCTGTAATTTTATTTATTCATTGCTCAATTGCAAGTTTTGAAATAACTGTTTAACGGGTTGAATATTGAGCTTCATTTTGCTTTGGAATTTGATTCCCATAAAGATCGATCTGAACTATATAAAATAATTGTTTTTTTTTATATTATCACACACACACACATATATTATAATGTCAAAATATACTTGAAAATACTACACTTTGATCCTAGTCAGTCTACAACTACTTCCACTACAAAAATGTTTTTGTTTCCCTCTTCTTCCCACGGAGGCCTAGTTCACTATTAAGGATGTCATTTGCTTAGTTTACCCGTTGCAATCTGGGAAAAGAAGCTCGTTTAGAAGTTAGTTTCACGTTTGACATAACATTACATCAGATGAAATTGTAAAAATTACTTTTTTTGTATTGCATCTTGGTGATCAGGCAATCCCATCTTTTAAAAATGGCGTGGAAGGTGATAACGTACGTACGAACATGAAATTGCCATTGCATGTTGTTATATAGATAGAATATAAGATAATCTAAAAAGAAGAAATTACTTTAAAAAAAACTCTTTAGCTTCGAGAAAAGAATAAAATTGTTACTTTTTCTTGACAAGGAACGATTTTGTTTTTTGATTTTTTTTTACCTCTGCTGCGAATATAAGGCTGGATTATTTTACCCCAAATTTTGGTACTTGAGTCGAGAAGCACCCAAAATTCTTCTTCCAAAAACTACATCAAAACTGATTAAGTAGTATATTTAATTTAGAGTCACATTTGTATTTAGAAATAATTTAATTCTAAATTTAGTCGTACTGTGTAAGTTGGCTTAAAACTTTGGGTTAAAAAAATATGTATGCAGTGTTTCTATATCTTTAGTTTTAGCTTTTAAATATTCATATATAAGCAATGTTTCTGTTGAAGTACTGGCGACGTTGCTTGTCTCAGAAGCTGTGAAGTGTTTTATAGTAGAAGCAAATTACAGTCTTTAAATCAAGTGAAGGGACGAAGATGAAAACATGTGGGTACCCTGCGAATTTATTACCGGCAAAGTATAAATTTTGTTGTCGTTTTTAGAGGGAGATTTACACTAATATAGATGTAAGCATGCACTGTTGTAAAGTTAAAATGAAGTTAAAACTGCACCCTCCTCAAGACCGAATACACTCTCCCACGTCGCAAGTGCATCGAAAGCTCGATAATACTTCTCTCATTACCATCTAACATAAGCCTCAGACTCAGATCTTGTTCGATGTTCGATGTTTTATATTGGTGAAACGGCCAGAAATATAAAATTCCACATTTATGAACACAGACAGGACTTCAAACGCAACAATCCTACTAACGCGCTAGTCATACACAGGAACACTTTAACCACAATTTTAACTTTACAAACTGCACCCTCTTCAAGACCGAATACTCTCTCTAACGTCGCAAGTACATCGAAAGCGCAATAATACTTCTCTCATCACCATCTAACATAAACCTCAGACTCGGATCTTATTCCTTAAGCAAACATCTGGCAAAAACCGCACTGAAACAATGCAATATATGGCGCCACTGCGATCTTGGTTAAAGTAACTTTTCTTTTTTACTACACTTCATCCATATTTTTCCATTTCTTTTCATTCTTTTACTTTTTTTCCTCCCGCCCCGTTTTCCCAATTTTAACGTCTCTTCGCACGAGTTTTATTGTTCTTTCTTTTTGTCAAATAGTGAAACGCGTGCCAATGACATCTCTTTGTGCGTTCTTCTTTTTCCTATGTTTTTTACCGTTAGCGAATAAATTTAAAATCTTCACTTTTTCTGAAGACCTGAACGAAACCGGTAAAATCTCTCGTTTTTTGATGATTTTTTCCAATATTTAAATCTGTTTTTTCCGTTTGTCTTTTTTCACACATCTTGTCTTTCACGGCATTTCATTTTATGATATATCGTGCATTTTATCGTCATATATATATATATATATATATATGTGTGTGTGTGTGTGCGTTTACATGTATATATTTGGATTATGTAATCAAACTAATAGAAATACCAAAAAATAATAGAAATACTGAATGAGAGGTTTATGAATATATATTATTGGTTAATAAAACCTTAACTTTCATACAATCTTATGAAACCATCTTTATAAAAGTACCATAAATTAAATTCATAAGTTAAGATGTGTTTACTAATTAAAAAAAAAGACTATTGAATTATGTATCTTTGTTTTGACTTATATCCTCATATGTAAACACCGGTAGTTTTGTTGCTTTTGGGTTTTTTTTTGGGGGGGGGGGTAAGAAAAAGTAACTCTGTGAAATATCTCAATACGGACTCTCTAAGGTTGAAAAATGTCGGACTGTGAGTTTTATTCGCCATGTGTATCGAAGGAAAAAATGGACGTTTTTCTGTAAAAATATCCAAAGTAAGTCGTTTTTCTGTAAATCTGAAGATTCATTTGTTTATAAGATTCGGACTTTGTTATTACTAATGTTCCGATTGTATTAGCTATGAAGAAACAGTTGTTATTTTTTTAAATAAAAACCGACTTTGCTTGATACAAAACCTTGTCTTTGTCCAAAAATATCTCAATTTATATACATATATTGTTTACTCTTATGACGTATACAAAAAATTTTTTACTGCAATTAAACAATCTTGTGCCGCTAAGAACTTTTCACTTATATAATTTTATTGACCTAGATATTGCTTAATCGTTGCGACAGGTTTTTGCGATATTGTGTGCGTCATTTTCATGGCGTGAAATTGTGTGGGATAAATACTGACAGACGACAGATGTCTTTTTGAATATTAATTTATCCACAGAACTCTTTCGCATAGTTTTTGGTATGTGCTCAGTTCTCGATGAAGCATATAAGACAGATCATATTCTTTAACCCATCATACAACACACATGTAAAAGAGAAAATATGGTGCTTTTTAGGAATAGGTATCCAGAAATTTGTAGGTTAGGGTAAAAATTAAGGGAAAAAACAGTTCAGTTCTTATTATTGATATTGTTGGTGAAGTTCGTTAACGTTTGCCAGTCTCGGAAGTGTTCGGTGTAACTCGGAATTGATGACATAAGAACTAAAATTTTCTTGGATACCTATTCCTAAAAAGTATCGGAAATATTCTTAAAAATCCATAGACAATCCTTTTCCAAATACGGCACAGAATTTATTTTTTTAACTACTGTAAAACTTAGCTAAAGTTGTACAGATGATAATGATTTACAAACCGGATTTTACATTATAAATTCGGAGGCTGTTTGACCACTTCCGATCTGTATATTTATAAAGTTGACAGTGAGATTAAAAGGCCAACTTCCAATTCATGGTGGAAGAAAAACAGCTCTCAAATATATCCAGTCATGTCTATGTGATCGACATCCGAAAGTTAGCTAATTTGCATATTGCTCTGCAAAAGAAACTCTCATTAATTAACTATTTGTTTGTTTTTGTCGTTTTTTTATTCAATAATTATTTTCATTTAACTATTACCCACAGTTCTATTCACGAATATTGTGGATAAAATGCTTAGCATTTTGAGTGAAAAGAATCTTCTGGGTCCTCTATTTACTTGTGGGGGTTGCGATTCTTTGTTTCTGAAACCGGGACATGTGTTTTGTATTGCTGCGCTACTTGTTCCTCGATTTTTGTTACGTTTTGGTAGGGTAACAAGACATTCAGTCCATCCAGTACTTTGAATATACTGTTTCTCCTTGTTTTCGGTGTGCATGTTTTGCCGGATGTATTGCAGTATAACCTTGGTAAGTTACCTGACCCCGCCAACCAGGCATTTTTAAAGGACCAATATAATAGATGCATTGTCGGAGTTTAATGACGATCTGTTAGTAGAGACTGACCCGTCTTAAAACCTGTGATTAATTAATACATGTTTGAATATATTGAGGACTTGAAGCATGAAATTCTTTACTAAAATGATTGAATTCGGCATTTCATAACTGTGACAATAAAGAGGAACACTCATCATCAGGAAAAAGAATGAGGTGCTTCGCATGTCGTGTATGCAGATTTAAAAAGGGCTTCTCTTCATAGGTGCAGGTGTTTATGGTGGTCTGATTTGCATATGTGGATATCAGGTGATATAAATGAAGAGGGCAGCTGGGAAGGAGCAGAAGCGATTTGGATTGGAGAGAGAAAGGCAGAGAGAAAGTGGGTTGCACGAAATTTTGTTGGAAATTGAATCACAGTCAAAACTGTTGGAGAGAAAGGCAGGGAGAAAGTGGGTTGCACGAAATTCGGTTGGAAATTGAATTACAGTCCAAATAACAGTTAACAATAACCTAAAAAGGGTTGATATGCCTTAAAACCGAACAACCAGACCAAATTAAAACCTGTAGATTTGTTTTTATTTATAAAGTCTGCAAGCCGTGCAGATGCACTAAACCATTCCATTTCACTTCTGATAATGCTTTTAGCAGAAATATCGGATAATTAGCAGAGAAGTACAAATGTTTATTGAATTTTACCAAAAAACGATCCCTGAAAATAAGACATAGAAACTATGCCTTATTTTCAGACTAATTTTTAATAATTTTATTCTGAACTAGAAGAATACACCTCCTCCCATTATGGATAAAATTAATTTCCCGAACAGAACAGTTTTACACCATTTTTATGTCCGCTTACAAAGATTAAAATCGAGATGTAATTATACTAAACCTTGTGTCTAGAATCCTTATTCAAATTTTGATCAAAGTCCATTACATGATTTTGATTCTGGAAAATGTCTCAAATTTAAGTCTTAGGCTTAAGATGGCTTAAGAAGAAATTGAAATTCAGGGAATCTTGCTTAATTGGTGTCTAATGACTATGGATGACATTTAATGTATATCTGAAATATTTGAATTTTTAAATGGGAGGTTGTGCCCATATTATGTCCCCTAAAAATCTTTTTAAATAATCTAAAGAAACTGAAATTGGAAGAATATTTATTAATTGATTTCTAAGACGTATTGTTAAAATTTCACAAAAAGGGAAGCATCTGAATTTTCATGAAGGGTGTTCACTCTCTTTTTACCCATTTTGCATAAAATTAAATTAAATATAGCCCACATTACCACCTCTTGCACATAGGAGCTGTGTTCCAAAATTCATAATGATCGGTTAATTAGTTTAGGAGTGAAGCCTGTACATACAAATATATAAATACACACTTAACTTTATATAAATAGAGATAACAGCTCTCTGTAAGGTAGGGTGGAAGAATCACTCAAAACTCAGAATTGCAAAAATATCTATCATCGTTGAGTCCTTAAATACTCTTTGTTGGTCTATGCTAGAGCCAAGACAGAATCGAAAAAATGAAGATTTCAATGTTTGATCTGTCTAATGATCGGGTAGAAAAGAGACTGCTTCTAATTGTTTTCTTCTTCTTCTTCTTCCGACTGCAATAACTTTGTAGTACTAAGGTGGACCAGTTCTTTGATTCACTACTATAACCAAATATTTCTAGCCGGCATCTTGCTTAAGTCATGTTTTGTTGACACATCGTAAGTGGTTGCTCAGTGGATAGTGACGTCTCTCTTTTTCTTTCTTCAATCTATTGCAATACACAGCTGAAGTCTGGTTTTGTTGGTACATTAGTAAGTTGTTGCTCGGTGGATAGTGACGTCTCTCTTTTTCTTTCTTCAATCTATTGCAATACACAGCTGAAGTCTGGTTTTGTTGGTACATTAGTAAGTTGTTGCTCGGTGGATAGTGACGTCTCTCTTTTTCTTTCTTCAATCTATTGCTATACACAGCTGAAGTCTGGTTTTGTTTGTACATTAGTAAGTTGTTGCTCGGTGGATAGTGACGTCTCTCTTCTTCTTTCTTCAATCTATTGCTATACACAGCTGAAGTCTGGTTTTGTTGGTACATTAGTAAGTTGTTGCTCGGTGGATAGTGACGTCTCTCTTCTTCTTTCTTCAATCTATTGCAATACACAGCTGAAGTCTGGTTTTGTTGACATATTAGTAAGCTGTTGCTCAGTGGATAGTGACGTCTCTCTGTTTCTTTCTCTGTTTCTTGTTGTAGTTGTCCCCTTCTTCTTAATAATTAGAGGTTGTAAAATTATAAATGACAATAGAAAATCATTGGGGTTTAA
The DNA here is from genome assembly GCA_963556195.1 of Sepiola atlantica. Lineage (NCBI taxonomy): Eukaryota > Metazoa > Mollusca > Cephalopoda > Sepiida > Sepiolidae > Sepiola > Sepiola atlantica. The sequence goes on along the minus strand of OY744540.1, from coordinate 66,162,586 downwards.
CAATACTTTCAGAATTTTTCTTTTCTAATATACAGTATGCATACATAATATCCCTAACCTATCCAGCAAGGAAGCAGCGGCCCCCAACTATGACCTCTCTCTCTCTCTCTCTCTCTCTCCTTCTCTCCAGAAAAAAAGACCCAGATTTGATCAGCTTATCAGCTACGTGTCACTAGCAAGTTGCTGTCTATGAAACATAACCCTGACACATAGTCCTAATTCTAAGCTTTTAACTTCTAATGGAAATTTTAATTTTTTTGCTTGACCTAACCTAACGTGGAAATTTCCATTTTTAACTTTATTTTTACACACCTGCTTCTAATCTTGCTACGATTTGACCTTTAGATCTGTTCATTGTTTCGTTCATGTACACAGTGACTTTTATGTTTGTATCCTGTTTTACGGGGGAAATCTCATTTTGTTTTACATTTCGTTTTGCACCTGCACCAGTCTGTCAGAAAGCTGTCTACTGAACACTCCTGTGCATTTATTACGAAACAGGCATATTGAAGTATAGACAAGTTGTAGACTAGGATTTTAAATTGTGAGCCTTTTGTGAGCTCTATCTCTTTAAGTTGGAAGCAGGCTCAGTTCTGTTGCTTTTATGCTTTTTTAAAGAACTATTTAAACTGACTACACTGCTTGACTACTGACTATACTTTCTGAAGAGATATTTCAACTGACTACACTCTTTTACTACTGCTTCGACTTTTTTAGAGAATTATTTGACTTGATTACACTGCTTCACCACTGAACAGCCTACACTTTTTTTATATATTTTAATTTTGAATTGACTACACTACTTCTCTACCGACTACACTTTTTGAACTGACTATACTTTTTAAAGAACTATTTGAACTGACTACACTAATTCAACATTGACTACACTTTCTGAACTGACTACACCATTTTAACTGCACCGCTTCATCACTGACTACACTTTTTATACATTCAAATTTTGAACCAGCTATGAAGTTTCAACACTGATTGGACATTTTATATAACCTTTTAAACTGACTACACTTTTAATACATTTAAATTTTGAACCAGCTATGAAGTTTCAACACTGATTGGACATTTTATATAACCTTTTAAACTGACTACACTTTTTATACATTTAAATTTTGAACCAGCTATGAAGTTTCAACACTGATTGGACATTTTATATAACCTTTTAAACTGACTAGACGTTTTATACATTTAAATTTTGAACCAGCTATGAAGTTTCAACACTGATTGGACATTTTATATAACCTTTTAAACTGACTACACTTTTTATACATTTAAATTTTGAACCAGCTATGAAGTTTCAACACTGATTGGACATTTTATATAACCTTTTAAACTGACTACACTTTTTTATATTTTGAAATTTTGAACTGATCACACTGCTGACTACACTTTTTGAATTGACTCCACTGCTTCGATAATTAGTCATTCAAGCAGAGGTTCACATAAATAAACATGGAACGTGCCTTTGACAGGATAATCAATGATATTGTGTGATGGCACCTGGAATTGAATGATGTCTCCTGTTAACTGACCTTGTGGGACAGTTCACAAGTTCATTTGTCAATGTCCTTTATTATTGATCTTCGTTTACATTAATTATTATTGCAAAAGGTTTAAGGACTTTCTTTTCGGCTATTGGGGTTGTCAATTTGCTTCATGCTTGCAATGGGCCGATGGCGAGTACTGACATTAATACTGAGGGTTAAAGCAACTGGAAAAATAGTCTACGCAATAGTTTACCCTTTTGTAAAAAAAAAATTGTTCACTTTTTATTTTTTAGGATTTATTTAGTTTTTATGACTTTTTCATTTTATATGGCTTTTTAAAAATTTTTGTGACATTTTAATATTTTTACTTTTTTTTTTTGGCGACTTTTTATTTTGGGGGGCGACTTTTTCATTTTTCTTTCTGTACTTTTTTCATTTTTTTTTAAGACTTGCATTTTTTTTTTTTTTTCACAGTTTGATTTTTTTTTTGTCAAACGTTTTGATCTTTTGCTTACTTTCATTTTTTTTGTTACTTTTTGTTATTTATGAATTCCTTGGTGACTTAATTTTTTGGTGACATTTTGATTTTTTAGTGACTTTTATTTTTTTGTTACTTTTTGTTATTTATGAATTCCTTGGTGACTTAATTTTTTGGTGACATTTTGATTTTTTAGTGACTTTTATTTTTTTGTTACTTTTTGTTATTTATGAATTCCTTGGTGACTTAATTTTTTGGTGACATTTTGATTTTTTAGTGACTTTTATTTTTTTGTTACTTTTTGTTATTTATGAATTCCTTGGTGACTTAATTTTTTGGTGACATTTTGATTTTTTAGTGACTTTTATTTTTTTGTTACTTTTTGTTATTTATGAATTCCTTGGTAACTTAATTTTTTGGTGACATTTTGATTTTTTAGTGACTTTTATTTTTTTTGTTACTTTTTGTTATTTATGAATTCCTTGGTGACTTAATTTTTTGGTGACATTTTGATTTTTTAGTGACTTTTATTTTTTTTGTTACTTTTTGTTATTTATGAATTCCTTGGTGACTTAATTTTTTGGTGACATTTTGATTTTTTAGTGACTTTTATTTTTTTTGTTACTTTTTGTTATTTATGAATTCCTTGGTGACTTAATTTTTTGGTGACATTTTGATTTTTTAGTGACTTTTATTTTTTTGTTACTTTTTGCTTTTTTCGTGACTTATTAATTTTTAGGTGACTTATCAACTTTTCGTGACTTTTTTTGTTTTATTGGTGACTTTTTAATTTTTATGGTGTTTTTTTAATTTTTTCATAATTAAAAAAAGTTTTTTCGTGACTTTTTAATTGTTTGTGACTTTTCTTTTTTTTACGACTTTTTAATTTTGGGGGTAACTTTTTCTTTTTTTTACTGACTTCATTTTTTGTGACCTTTTTTATTTTTTGATTGATGAGATTTGATTAAAAACAATTATTTTAATTATCTATGATAAAAGATTGCATAAAACATGAAACACAATAAATAATATCTATGACAACATTTAATTGTTATACTTTATTAGAATGTTGCTCTATTTTTTCAATTAAATATTTTCTTAGCACATTTTCACCATACATATATATATATATATATATATATATATATATATATATATATATATATATATATATATATATATATATATATACTGGTTAGTTGCATTCCAATGACCAAAAAAATCAGTTCACAATCATAATTGTTTATTCATTCTCTTTATTTTCTTTATTTCGGCAAATGCATATATATTTTCCGTCTTAAGGGCAATCCGCTAAGAAAAATGAAGTTTTTGGTTTACCGTCTGCTCTTCAGAGACAATAAAAAAACAGGCACATTATTCCAGCACAAAGCAGGAAGGAAGGTGGTCATGAAAGAGAACGACAAGCAAAAAAATACGGAAAAAACTCACAAAGATGATAATAAGAGATACCCCCCCCCAAAAAAAAAAACGACCAAACACTGGCCGATTCTCAGTCTCTCATCTTGGAACCAATCAAGCCTATATATATATATATATATATATATATATATGGCATGTACTACAAGATAGTTGAAAAAGGAATAAAGTGTTAAATTATATATATATATATATATATATATATATATATATATATATATATATATTTGTGTGTATGTGTTAGTAAATATTTGTCTTTTTGTTTCATTTGACTTCAGTCGAAGTTCTCAGAAATCAAGAGGTCCCTTCCTGGCACTAACACTTGATCTCTATAAAACATTCAAAACAAAAACTCGTCTAGCTACAACCACTGTAAATAATTTTCATTTCTTTTTCTGTATACCTAAAAGTAAGCCGAATTTCCATGAGCAAAGTTTCTTTCCAAAAACTACCCATCTGTGGAACACTATCCATGGGGCCTGCTTCCTAAATGACTACAACATGGTCATTTTCAAGTCCAATCTAACAAATTCTTGTTGAGCCGTCCTCTTAAATAATCAAATTCTGCCCAGTTTCAACCATCGTTACCAATCTTCAAAGTGTTTGTATCGCTGTCCACCTAACAAACCCCTTAACCCTCATCCTCAGATGGATTTTGGGCCTTGATAAGCGGTGACTCATTCGTATATAAAAAAGAGTTCATTCTGGCAGTGGGAAGTGTTTATCATTTGACGACAATGGTGGATTAAATTTAGTAATTAATTTTTTTTAATAGGATTTTTTATATTTCGTTTTTTATTTTACATTATTGTATCTTTTTTATTTTAATAAATGTCTAATTAATAGAAAATAAATAAAAATAATTCAATATGTAATCATCAAAGTTGCATTGAGGTGAGACACACGCACACACTTGAAGTTGTCTCATAATTTTATTAATATATAGATTACCAGAGATGTTGAGTTAGTCAGGAGTCAGTAATTTTTGCAAGTTTCGGAGTCAGGTGTCAAATTTTAAACAGAAGAACCCCAGAGTTGGATTTTTTTTAGCCTTCTCCCAAGTCTGAGGTAGATAGTCAGGAGTCAACAATGTTTTTTTTGTCCAACTGATTCCTCACCCCTGTTTATTACTATTTAATCAATAAAGATGTTAAACAGTGTGATTATTCTTGCGCTCCAGAAAGTACTTAAGCCCTGATGCAATTTTCAACTTCTACAAGAGTCAGATACTTCCTAAGATGGAGTACTGCTGCCACAAATGGGAAGGTGGCGCCGCTGACGAAGACATGGAGGGGGTCAATTGATGATGACGACCTGATCGTAGCGGGTGGCACAAGTAAAATGGCAATGGGAGAGTAGAAAATGGAATATTGGGTTTAATTTCGGCAGCTTCGTAACTCTCACTTCTCTTATTTTGTCCTTTAGTCCTCACATTCCATGAGCGATGTTTCTGACAAAGAAGGGAAGAATTGCTGTTTTCAGGGTCAGAATCTATCCATATAACACTTATCGTTGGCTAGTTTTTGATCTTGAAGTGGGATATATTTGTTTAGCTCCTTACATCAAATGGCTTCATGCCTTGTCTGTAGCGATTTCTATAAAAAAAAAAAATAGGCAGAAGACGGAAGTCATTCACGAAACGTCAAACCTCAAAAGGAGACATAAAGACAAAAATTTAAATTAAAAAATAATATAATTATAATAATTCAACTGACAATCCATCCATGTTATTAACTCTTATCCTCGAGTGGCTTTTGTCCTTGATAAGTGGTGACTGATTGGTAAAACAAAACAAAACAAAAAGGATTTTAAATGATTTGCTTAAATTTTCCATTAAGAAGAAACTCAAATCATAAAGATTTAGGATATTGGCTTGGACGTATTTCAGAATTTCTGTGCAACTTGTGATAAAACCGATGATCGATTATATCAACTTATTGATTTTCGATCATAGATTTCCATGATTGCCTTTTGCCATTATCTTCTCTTTTTTTTTTTGTTGTCTTCCTCGCTTGCAGAAACTCTTCAGATCGGATGCTTCTTTTCTTTTTCTTCTTTCTTCGTCTTTTACAATTCTGTTTCGTGCTGGCGGATTTTAGCATGGAACTCCACATTATTAAATTTGGGTATGGAATTCTCAAAATAAATTGGAGATAGATTTTTTTTGGTGTGTTTGCTTATAAGGAGTCATAGCATGAGTTTTAAATGTCAATCTAACCTTGGACTGACCTTCAAAATAATGAATGTCTATTCAATAATATTCTATTCTAATTTGTATTTTTATTTTGTAAAATATCCGTTATATTTGTTTTGAAAATCATGTATACATAGCAAAGGGTACATTTCTTTGGTTATCTAGAGGTCATCCTGTGCTTTTTTTTATGGAAATTGTTCCAGACAAGGCATTGAGCCACTTTATGTAAGTAGCTAAAAAAAATGAAAGATAATTATCGCAAAGACAGGAGATGCCTATTGACCTTAGTTTTAAAAAGACCAAGGTTATAGGTAGGGGGAAAACAGTCAGAAGGAAGAGAGTTCCACAAGCCTGCAGTTCTTGGAAAGAAGCTACTGGAATAAGAAGCTGTATTATAATGAGGTATCAAAACAGTGAATTGGTGAAGACCACTAGATCAACAGGTCAAACGAGCTGTAACAAAGGAACTGCTTCCTTTGTTCCAGCTCGTTTGACCTGTTGATCTAGTGGTCTTCACCAATTCACTGTTTTGATACCTCATTATAATACAGCTTCTTTCCAAGAACTGCAGGCTTGTGGAACTCTCTTCCTTCTGACTGTTTTCCCCCTACCTATAACCTTGGTCTGTTTTATGCCAGTATCATTAGGAACACTAACTTCAACTAGGGTTGCTACTTTCTCTCTCTTGTCCCATATCATTATGTCAGGTTTAACAGCTCCGTTTTCTTATATACATTTGAATGTGAGCTCAAATTAGCCAGAATTGAGTTTAAATGTTAAATTTTTCTATGCTTATTTTTCAAATTTATCTCATGGAGTTATCTTTACTTACGAATTGAACTTGCGACTAAATTTGAAATGTATGGATACGTAGTTATACTTTCTGTGTGTTTGTTTTAAATTATATTGCAATTAATTACGGTGTGGTTGGGTTAGGGTTAGTTAATTACAGTGTGGTTGGGTTAGGGTTGGTTAATTACGGTGTGGTTGTTTTTTTCCATCTAAAAAATCATTAATATGACTTGTTCTCGTTCCAAACATGAAATGCTACAAATAAAGTTATAGTTATTTTATGCCAATCCAGAGCAAATTACGACATAAGAATATATATAAATCAGAGATTTGAGTTCTTCGCTTTTTATCGGAATTCCGCTTTTGTAGATCCAGAAAAAGCAGATTTCCGCTTAAATTGCTAGAGCCTCTCATAAATGTTAGCTCTCAGCTTTTTGATTTAAAATACACTTTTTTTTCTTTTTTTAATAATAAGAAAAGGCTGATTTTCTCTCTTATGACAGTTCTCTCTGAAAACTGAAAATGTCAACTAAAACTTCAAGCGATTCATGATGGAAGTTAGATGGCTTTTGTTTCATCAAAAATGACTTCCTGTTCCTTACCCTCACATACACACTCGGTGTATTTTTCTTAACTTTAAATTTATTCGTTGAAACTGATTGGAGTTTTTTTAAGAAAAAAGTTGTTGTTTTTTGTGCCGCACACTCTCTCCACGCATACAGGGGGCCATGGACCTCAGGTTGGGAAATTCATCTTGATTTTAGCTTTTTTTTACCATTGGCTACTCACATACTTTCCCGACCCGACCTTGGGTCACATCTTACTTGTGGGAGTAAAATACAAACTGGCCTTGTGCCTAACTCCTGGAGAGGAGTTAGTTAATACTCACATCCATGATAAATACAACTAATATATTTATACTATTTAAAATGTTATTTATTTGATTATTTAAAATATTGTTTGTTTTATAGTATGAATACAAACAAGGTGGTATATTTTAATATCTAAATTATCACAAATACTACTTTGTTCCCGTTTATGGTATACAAAATTTACCAAATATTCACAAAGAGGCTTCATCAGTGTATTACACACCACAGTCAGGTTGGAAAAAAAAACAAGATGCATCCAATATTCATTTAATTAATAAGTACAATTTAATTTTATATTCCCTTTGTTCCTTCTTTTTATCATTCCAATCAGTTTTCTAAGTTCGACATGATCAGGATGCCTATCTTTCTGGATGCCTATCTTTCAGGATGCCTATCTTTCTGGATGCTTTCAACAGTTCAGCTACAATACCAGACAGTTCAGCCGCTTTCCCATTTTTCATCTTTCTTAGAGCCTTTTCAATAATATCACGACTGATCTTAATCGGTTGGCCTTGAATTCACTAAGGTGAATCAAAAGGGAAACATTCCTTAGAGTCTGTTTTTAATTTAAAGTTCATAATACATTATGTCGACATTATGTCCACCATTATAGACAAATGTAAAGTACTACATGTAGGATCCAGGAGTGTTTGAGTTGAATATGTACTAAACAACAGAGAAATCAAAGAAGTAGATGGAGAGTGCGATTTAGGAGTGGGGTTTGATAATACATTTAGGGCAAATAATCACATTTTGACCATTGTATCAAGGGCAAATAGAATGATCGAATGGATGGTTAGGAATATTATTTCGAGGGAGACAAATGTGGTGTTAAGGATATATAAAGCTCTAATAAGACCTCATAAAGAATACTGCACCCAGGCCTGGACTCCAGCGACTAGATATGGAAATTGGAATTTAATATTGAAACGGGAAGGCGTACAAAGAAGGGTGACAAAACTAATAAGTAAAGTAAAGGAGTGCAGTTACAGGGAGAGATTCGATAAATTGGGATTAACTACTTTGCTGGATAGAAGAATGAAAGGTGATATGATTGAGACTTGCAAGATAATTAATGGTATTTCTAACTATGGTGAGCATTTTTTTAGTATTTCTCCTAGATCTGGAAGGCAGTTTTCAAAAACTAGATCTGTTAACCAGTTAAGTTTTTTTGCTCACAGAGTAATATGTTTTTGGAATAAGTTGTCAGATCAGATTAAGAACAGTAATAGCGTGGATCAGTTTAAGATGAGGTTGGGTGAATTCAGAGAAAGTGGTAGGAGGGAGTAATTGAGGGGGCATATTTGGGAGTTGTCAAATGAAATATTTGACAGAATTTGATCTGGATATCGATACTGTACTAAGAGTTTAATTTTTGTTTTTTTAACAGTTGAATTGAGAAGATAGTTAAAGGGGAGATGCTCAAGGAGGCATAACAAACAAACAAACAAACAAACAAACAAACAAACAAACAAACAAATAATAATAATAATAATAATAATAATAATAATAATAATAATAGCCTTATAATAAATACAACTAATATATGTATATTATTTAGAATGTTATTTATTTATTTGATTATTAAACATCGTATTTGTTCTGTTCTATAGAATGAATACAGGATTGTATGTTTTAATATCTAAATTATCAAAAATCGTACTTGTTCACGTCTAAAACACAAAATGCTACGGATAAAGAGTTATACTTATTTTTGTATAAAATTGTGTTCTTTGTTTTTCTATCTAAATAATTAAAAATGTTGCAGACAAAGAGCCACACACGCGTGGATCCCAAATTATATGGCAATTTAGAGTTAATTACTGCGCAAGAATATATATACAAAACAACTAATATATGTATATTATTTATAACTAGCAACAATATGCTCCTCTCAAGTCTCATAGTCTTGCTCTCTATATATTATGTAAGTCTCATTCCTCTCAAGTCTCATAGTCTTGCTCTATATATTATGTAAGTGTTGTGTTTGCTAATGAACAGCCTATTGTGATAATTTCTTATTGGCGTGTGCTATTCACCCCAAAGAAGAGGGTAATGCCTGGTAAGATGGTCTCATAACAAGGTAACAGATACTGCACTACACCTCTGCACAAAAGGAGAAGATAATGCCTGGGAGGATAGTCTCATGACAAAAGAACATATACTACACTAAACTCCCTTAAAAAAAGGAGGGTGTAATGCCTTGAGGGATGGTCTCATGACAACCGGCTAAATGCTACACTCCCCGCAAAAAAGGAGGAGATAATGCTTGGGAAGATTGTCTCGCGACCAAAGAATAGATACTACACTACACTATATTTATTAGTAGTTTTATTTACTGGGCGTTGCCAAACGATTATTATTTTTAAATGGGACTTTTGTGAAAGTTAAATTAATTTTATTACCTCTGCCAATGGGGGTTAGGTTTTCGGTGGAGTGTGTTTGTTGGTGTGTCACTAGGCTTGTTTGTTGTCCACATCGCTTGACCAATCGTCACCAAACTTGGTCACAATATTAAGCATGGCCTAACTCACAACAGATTTTATTTGGAGATATCATGGTCAAGGAAAAAGTAATACATTTGGCGATAACTTCGATTCTGTTCCTTAGACTTGGCTAGGAGCAAAGTGTAGTATCTGTTCTGATGCTACACTTTATCTTTTCTGTCCGCGGTCAGTGAAGGAGAAATCCTTCTAGATTGAGGCAATTTTTATTTTTGTTCCAATCCAAAGTTCCCCTATTTGGGGAGCTGGATTTTCTTCACATTAAAAACCGACTTTGTGTCTAAATCGGCCCTTGTGGGGAGGCAAGTAAATAGGAACTTCGATTCTTTTCATCATAGCGACACTACTTGACCCACATTGTAGCCAATGAACTCCAGTCTCTTATATGACCTTGACCTTTGACAGAGACTGCGAAAAGTTTGATCATGGTCGAAATTCCAACTTCTGCTTTTCCCAAATGGATCTGATGCTCTCTGATAACAGTGACCATCATACAAAATTGCAGCCTGATCAGATAAATATTTTTTAGTTATCCACATTCCCATGGCATAACTCCGGGAATACTAATACAATATGGAGAAGTAAGGCCCAGATAAGCCTTTAGCCCATCCTTATGTTGTCAGGTGGAGGTATGCAGTTTCACGACTGATTTATGTTCTTTTTTTCTTAATATATTGTTTAGCCATTATACTACATTATATCACCGACAAGTATTGCTATACACATGTCATGGCCTCCGTTCAGTCTTGAGCGGCAATGTATACCCCCTGTAAAGCTGGCTGCATGTGTAATTGTGAAGCAAGGGTTGCGCAATCTCTAACCACACCTCCTGAGTCGGTACTGCTTGATTCCAGTGACAAGGAAAAGTCCAGGACGACTGGAAACAATGCTGATGATAAGCGGAAAGCACATACAGAACTTGGTATCCACAAATAGTTACTCATCTAGTACTGACCAGGCTCAACGTCGCTTAACTTTGGTGATATGACGGGAACCTGTGTATCGACATAATTATGCCGTATATACTATGCCGCTACACAAATAAATGTAATAAAAGCTTTTATTAATGGCGTAAGCTGTTTGTTTTTTATTGCAAATAAAATCTCCATGTCAGCAAAATAAATCTGAAGCCGCACACAAAGAAATGTAGGAAATTATTTTTCACAATTTTGCAAACGACTGGTTCTGTTTAGATTTCAAACGAAAAGTGGCCTCTGGCAAACGAGCTTCCTATCCGGCCTATTTATTATCACAAAGAAACTTAAGCGAATTAAATTATATTCGGCTCAATAAAATAGTGGAAGAAAATAAAACAAAAAAACAGGTTAGTTCAAATCAAGTAGCGATTTGTCGGACAGATTGCTATTTGGGTCTGACTTTGAAGGTCAATCTGACTTCTCTTTATATGTTAAATGAATAAAATTGTTTAAAATTAAAACTTAATTTATATCATTAGGTTTACTCGTGAAGTCACAGACAATAGCTGGTCTAGTAACTTCATGTAATGGATGATCTTAGAAACAGTATGTAGTTAGATGCAAGGTCCGACTTTTCTCTTTTTGTGTTATTGTGAGGGGGGGACTATTGGACTTCTAATGGCTAATCTTGGTGTCCCTTAATCCTTTCGCCTGGGGAAAGATAATATCCATTGTGATGTGGAATTAATTTAATAACTTACCGAGGTATTTGACAATGAATCTATTCTTGTTATTTTTGCTTAGTCTTTGGTGGAAATTGAAATTTTCTGGACATGGTTGTTGGTTTGTTTTTCTGGGTAGTTACTTATTCTGTTCTGCAGATGATCCGATGTTTAGAAAACTTTATATTTCATTCTATAACTTTAAATAGACATTGCCTTGAAACAGCAGTAAACAGCTATAATACCCTTCTGTATACTCTTTATTTGGAACATGATTTGAACATGATTTAAATCGTCAAAAATAAATATATATTAATCTAATATTATTATCGTCAAGATATATTCATTATCACATTCATACAAACAGCACCTTTTTTCACGTCTCACTCGCGCTTTCAATTACCATAATACCACATTCGCTGTATGGAGATTGGTCTACTTAAAATATACCCTAAATGAGGATGATGGAAAATTTGTTGTATAAAAAGAGACCGTTTTGTGTGAGAATCATAATTTCTCTTGGCACGGCTACCCGAAAGAGTCTACTGTAACACACTTCAGTTTACAAAGAGTAACTTGTTACAAAAATGAACTGCACCTAACTACCGTCATAAACCTACAAAAAACAGCGGTTGATATATAGATAAACCAAACTTTAGGGAACTGTTTAAAGTTGTCGGCCTTTTTTTTATGGACTTGGAATTTTTTTTTATTATTTTATCTTAATGCCGGTTTCCCTGATTTATGAGAGTGCAACTGCTGCTCGATGGATTTCTTCTTCTTCTTCTTCTTCTTCTTCTTCCATGACGGCAGCGGTACCTGAATCATTATTGATTCTTTGATCGCTGCTGCTGATGGCAGCACGTGATCATCCCATGTAGGACACGTGATACGAGCTGGCCGACCGACCGACCAGCTCTTACAGACAAGCGCAAAATCAGTTTGGCTCGTTTCTTTAGAGTGTACACGCACTTAGTCTCTCTCTCTCTCTCTCTCTCTCTCTCTCTCTCTCTCTCTTCCCCCCCCTCTCTCTCTCTCTCTAATTGTCTTTTTTGAGAAAGAAGCGATAGATGATTACGTAACAATGGCTTGAAGCGGAGGTGTGTGTGGGTGGGGGGTGGGGGGAGGGGGGTAGAAATCCGTAGAATAAATATAAAACAAAAGGAGAAAACCAATTGCGTGAGAGAAAAGAGAAAAAGAAAACTATTTGGTTTAATTTGTATACATTTAGACGACTCTTCTTATTTTGGTTGTATATTAACAACGTTTCGGCCGATATAACCTTCTATCTCACCCCCCCCCCCCCAATACAGAATTTCGAACTGAACCCTTTATTCACATTTCGCATAGGTTCATGAGTTCAACATAAAGATTCCCGAGTTTGACTAGATGCACTTGAAGAAGGTCGGAGGTTACATCGGCCGAAACGTTGTGAAAATAACAACGCAGATGACAATAGTCGTCCGAATGATGCAAATGATACAAATTCTCAATCCTCATTTTAAAAATTCCGAAACATAATATGAGGTTTTGAAGCTCCAAAAATTCATATTAGAATTGTCCACATGAAGCCATAGTCTAATGGTTAGATGCGTTGGTTAACAATCGGTTTTAAGAGACAGTCTTCTGGAGGTTGAAGGTTCAAACCTTACTACAGGCGATAGTAACTAAGAATAATATAAATTAACACTTCTATCCGATCGTGGCTGACGGAATGAGAACAATATACTTAAAGGTTAAGTGAAATTGCGACAAGATTCTTGAGTTTTACATAAAGATTCACAAGTTCGAAAAGATGCACCTGAAGAAGGTCGAAGATTACATCGGCCGAAACGTAATAAATATAACAACCAAGATGAGAATAGTAGTCCGAATAATCCAAATAATAAAAAATATAAGAAAAACTCCATATTGCACAGACCATCGATTTTTTTTTGTTTTTTTATTCACCCCAAACAAAGCATATTTCCACCTAAGCGTAAGGGGCTATTGTGATAGGAGTCAGATTAAGCGGGGGGGGGGGACCATGGTGGGGAGATGGGCAACAATATGTTTGTTCACATTACATTTAAATTTCTTTATGTTTGTACGGTCGGGGAAACAGGGAGCAGAGAGGGAATTCCAAAAGCAAGCGGTCCGAGGAAAGAAGCTATCAGAGTATAAAATCTTCCGGCATCTAAAGACCTCTACAGTGAAGAGGTGAGATTTTGCTGCTAGTCGGGTGGGTCGAGAGTATTTACGTTGGGAGGAGGGGGGAGGGGTTCTAGTGCAGTGAGTTCATCGGAGCACATTCCGTGGAAGTCCTTGTAAAATAGGCACAGGGATGCAACTCTGCGGCGATGCGACAGGGGTTGGAGCTTGGCAGACAGTGCGGGACCTAATAGTTTAGAAATTCTTTCTTGTACCCTGTCCAAGAGGGAGAGGGTAGTGTTGGGTGCCCCAGTCCAGATGTGACAACAATACTCCATGCACGGGCGAATGGTGGCTTTATATGGATATAGGATACTGACAGATATAAGAAATATTCTAGCCCAGTAAAGGGAGGCTACCGACTTTGCAGCAGACTTGGGGAGGTAAATAAATAGGAGCATCATAGACTTATATCCATATCTGGCCTTCGGACTAGGGACCAAGTGTAGCATCTGTTCGGTTTCGGGAGGATATCGCCTCAGGCATTACCTCCTCTTTTCAGATGGATATTGTTTATCTGCATGTCGCTTGAAACACACTCATTTGTGAGAGAGTGCCGACAGAATTATACGGGTATTTTTGTTCTCATCCAAAGTGCTCCCTTTTTGGGGAGCTGTATTACTCCCACATTAAAAACCGACCTTGTGTCTAACGTTACCCTCGTGGGGAATCAAGTAGATGCCCTCCACACACACAGGGAGATGATGCGATAAAAATATATAATAAGCTAGTTGTATTTACCCGGCGTTGCTCGGGTGGAGACATGTTGCCGGGTGGAGAAAAATAATTTAAAATAGTCCCTATTTACTTGCCTCCCCACGAGGGCAGACATAGACACAGGGTCGGTTTTTAATGTGAGGAAAATCAAGCTTCTCGGAAAGAGGAACTTTGGATTGGGGACAAAAATTTAAATTACCTCTGTCTAGAAGGATTTCTCCTTCACTGACCGAGGATAGAAAAGATGGAGTGTAGTAACAGAAACTACACTTTGAATTATTTATTTGCAGAAAATATAAAAACTTTACATTTAAAACAAATTAGGCACAAGGCCATCAAAAGTGTGAGGTAATTGGGTGTCGTTGGTCTTCTTTGGTCTAAATTGATAAAAATGTATATCCTACTCTTAACTAGAATCATCTCCGTCACCACAATACCACATTTACACTTGTTGGAAATTTTACTTACTTTGCTCCTGGCCAAAGGGCCAATCATGTTTACAATTCTTTTAAATAGGATTCTTTTAAAATCCGTTTTAGTTTTTCTATTAGGCCTATGTTATTTTTAATTTCAATAAATAATATAACTCAATGTGTATTTATCAAAGTTGTGTATAGGTGAGAAACACACAGACACAAGATCTTGTTTGCAACGAAAGTGCTGAAGAGAGAGATGGTGGGGGTGGGGGCAAATATTTAGCTAAGACAAAAGGAAATAAGACGAGACAGACATTGGAAACAGAGCGATGAGGTAGAGGGTGTGATAGAGATAGAGAGAGAGCGAGATGGGGAGAGGAGAGAGTGTGCTAGAAAGTCGGGAAAGGAGGTAATATAATAGAGAGAGGGGTAGAATGAGGAAAGGGAGAGAAGGGGAGGAGATAGGAAACAGTGATGGATGATTATTATTACAATGGATTGTGAGAGGGAAAGGGGGAAGAGAGAGGGGGGACGTTGTAAAGTGATGGTGATTATGTAACAATGAATTGATTGAGGAGAGAGTGAGGGAAGAGAAAGAAAGGAGATGAGATTGTACGGAAAAGAGAAAGAGAGAGTGGTGGTGGTTGGGGGGGGGTAGTTAGCCACGTAATTATCGTGTGTCTACTTACTTGCCCCCCCCCCACCACCACCACGAGAGCAAAAAGTTGGGTTTCTTTAACGTGGGGTAAAATCCAGCTACCCATAAAAGAAAAGGGGCACTCTTCATTGGGACAACCATACAAACTTCATCAGTCGTAACAGAAGGCACAACAGATACTACACTTTAATCCTAGACTAAAGCCATTGTAAATGTGTTGTAAAATTCACCTCCTCTATAGGTGCTTATTAAAAACAAAACAAAACAAAAACTTTGCGATTAAAGCATGAATAAAATCATTGGGTTAATTCCTATTTCAGTCACGTAAATTATTGAAATGGATTTCGACATGTTTTTTTTTTCTATTGTTTTTGATATTACACCCAAACACCTTACTTTTATTTAAACCATTTTTTAAAAACCATATTTTAGTAAAAATGATGAAAAATAACATTAAACACACTAAGTTGTAGAAAGTTGCAGCTTACGCGTGAACCGCCGAAATGAAGAGTCGACCGAAAAAATATAGTCGCCATCTTTACAAACAAGTTCAGAAAGAGGCTAGTCCACAAAACACAATAACTCAAATCCATACTGCATAAGTGGAGATGCTCACATCGACGTTAGGTTTTTGCAGTTGTTGCAGGGAGGTGTCAACGTCTTCCTACATACAACGCCTGGTATTCCTAAATGGTCACCCATTTTTCTGCGTTGCCATCTAATTTACATAGTGTGTCCATACACACCATAAACACGTATGTAAATTAGATAGAAAAATAATAGATCGCTTTACTTCTATATTTCCATAAGGATAATATAGACGTGAAGAGACTTATTATTTTTAGTTATGCAAGAAAAATTTCTTAACAGATATATTACAGTTTATGAATTTTTGAATAAAATCAAAGTTGAACAAATGGTGGTAGTGGTTGTGACTCAACGGGTCACAGGTATGTCTAGTATACTGCAAAAACGGGCATCCAAATTGAGGTGGGAGCATAAAGGATGACGTCATCCATTAAAACAGATGCGGAATAACCGTGCACAGTGGATGACGTGATCTATCAAATCAGAGAGAGTGTGTGTGTGTGTGTGTGTGTGTATAATCTCTTTTTTCATAATAACAAAGAACAAGTATTTATTAAAGTTACCTACACCGTTGGGCATAGGTTGAAGAAAGTTGGACAGTGTCCGAGTGACGAAATGAAGAGTTGGAAAATTCTTTAGCTGCCAAAAGTCAACGAGCAGCTTATCTTTGGGCGAAGATAGTTGAAACTCGGGAATCCAGTGGATAAAGACAGGAGAGAGGAATGAGGGGTTCTTCTTGGTTGTTTACAGAAAACTCTCTGGTCATCGTCCGTGATTCCCAAAGGAGCTGAAGTAGTCCTTCTTGGGACTGATGAAATAAATGCGCGCTGGAAGCTGATTGGTCAGTGTGTGACCAAATCGATTAACGGGGACAGTTCTCCGAGAGAAAAAATAAGTCATTATTATGACTGTTACAATTGTGTGTAGGGGGGGGGGGAATCCTTTAAACTTTACTCATATACTAAACGAACGTCTAGACCCCATAAAGCCTATGCAGTGTGTAGGCCAGGGAGTCTTTTGGCTAAGATCAAAGTGTAGTATCTGTTCCGATGGATACTGCACGCCTGTCCTGTGCAGTTCTAGGAGGTCCACCCTCCCAGGCTTCGCCTCCCCTCTTTGGGGAGGAGTAAGTTTATTGCTTACTGTCTGAGGCGCCCCTACCGGGGAATGCCGACGGAGCTGCCCAGGCAATTTTTAAATGGCCAGAGTGCTCACCTCTCGAGCGCTGGCTTTTAACCCCACTTGCTCGACCCGATCTTGGGTCACATCTTATTTGTGGGAGTAAGATAAAACTGGCCTTGTGCCTAACTCCTGGGGAGGAGTAAATAAAACCAGGTTCCACATGGACCCCCTTGGTTCCAGAAGTTCTAAAGGGGCTCATAAAAAGATTTTTTTCATCCAGTTTCTATTTATTTTACTTCGTTTACTCGGAGATTTATGCATGTTTGTTGAATTTTTAAAGATTTGGATTTTAAATTATGAATATAACGAAATTTATTAATTGCTAGTTTTTACGAAGCTAGAAACAAAAAAGAAAGTACCTCACCCCTGACGCTATCCTTTACCTGTATATGAGCAAGATACGTCCTAAAATGGAGTACTGCTGGCATATCTGGGGAGGTGTCGCTTGGAGCACTCTTTCCTGTCTTGATAGAATACAAAATCGACTCCGCAATAGTGGAAGATGCTCTCTTCTCGTCTCTACAGCCCCTTTCACACAGAAGTGATGTTGCCAGCCTCTCTCTAATATATCGTTATGTGCATGGTAGGTGCTCGACTGAGCTCCAATTCCTGGTACCCCCCCCCCCCCCCGTAAAACATTTACAGCAAGAACTCGGTTCGCTATAACCACAGCAAAGAACTTCTTTTCTCTCTCTCTTTACCAAAATCAAAACGAAAATTTAACGAAAAAAATGTATTTCCTAGAACATCCTGCATGTGGAACAAGTTACCACGGGTCTGCTTACCAACCGACTACAACATGGTCGTCTTCAAGTCTAATGTGAACAAATACTTGTTGAGCCGTCCTTTTGGTTAATAAATTTCTCTTAAGTAATATTCTGCCCATGCCGCTCATTTGTTTCCGGTCTTCTCATGGAGGCAACCCAACTGACGATCTTTTTAACTCTTATCCTCGAGTTGCCCCTGGCCTTTAATAAGTGGTGACCCATTAGTAAAAAAAACAAACAAAAAAAAACGTTTGATTTTGAAAATATTATACATGCACATGTGATAAAATAGCTCTCAAGGGGTCCACAAGCAAAATATGGTTAGGAACTTTTGGTGTAGGTCTATATAATTAAAACTGATTTATATCAATAAACTAGGGACATCAACTTTCCGGGGTCAGTTCATACCTAAATCCGACTGGCTTAGTCTTAGCCATTTTTGAGGATGGCTTGTTCTCTGTCTGATGTATGGTCCTGTGCAGTTCTAGGAGGTCCACTTTCCCAGGCTTTACCTTCTCGCCTTTTGAGAAGGGGTTAGTTGATTGCTAATCGTCTGCGGCGCCCCTACCGGGGAATGCCGACGGGGCTGCCCAGGCAATTTTTCTACAGCCACAATGCTCTTTCTGTAGGGCACTAGCATTTTTAAATCCCACTTTCCTGACCTTGTGTCTTACCTTCCCACCGTGGGAGCGAGATAAATAAAGTGTAAATTCAACTGGTGTCGGTATAGCTTTACGGACTCCGACTCCGACTCCGGGAATCTGACTCCACAGCCCTGTGCACTCCTAACTGTCGCGAATCGCTCGCGCTGGTGAGTGGGCCGACACGGTAGACGCAAAGTTGCTTCGCCATGTTGCTATTGACACACGTTCAAATACCTATTATCTCCCCCACGGAACTCGTTGCTTCGCGGTGACAGCCTGCATCCGATGGAGCGCAGGAGTGATATTGTATCTAGCTTTATCATACGGATTTCTCAATGACGACGAGCGTACAATCCTATCGCTCCATCAGTTGGCGGGACTTAATTCACTTAGTTTGTGCAACGATCCCTGAAAATGTGGCAGGCACGGGTAGGTTACTGGAGGGAAACGAGTCACCACATGTTGCGTCCCCGACTAAACATTTTCCTCTGGTGTATTTCTGCCCCCCCCCCCCCCTTCCCTCACTTACTTACTACAG
>OY744540.1:66050971-66140971 GCA_963556195.1 Sepiola atlantica | reverse complement strand
ATAATGCATACGCATACCTAACTTCATATATATATATATATATATATAATGCATACACATACCTAACTTTATATATATATATATAATGCATACACATACCTAACTTTATATATATACATATATATATATATATATATATATATAATGCATACGCATACCTAACTTTATATATATATATATATATATATATATATAATGCATACACATACCTAACTTTACATATATATATATATATATATAATGCATATACATACCTAACTTTACATACATACATATATATATATATATATATATAATGCATACACATACCTAACTTTATATATATATATATATATATATATAATGCATACACATACCTAACTTTACATATATATATATATATATATATATATATATATATATATATATATATATATAATGCATATACATACCTAACTTTACATACATATATATATATATATATATATATATATATGTATATATATTAGAAAACTACCGATACCAGGACGGATAAAATAAATTTGGCAAAAGCTGCAGTTTCACACTACTTCTATATCCCTTTACGAAGATTAAAATCAAGATCTAATGCTTGTAAACCTTATATCTAGACTCCTTATTCGAATTTTGATCAAAATTCATTACATGATTTTGATTCTAGAAAATATCTAAAATTGAGGTATTAAGAAAAAATCGAAATTCAGAGAATCTTGCTTAATTGGTATCTTAGGACTATGGATCAAATTTAATACAAATCTGAAATATTTTAATTTTCAAAAGGCTATGCCGATATTATGACCCCTAAAACCGCTTTAAAATACTCCAAAGAATCTGAAATTTGGAGAATATTTATTAATTGATGTCTTATAATTATTGTTAAAATTTCACAAAAATTGGAGATATCTGAATTTGACTAAAACTAAATTAAACCAAATATAGCCCACATTACAATCACTTTCACCTAGCAGCCGTGTTCCAAAATTCATAATGATTGGTTAATTTAGGAGTGAATCTTTACATACAAACATAGAAACATATACATATGACTTAGAGATATATAATTATTTGAGGAATCTAAAATTTAATTATTAGAACAGGAGACTTAATTTTAAAGAGGCACACATATGTTTTGCTGCAAGTAAAGAGATAAGTCTAAATCTACCCCGGGGCCAGATAATCCCAACACTAATCCATCCCCATATTCTTGAAGGGTAGACAACTTTGCAACTAACACAAACCGTAATACCTCTATGACATTAATAGAGAAGGGGGTATGTATCGCGTTCGCCTCCCCGTTCCCCTCTTCTTGCGGGTCAGAGCTATGCTGTCCTCCTGTTTTTTTTTTTTCATTCAGACAGATAGCCGAAACATGTTCTTACATGAAGATGGAGACGTCGACAATTTCATCTTAAAATATACTTTACAATGAGTTGCTTCTCGGTGCATCAGCAAAACTTTACACTGCACGTGTGCGTGAAACATGCATTACACAACACGCTCCAACACTATCCCAACTGTTGTTCCCTATACGTGTAGCTCTCCTGTGAAGGAGAGAGATTTCTACCTGTATTCGTGACGGTGATTCTTTCGTTTCGCAACGACATGAAAATATTTAAAGAAATGTATAAACTTTGTTATGTGTTAGCTGAAAATAAGATTGTACAGAAAAAAATGGTGCTTGTATAATAAAAAGCCGAAAAAAAGTTTTTTTTTGTCTTTTAGTCTTGGAGAGGTAAATAAGGGGCAGGTAACTCTTCACAACAGCTCTAGCTTTCGGACAACATTTTTCTAACCCTAACCCTTTTATGTCTAATCAACGTTCTCCTTGCACAGTAGCCACATGTGCAACACCAATTAAAGCCATCAGTTTTGATTACTGGAAAATTTTGCTTAAAATTCGTGGTAAGAGTTACCTGCCCCTTATTTACCTCTCCAACACTAAAAGACAAAAAAAACTTTTTTTTGGCTTTTTATTATACAAGCACCGAAAAAATTACGCAAATTCATCCAGTATTTATTAGATTATAAGAAATAAAAAAAAAAAAGATCTTACGTATCGGTAGACAATTTGTAACAAGTTTAACTTACTGATTAGACAAGGGAGATAACTAAAAAAATTGTTTTTAATCGAGCGATTGATAGATACAATATGGCGGCCGACTGATATAATCGTTTTTTTATTTAATAAATATTGGATGAATTTGCATATTTTTTGGTGTACAGTCTTCTTTTCAGCTAATACGTAGTACATAACAAAGTTTATACATTTCTTTAGCTATTTTTTTTTAAGAGAGGCCTAACATGTCGTCGTGAAACGAAAGAAGAACCTTCGCGACTCCTAAATTAGACATGTCAAACATGCAGTCACCGGCCTGCATCGTGACCTTCGTAAAGCACACTCGAATTCCATGAACGTTTCACGGGTACAGTTCTAATTTCTGTTAATAGTGTATCACTAGATAGCTATCTTACGTACGTGTTGTAGCAGTTACATAATCTATTTTCAGAAGAGCTATAATAGTGTAAGGGGCAGTAACCCCCTTTTTTCACTTTCAGTACATAATTTCTCCGAAAATAGACGTGAATGCTCTGAATATGCGTGATTTTTTTAACTTTTTATATATTGTAAATAAAGACTTTGTTTTATTTTTTAAACTGTAAAAAAAATGTGTTAACTCAAACAAAATGACTTTTAATTTAATTTTGAAAAAAAAATATTCGTTTTGAAAAAGAATACTGTTAATTTTCACAAATTTTAATTTCTTCCATAAATGTTCTATTAATTAATTGAATTTGCATTAGTTCTTATATTTATGTATTCCCGATTTAATTTTGAAAATAAAAATTCATATTCAGGGCATTCACGTACATTTTCGGAGAAATTATGTACTAAAAATAAAAAAGAAGGTTGTCTGCCCCTTACACTATTGTAGCTCTTCTGAAATGAAAACAAATAAATTCGCCCGTCCCTAAAATGCAGAAGTGCCCTATTTACTTTTGCACTTGCATGTTTTCATTCGCGGAGCGATTTGTGCATTGTTCGACCAAAACACTTTTGTGCAGGATAGCACTTTCACCCAAACGTGTTTGCACCTTTTATGAACAGTCAGACTTTGAGTGTCGTGTTGACAAGACGTCGTATCCCTTTCCTCGCCTCTCGCCTCGTCTTGGGTGAGAGTGCGAGATAAAACCCGAACTAAATCTTACTTCTATAGTATATGCACGTCTCCTGACTCAACCTATTTTATATTCCTGTTTGCATAACTCTTTCCAGACCATGTTTTGTTGACGAAACTGTTGAATAAAATCGATTTAAATTCTAGAGAAGAAGTTTGTCCTTTTAGCCAAAACTTTGTGACCATTTTCTTCATTTCAAACAAGGCCAATAAGATGGATACAGACGCAGCGACCCGACAACAAAATGACAATCTCTCTCAACTCTACAATGTCATCTAATATATATTGTGAAGTTAGTTTTCCGCCATTACATTCGTGGTTAATAGCTTTCATAGCAAAATTTTCATAAACAAAATTCTGTTTTGTTAGTCATATAAGGCACATATTTGCCCATGTTGTTAGAAAAAAAAATTATTTTCATTTGATTTCTTAGATTTTCATATTTAATCCTGATCATTATGGGATTTTTTTAAATACGTACTAAGATGGAGTACTGTTGCCACATCTGGGGAGGTGCTGTTCAAAGCACTCTTTCCTGTCTTGACAGAGTACAAAACCGACTTCGAAATATAGTGGGCAATGACCTTTCCTCCTCCCTACCACCTCTTTCTCACAGAAGAGACATTGCTAGTCTTTCTCTACTCTATGTTTATTTTCATGGCAGGTGCTCCACTGAGCTTCAATCTGTGGCCTTTCCCTCCTGTAAAACATTCACAACAAAAACTCGTCTAGCTAGAACCACTGTCAATAATTTCCCTCTCCCTCCCTCTCTCTCTCTCTCTCTCTCTCTCTCTGCCTAAAAGTAAACAAAACTTTCATCAGCAAAGTTTCTTTCCTAGAACTACCCGTCTGTGGAACACATACCTTGGGGCTACTTCCCAGTTGACTACAGCATGGTCGTTTTTAAGTCCAATGTAAACAAATTCTTGTTGAGCCGTCCTCTTAAATAATCAAATTCTGTCCAATTTCCACCATTATCAATCCTCATGGTGTTCCCCACCGTCCACCTGACACTCATTAACCCTTATCCTCGAGTGGCCTTTGAGCCTTAATAAGTGGTGACACTTTAGTAAAAAAAAAATAAAAAATTATTAAACGAACCCCGAGGGCTCTTCACTCCCTATTTTTTATGTACTCATACTCGAAAACGATAATTTCGTTATTTAACAACCAAAATTGTAGTTTCCATAATTTAAGCTGATCGCTTTTCCTTATTCAGGAAGTTTCTGTACTATTTAAAACGATATATCACATTAGATTGATTTTTAAAACGATATATCACATTTGATTGATTTTTAAAACGATATATCACATTTGATTGATTTTTAAAACGATATATCACATTTGATTGATTCTAAAAATTATTGGTTGCGGTTGCATAAAAATCTTTGATGTTTAAATTTTCGTTATTTTTTCTTTTCTCAAACCACTTTGTTAATTTGGTAGCTAAAAATCATGTGTGTGCATATTGTATGTTTCTAAGTTTAAGTGACAACAGATATTTTTATTAAACGATTTATCATAGTATCAATTTTGATACTAAACTTCATCTCTTCTGTTCTCAGTCAGTGAAGGAGAGGAATCCTTCTAGACTGAGGCAATTCTTATTTTTGTCCCAATCCAGAGTGCCTCTTTTTGAGGAGCTGGATTTTCCCCATATTTAAAACCGACCTTGCATCTCAATCTTCCCTCATGGGGAGTCAAATAAATAGGGACTTCGACTAATCGAGTGTAGCTCTCATGACAACACAAATGAACCCAAATCGCCCTCTAAAGTCTCTGAGTTTGGCATGCCTATCTTAAATAAAGTCATTGTTCTGTTGAGCTTTGTGTAATTCCTGTTCATTAATAACCCTAACCCTAAGAACATAACAGCGAGTCCTTACTAAAGTATCTTTAGTCGGCTTTTGAAACAACCCGTAAAACAGTGAGCAGCTCAGACCTACATAAATTTGGGAGGATCCTACTAACTACCACACTTAGCATTTTATTTTTCAGCAATCTCTGCTTTTTTTTTTAAGTACCACCACCTCAACCGATCAATTTGTACATATATTTTTGGTAAATAAAAAAAACGTAAAACCATTGGGGTTAATTTTAAGTAGGTTTTACCCATGGAGTGAATGTGGTATTTTGGTGACTGAAACTAGTTTAGAAAATAGACCAAAAGGACAACAGTACACCCCAATCCCACCCTACCCAATTTTTGCCTTGTGCCACATCTTGTTGTATAATGAAAATTTACTATACTGTGAACTTTTTTGTAAAATTTGAAAGATAAATAGAATCTTCAGCAACTGATCTCACCATTTTCTTCATTTCAAACAAGGTTGGTAAGATGAATACAGACGCAGCGACCCGACAACAACATGACAATCTCTCTCAACTCTACAATGTCATCTAATATATATTGTGAAGTTAGTTTTCCCCCATTACATTAGTGGTTAATAGCTTTCATAGCAAAATTTTCATAAACAAAATTCTGTTTTGTTAGTCATATAAGGCACATATTTGCCAATGTTGTAAGAAAAAAAAAATATTTTCGTTTGATTTCTATGTCACATGATTCCGACCAACCAATCAGACATCTTTGTACCTAGGGATCAAATCCAGATCTCACTTTGAAAAAGTCATTTGATTAGTAAAAGACAAAGTGTCAGTCATCCCCCCCCCCCCATGATTTTGATTTGGCCAAGATCAAAGTGTAGTATCTGTTCCGATGGATACTGCACCCCATAGACTGGTATTGTCTTGGCCTTCGGGGCTTGATTTACGCCGGTCTATGGGTCTGTCCTGTGCAGTTCTAGGAGGTCCACCCTCCCAGGCTTCGCCTCCCCTCTTTGGGGAGGAGTAAGTTTATTGCTTACTACCTAAGGCGCCCCTACCGGGGAATGCCGATGGGGCTGTCCAGGCAATTTTTAAACCCCACTTTCCCGACCCGACCTTGTGTCACATCTTACTTGTGGGAGTAAGATAAAAACTGGCCTTGTGCCTAACTCCTGGAGAGGAGTAAATCAATACTTACTTTTTTCACTTATTTTCTGAAGATATATATATATATATATATATATATATATATATATATATATATATATATGGGGGGTGCATATGCATCTATAGCATGTTTTCATGTTTTATTTTACTGGATTAAATTCAGATTAACAGATAATACACTTGTATGTTAATCTCCTCCTCCACAAAATAAAAAGCTACTTTAGCATATATATATATATATATATATATATATATTTACAGGCATTTTTTATGTACTAAAAAATACGACTTATTTTTATCTTAATGAAACGTTCTGAAAGTCGATATGTATTGAACGGAAATACCAGTTTTTTTGTGTGCATATATATACATATATATATATACGTACATAGATAATAAACAAAACAAATGTTTATTGTTTGTAGTTTCTATAAAACCCGTCTAGAAGGGCACTGTAAGTGTAGTATTAACACAGCATTAAGTAGAACGCTCTTATGTCAAGCCGCCAAATAAAGTGTTAAAATTATCACTGTTTATTTGCTATTCAGCATGGCCGAGTGGTTCTGGGCGTCGGGATTTGAGTTGCAAAATACTCGGAATCCGGGGTTTCGAATCGCATGACCGGTAGTGAATAGTCATATCTCTATGCTGATGAGTCCCGATTATAAAAGGACGAAACGTATACATACATAGATAATAAACAAAACAAATATTTATTATATATATATATATATATATATATATACACGCACACAAATGAAACAATAAAGATAAATAGTATATCTTTATATTATATCCTGTTGTGATAAGTCAATACTCGATGTACAGATATGGTTTTTTGGCTTACAGCGATAAATCGAGGCTTCGGTCTATGCAACCTCCTCAGAGTCACTACCCTATTCAACTAATAAAATATTTACTATTTTGGAGAGAGTGTATAAGATGGTTGTAGTGTATATGTGTATATGTGTGTGTGTGGGGTACTTTGCTGAGTGGTTTCTTGTTAATTTTTATTTTTATTTATTAAATTCAGAAGAAATTTGACACTTTTTGGAAAGAAACCAGCTTGGTCAATAATTGATGTCTTCTCAAAATGTAAAGTCCATCTCTGAGAGGATCTTTTACCGAATACAGCTCACTCAAAGAAGCTTCCTTGAGTCTCCATCATGGTCTCCAGGCAGGCGGCACCTGAACATGGAGCACGTGGTTTTCATGGTGTCTTTTGAGAGAAGTCTGAACACCGGCTTGGTCCTGACAATCAGCTCACCCTTGGTGTTGCAGGCGGTACAGTTGATGTGTTTCTCAACTGCGCCCCACACATAATAGTCGATGGTGTTGCAATCAGGTTAGAGGGTCAGATGTTGGGACTATTAGGATTATTATTTTCTTAGTAGTAGTAGTAGTAGTCATCATTATCATCATCATCATCATCATCAAAATAAATAAAAATAAAAGAAACAATCAACTAATATCCTCAACATTAAGGAATTGGATTATTCAGACTACGGTTCTCATCTTGAAAGAGTCTTATATCTTTAGTTTTCAGTTGAGACCAGTGTAAAGGACGCTGGGGTCGCTGGAAGTGGTCTAAAGTCATTAGTTTCGCTGTTGTGAGCAGGTACTTATGGAGGAGGCCATGCAAAGGCTGACTTTATCTCCTATATGCCCAAAAGCTCCTGCTTTCAACACCCGGTGACGTCACAAAACGAATCTGGCTGAAACGTTGCTGGACGGAGGAATGGCAGGCAGCAGATAAATCAAGGTTGCACAGATTTGTGGAGGACCCGGATCACCTACCAGGCATGGACCTCCCTCGCCGGCAGTGGACAATGCTCAACCGCCTCAGGACAGGTGTCGGCCGTTTCGCCGCGACCATGAGAGTATGGGGACTCAGGGACTCGGCTGTCTGCGACTGTGGTCACTCTGAACAGACAGTAGACCACATCATCGAGTCATGCCTTAAATATCGACCACCCAACGGTGAAGCTGGCATAGCTGCGCTAGACAACAAAACATTAACATGGCTTTTCTCAACCGAGCTGGTGATCTAACAGTGAGATGCTGTGAAGCAAACGAAAGAAGAAGAAAAAGAAGTTTTCAGTTTTTCCAATTTTTTTATTTGGCGAGATTTAACCTCCTGAAATTCTTGCTTATATGACATATCGAGATATTGTTGGATGCGGGTTCTGTCATCAGTCAGTGGTATACCTTCCAGGAAGGGGTTGAGATTTCTTGAAATTTCTGTTTGTAATTGATGCTTCCTCTATCGGCTGTTGTGGATTTTATCATGGACGAGCTCATGTCCTATTCGTCTTGTAATCCGTTGTGTTCTTCTGGGAATTGACTGGTAATTCAAAGGTTAAGCCTGGTGGAACTAGCTTTAGATTATGGCATCTGTATAGGAATATGAGGTGGTTGGCCATTCTTGCCAGTTTTTGATATTGTTTTTTCAATTTATTTTTATTTCTGCATTATTTCGGGTGCGTACTGATTTTACATTTTAGAATTTTGAGATGAGGATTGATAATTTGTATTATTTGGACTACTGTTCTCATCTTTGAAGTTCTTAAATTACATCTTTAATTTCATCTAGCTACAACCACTGTAAAAAAAAACGTTCCTTTCTTCCTCTGTGTACCTGGAGCTAAACGAAACTTCCATGAGCAAAGTTTCTTTCCAGGAACTACTCGTCTATGGAACGCAATACCATCAAACTATCGTCTGCACTCCTCAAGGTGTTTGTCTCACCATACACCTGACACAACCCCATTAACTCTTGTCCTCGAGTGGTCTTTAGGTCTTGATGAGCAATGACTCGTTGGTAAAAAAAAAAATCCAAGATGAGAACAGTAGTCCGAATAATACAAATTATCAATCTTCATCTGAAAAATTTCGAAACATTAAGGAATTGTTTTGAATAACGTTTATTCCTATTTCAAGGTTAGGCTAATTCACCTTGACAGCGATTAAAAAAAATATATTATTATTATTATTATTATTATTTAAACTAATCTAGTCAGTTACCGTTTATATCCGAAGTATTAGAATATGATATCTTTTAAAAGAAAACGTACGACTTTGTTGAGTTGTTTAAAAGCCTGAGTTTATTCTCTCTAAGAAAATCAATATTATTGAAGAGTAAGAAGATAGAATCTTATTATTCTGTGGATTAGAACAAAACGAATGATATCCCTTAAATCTGAAGAATATCTCTCTCTCTCTCTCTCTCTCTCTCTCTCTATATATATATATATATATATATATATATATATATATATATATATATATATATATATATATACCGTATTTCTTAATTGGGAGAGTTTCCCAGCAGAGTGCTCAATTATTAATGCAAAAGTAAAATTAACTAAATAATTAATAAGAGCATGATATTTATTAATATTAAATAAAGTGTTACAACAACATCCGGACCAAGGTTTCAGATCCGAGAAAATCGGACCTTCATCAGCGGAGTCTTATAGCTTAATGAGTGAGAACAACCGCCAGGAATTTCAAAATATTGTCCGTTGGAAAGATGGAACACTTTCAGATTTAAAATTGTCACGTGCGTGGAATATTCGTAGTCAGTTATGGAAAAGTTACAGATCAAAACAACAGCAATAATCTGTCTGTGGATGAGTACATATACCTCACTTCTTGGTAAGTGAAATCGCCAGTTACCATTAACAATAATGCCACGTTCTTCATAAAAACGAATAGAGAACTCTTTGATAGTTGACAGTGATTGTATAAAAATTGAGACTTAGCTTTCTCGGCTCATGACTGACGGCTAAATGGTTAGAATCGCTGATTGGCAACTTCGTGGTTAAGTTTTGATCTCGGCTTGAAGCAGATGCTTGTCTAGGCACACTGAAGAGCTATCACACAGCGATATATATATATAATTTAAAGAAGTGAGGCTAACAACTACCTCAAACACATTTTAACCTCATCTAAACTCAACCAACACACAACACAAGGGGTCACAAAACACAACAAAAAAGATGTTGGGTTTGTGACATAATAATAGAGAGGGACGCATGCACATTAAAAAAGAACAACACAAACATTCAAAATAAAAAAGACTGAAACTGCACCTCTAAAAATGTGTTCTATATGCTAAAATGCAGAACATGCAACACATCCTATATAGGCGCAATCAAAACACTTAACAATAGAGTCGCCCTACATAAAAGTAACAGACAACAGAAATGTATTTGTTTTACAACATATTTACATATGCAGCAAAGGTAGATTTAAAACACACATACACATCAAACACACACACATGTACATACACACACATAAAAGACAGAAAAAATAAACACCCCTTCATCAGTTATATCTACTAATTCCGAACACTCCTAATTGTATGTAGAAAAACTAACCATTAACACGCTTTAATAAACTCAAATAACATGTCCCAAAATGTATTGATAACTCAGAGAAGGAAAGGGAAAGAACGCACACATGCATGCACACGTACACAGACACCATACTTTTAATAATAAAAAGAACTGAACCCATATTTTCAAACCAACAAATGTCTGAAGAGAGCAGAGTATGCTCGAAACACGTGTTACATAGAAATTTAAACACCAAACTTTAAAAACAAAAAATTAAATATTAAATAATAAACAAATTTTAAAAAATTAATAAATGTTAGTAGCTTTACTTCTTTAAATATACACTTTCTCTCATAATGACCACACTACTCCCTATTTTATACATATATATATATATTTATATATATATATATATATATATATATATTTCTTATGTAATATAGTGTGAAAAATCCCAGCAGAGTGCTCGATTAATAGAGAATCAAAATTAAGAGCGTAATATTTATTTATTTTTTGGTACAGAAAAATTAGTACATTAGTACCGTCGGTTTCAAGCTCAGAAGGACTTAGAGAGCTGGAGTGTTACGTCCTTCTGAGTTTAGAACCGACGGTACTAATGTTGTACTAATTTTTATGTACCAAAAAATAAATAAATATATATTTATAAGTTATAGTTTTTTTTTTTTTCTTCAATTTTCTTTCTTTTTGTTTTTGCTGTGAATGGGGTATCCTATCGGATGCCAGACATTTACCCGCTATTTCAGAGACTCCAACCGAGGGATCTTTTCAAGATTCTAACATTCCCTTGAAGCGCAATTATTTTGATCTATCTTTCACTTGGTTCGCCAGTGTTTTCAGATTTTTTTTTTCATGAGTCCACTGACTCCTATGATTACGGGAACAATTGAAATCTTCTTACCGTTCCAGTTTCTTTTTATGTCGTACATCAAACCTTGGTATTTAGTTCTCTTCTCCTTCTCAGCTCTATTTAGGCCGGCATCATGAGGGATGCTGACTTCAACTAGGGTTGCTGCTCTCTCCTTATTGTCCCATATCAGTATGCCAGGTTTAACAGCTGCATATCTAAGTATGTAGCTGTAGGGATTGCATAGTCATATTGGATGGTGTAGTTCTTGTCTGTTTAGTTGAATGTTTGTTCACAAACTCTTCCTCGGGTTTTGGAGATAGACCTCCATATAGCCATATACATTCTTAAATTACATGACACAGAGTACATGGATATATATATATATATATTTCATTTTGATCAAAGGTGGGACAACATTACCGTGGGTCTGCGTTCACATCGGACATCCATACAAAGGAAATACGACTTTTTACCCTTTTTTTATATTTACTTAAAAATTATAGACAAAATAAGAATAGAAATGTTAATAAAGTGTTCAGGGCTTGGAGCAGGAGTGCACAGGCGTCCTTATTCATTCCCGTGAAGTGCTAGGTTATAAATTAATCAAAAATTATTTCAATCAATGTCACTGAACTTACAACACCCCCACCCCTCTAACCCTAACCCCTAACCCTAACCCCAAAATATTATACAATGTCAAAAACAAGAATAAAAAATATAATATGGCCGGGTGTATAAAGATATAGGGTTCCTCATTCAATCCCGAGCAATGTCGATT
Organism: Sepiola atlantica; assembly: GCA_963556195.1. Lineage (NCBI taxonomy): Eukaryota > Metazoa > Mollusca > Cephalopoda > Sepiida > Sepiolidae > Sepiola > Sepiola atlantica. The sequence continues at coordinate 66,128,811 of OY744540.1, read as the reverse complement.
CTTTCTGCTAATATAAATATAGCAAGAACATGTGAGTCGTGATACAGCATACCTTTGACTGACAACGTAACGATGGGCCAAAGTCTTATCTGGGCCTTACTTCTCCATACTGTATGAAGTATTCCCGAAGTTATGCCATGAAAATGTCGATAACTCAAAAACTATCTTATCAGGCTGAAATTTTTCATGGTGTTTACTGTTATCAAAGAACATCAGATGCATACATCAAATCTGAGAAAAAAAAAAAAACGGAAGGTGAAATTCCGTCAAAATTTCGACCATAAACGAACTTGTCAAGGTCATATAAAATGCGGGACTTCATTGGATACAATATGGGCCATGTAGAGAGTCTCTATGATGAACAGAACCAAAGTTATTGTCAAAAGTTTGAGCTTTTTCTCTGATGTAGATATCCTAAGGTTAAATCGGTTCAAAGTTAGACCATGACGGATATTTTGACCAAGTTTGGTGACGATTGGTCAAGCGATCTGTACACAAACAAACATATAGACAAACTCAACTGAAAACATAACCTCCATCTTGGCAGAAGTAATAACATGAAAATCAACTTCTCAAAATCGGTCATGCCAGTATGAATTTTTAAAACGAGCCGAATCAGACGTTTTACATATATAAATATCATCATCATCATCATCATCATAATCATCATCATCATCATCATCATCATCATCAGTTTAACATGCTGGCATGTGTTGCCGTCCATGAACGTGGCTTACTAATGTTAACATTTTACTGCTTTTTTTTGGTTTACCTAATCTTAGAAAGTTTTTTAATAAATTCCTGAACGGTCTAATATATTTGCATACAAATTCAAACTTTGAATTCGTATGCAAATATATAAAACCGTCCAGGAATTTATCAAAGCACTGAGACAAAGTCATACAAAATGCATTAGTTGTGTATATATCCTCCACTCTATAATAAAGAGCTATGTGTATTTATTTGTATATATATATATATATATATATATATATATATATATATATATATATAAAACTCAATGTCTGTGTGTATGTGTGTCTTCTAGAAAAAAAAATGTTAGAGAATCTACATAAAATTTAAAAGTGTATTCTTATGTAAAATTAACCGGGGAATATAATGGAAGTGCTGCCGAATCTTTAAGTGCACTTCTGGAGCAGATTTCGTCTGGGGCGGTCAAGCTTTTGCAGCCATAATTTGGAAAGAAAACACTGTAATTTCAATGTATTCCTTTCGGAAATCTTTATTTCAAGTTTCGTAAGCTTCTTTTTCGGAATATAGTGGTTTTAGAAGAGAGAGAAAAATAGAGTTTTAATTTCAAGATGTTACACACAGTTTTTAATTTTCTTTTTTGCTTTTATGGCCCCGAGCAACGCCGAATAGCCCTGCTAGTATATGTATATGTGTATATGTGTATATATATATATATATGTATATATATGTATATCCGTCCCATCATATAAGGTAGTAAGTACAAAACTGCCCATTATTATATATATATATATATATATATATATATATATATATATATATGGGAAGAGAAGGATGAAGGTAATCCGACGTGATGGGAAAATGAAAAAGGAAAACCAAAAAATGGATGTTTTTTATGTGTACATCAACGTTTCGTCTTTATTTATAAGACTTCATCAGGATGATAATATAGAGAGAAAATGTCATGCAAGTACAGATACATGTAGGGTAGACATATTGGGAGGAAAAATAAAATGAAATAATATATATATATATATTTATAAAAATTACTATTAATAAATAAATATTTTTATATCCATAGACATATATATGTTTCGCATTTTTGATTTTACGCTCGTCAGTATGGAATTACATGATTGCATCGCAGGTCAAACGATTATAACCCCGAATCCATGTATTATGCACCCTGGTTTTATAACCATTAGGCCACCAATCTGATCACGCTTTTAACACGTTGTATTAATGTAAACACAAGTAGTGTTATTCTAAATAGGATTCAATCTCCCAAGGGAAAGACTCATGCAAGTGGCTAATTTTTATGAATCATCAGTTTATTTCACTCTCTTTTATATCCATATATGTGCGTGTGTGTGTGCATGCGTGTATGTGCATATATATATATATATATATATATATATATAAATAAATACACACTCACAAAGTGCGTAACACATTTGAGGACAGCTCTATACATACAAAAATGATTCTTGGAAACAGATAACAATGTCTTTTTACTGAGAAACGTTTTTGAAGATAAGAATCAATATATTGTTCTGTCATGTTATTCATTAAAATCTCCTCCAGCTTTGAGAACGGCTTTTACGATGAGGTATGAATCGCACACACGCTAGAATCAGGTGGACCTTGTTCATAACGGACATTCCTATAACTAGGGAGACTTTTAGGGATTATTTAATAAAGCTGCTCATTGACATTTTTCTCAAATATGCTCCATGCATAATAATCCAAAAGATTGAGATCTGGCGATCCAGGGGACCAAATGTTAAGGGTCATGTGGTCATGAATATTTTCCGACATTCACTTCTGCGTTCTGTGTACAGTGGTTCTATTAACTTTTCTGACATATAATGACCTTTACTCATCACATAAGATTCGCATCTGATGTCTTTGGATAACATTTCAGATTGTTCCTTCTCACTCTGTAGGGATGTAATAATTTAAGGAGCCGGCTCTGGATCTGGCTTTCTGCCATTTTTATCTATGATATGCCCCAGATATTTTATTTCTTCTAAGAAGGAATCACATTTTTCTGTTTTTACTTTGATGCCATAGTCTGGATTTGTGAAAACCGTTTGTGAACGTGTTCCAGTGTTGTTCCATATCGGCTAGGTATGTGATCGTGAAATCATGTTCGCCCAGCATAGTATCTTGCTGGAAAACTGCTGGCGCAATTTTGACTCCGAAAGCTAGCCTTTCAAACTTGTATAATCTGCGATGCGTGTTTATACATAATAATTTTTAACTTTCTTCTTCAACTGGTATTTGGAGGTAAGCATTGCTAAGATCGATTTTTGAGAAAAATTTGTCTCCATTTAGTTTTGTAAAACCTTCATCTGGGCTTGGAAGTGGATAATGGTAGTCCTTCAGTGCTGCATTTAGTCCTGTCGCAAAATTGACACACACGCGGATTTCTTTAGATTCTTTTACATAGACAGTAGGTGCTGCCCATTGCCTATACTTCACTTTAGATAAAATGCCCGTCCTTACTAATCTGTCTAATTCCTCGTTTATTTTTCTAACGAGGTGAAAGGAACATTAGTAATTTTAATACACGTTGAATGTTCTCTTTCAGTTCAAATTTTGCTGACATATTTTTACATCGACCTAGACCGCCAGAAAAAAAAAAACTTTGAGAAAGGTTTTTTTTTCAATTTCTTTAGTTTTTCTAATTCGGTCGTCAGATTTTCTATTTTCTGGCAAAAACTGTTGATTTGTAAATCATATAGATTGAACTGTTACATCCAGTTCGTGCCAAATAAATTTTTGGTGTTTTTTAATATGAACATTTTCAATTTTTTGGTAGGTCTGTTTAGAGTAACGTTGGTAATAATTTCACCCTCAAACTTAATTTTGTCACCAGTCACTTTTCTAGCTATTTTGTTGGTTTTTAGACTGGTTGGTTTATCCAACCTTTTCAATACTTGCAGGTAGATTATCGGCACGTCTTAACCAGTGTCTAGTTGTAACTTAACATTTTTATTCAGGATTTTTCCTGTACATACTTTCTTATATTTATGCTGTCCTGTTCGTTTGTTTTTGTGGATTGGACCCGACTTTTATTTCCTTTATTCGCTCTGCAATGTGAACACTTGTGTCCTACTATATTACAAGTTAGACAGGTTTTAAAACGGTATGGACAATCTTTAACCCAATGAAGGGATCCACAATGGAAACAGGGCGATAAGTTTTCCTGTTTTTTTTATTGGGGTTAGTTTGGGGTTTTGTTTTAGAGTGTGAAAATAATCTCTCTTTTGGGTTTGACTTGTTTTTGAAGGAGAGTTGAAATATGATTTCTGACGTATCTTTGTTATGTGAGCAATGCCCGACTCTTCAATATCTTTAGAAATCTCTGGCAGTCTTCAGCTATTTTCTGTAATGTTAAATTTGGCTCACTTTCTAACTTGTTTAGGACTCTACATCTGATTTCTGTGTCTTTGGCTAATACAAGTCCTTGCATATTACTATTAGCTATTTAAAGTTATCCATGCTAAATTCAGCTAGTTTGAAATCGTCACAGTGTTTATTCACAATTGACGTGAAAGTCGAGTAGTCTTCGCTATCTTTTCTGATTAAGTTCATGCACTTGCACCTTTTGTGAAACAGGGAAGTTTTAGAGCTAAATAATTTTGTTAAAAGATTAACAGCTTCAGAAAAAGTCAAGTCGCTGGTTTTTCGGGGTAAAATGTTCTCTACAAATTCGGTATGTTCGGTGGTCCCTTATTTTCGGAGCAGTAGGCAAACTTTTTTAAGGTCTGCCTAATTTTCACAATCTATTTTGTATAGATCCTTGTACCTTCTGAAATATGAAGCGAAGGTTTTATCCTTGTCTGAGGAATAAGTGGAATTGTCAATTGCACTCCAAACGGCATTTTGAGAAAAAGCATTTTCGTTCTCGGTATTTTGATCCCTATACGATATTGTTTGTAATAATAAGTCTTCAAACTTTTGCTGTCTTTCTTCGATCTTTTTATTTTGTTCCAGTAGTCTTTCATCGCTTTTTCTTTTGTTGTCTTTCTTCAATTTTTTGTTTTTCAAGTACAAGTTTTTGAAATCTGTTTTGTTTTTAGTTGTATTTAACGAATTCTGCCATAGTGTATTTGAAATCTTACATGTTTAGATGTGTCTTTGTAGAATATGGCTTTTAGAAGTTTTTTCTTTCATATTATGCTGCTAACGTAATATTCATGTATGAATGAGCAGAAAGTCTTTGTAAAAAATCATGTATGAATGAGCAGAAAGTCTTTGTAAAAATTCATGTACGAATGAGCAGAAAGTCTTTGTAAAAATTCATGTACGAATGAGCAGAAAGTCTTTGTAAAAATTCATGTACGAATGAGCAGAAAGTCTTTGTAAAAATTCATGTACGAATGAGCAGAAAGTCTTTGTAAAAATTCATGTACGAATGAGCAGAAAGTCTTTGTAAAAATGAATTTTTTTCTATAATAATGATCTATCCCCAATATTGAGCATACTTCTATCACACTAGGAATTATTATAAAATAATTATTTTATAATACTTTAAAAAATTATATATATATATATATATATATATATATATATATATATATATAGAAAAAAATGTATTTAGCTGTGATCATTAGTTCCTCTCTACTCTATTCTCTTTTCTTTTCTTTCCTATCATGCTTAGTCTCTTTTTCCCCCTTCCTTCTGAATGTGTGCTTGACAGACCAGCCGCCGGCGGTCGAAGAGAACTCCTCCCCCCACACACACACCGGGCAGACAGTTTTAAGTTTTAACTCCCGTCTTTTCTCATTCCTTTTCTTTCTTTTCCATCCTGATACACGTGTACCGGAAACAAAGCAGACAACAAGAACCCCCATATATGACCTTGAGAGGGGACCCCTGGTAGCCGGTTTGTGAAATAATAAAAAACAATATTAATTTTAGTTTGCCATTTTCAAGAACTCTGTTCACACCTCATAGAAGGCTTGATGAAGGGAATGGTCCTCGAAAATTTCCTACAGACTATACCCCCAAAACAACAAAAAAAAAAACTGAAATTGGGATGTACTTTACTTTGTTTCTAAAATCGTCCAATAAATTCGACTCGAAATTGTAAGTTGCCTGTTTATTTATTTTTTCTTCATTTTCAGTTTTTTTATTCACTATTATTATTATACTTCTTTTGCAACTTGTGCGTTTATGATTTTCTATTGACTGATTACACACACACACACACACACACATATATATATATATATATATATATATATATATATATATATATGTGTGTGTGTATGACTAGAAGAATACTCATCCCATGATGCGTAAAATTAATTCCCCCAACAGAACAGTTTTTGCACCACTTTTATCCCCCCCTTACGAAGATTAAAATCAAGATATAATGCTACTGCCTCTTATTCCAATTTTGATAAAAATCCATTAATGATATTGATTGTAAAATTGTCTAAAATTTAAAGCTTAAGCTTAACAGGTTTTAGGGAGAAATAGACATTCAAGGAATCTTGAATTTTCAAATGGTGGTTTGTACACAAAACTAATTAAATTAAATTAACCTAAATATAGCCCACATTACCCACCCACATGCCTAGCAGCTCTGTTTTAAAATTCTCAATGATCGGTTAATTAGTAGTGAATCCTATACATAAAATATATAAACATATATAAATACCTAACTTTATATATATATATATATATATATATATATATATATATATATATAGCTGGCTGACAACTCGCTCATGAGTAAGACCACATCTTGGCAAAAAAGTTACCTACATGCGCCAAAGAGATTGTGCAGGTGACGGTGATCATCAAGAAGACCACGCTGGTTTTTAAGTTCTCTGCCGCAGAAGAAACCTGGGTATGCGGAGTATCAAGTATGCAATCTTTATGTTTACACAAGTTACTTATCAGACCAACCTTGGAGAAGGAGATTCTTCTGCATGATTCACATAATGAGATATTCCTTACTCTTTCGTTTAATGTTGAAGAACTTAGACTTGCCATTTTTGGTAGCACTTGCTGAAGTTTGGTCTGATTAGACTCAAACTCTCAGACCTGTGTAATATATATATATATATATATAAAGATAAATGAAAGAAGGATAAATATGTACGAATGACAAATCTATTTCAACTTCGATTGTTCAATTTTATTTTATATATATATATATATATATATATATAACATATAAAGTTATCTTGTCGACTTTTTCAAAATCGAGTGTGATTCTGTATGGAAGTGAAACCTGGCCAGTGAGGGTTGAGAACATGCGTTGCATGGAGAAAAATGATATGAGAATTATAGAATGGATGTGTAATACGAATCTTAAAGACAGTTTTTGATGACCTCAGAGAAAGATTAAATCTGGACAGTCTCGGGAGATGTATGCAGAACAGGAGACTTTAGTGGTATGGTCACATGGAAGAATGAATGAATGAGTGGATGACCGAGAGTTCTAGAGTTAGATGTTGAGGTAGCAGGTTCAGTTCACAGGATGAGGCCTGTTTTATTTCATTTTAGGCAAAGGACATAAAAAGGGGGTGGAAGCCCTTCGTGAAACTTCAGATACTTATATATATATATGTTCCTTGCCCCGGCAAGTTGAACACTCTCTGACTGTTTGCTGTTCATGTCTGCCAATTTGACATTTATAGACTTTAAATTCCATTCTTTCCGTGTTGATTCATGGTGGTCTGGTGGTATGGATATCAGCTTATGAAGTCGGAGGTGAATTTGCGACTGGGTTTGGATCCTTAGACCAGCAGTAATTAACATTTCCTACACTGATGAGTGCATAAAGCAAAGCATGAAACACTAGTGCATATAGGTTAAAGTAATTCATATAAAAAATATATTATATATATATATATATATTATTTGTAGCTCCTAGAAAAACCCGTCTAGAAGAGCACTGTAAGTGTAGTATTAACACAGCATGACGTCGCTAGCTATAAATGCATCGTTCGTTTCATTAAGTAGAACGCTCTTATAACGTCAAGTCGCTGCATAAAGTGTTAAAATTATCATCGTTTATTCGCTGTTCAACATTGACCGAGTGGTTCGGGCGTCGGGATTTGAGTTGCAAAATACTCGTAATCCAGAGTTTCGAATCGCATGACCGGTAGTGAATAGTCATATCTCTATGCTGATGAGTCCCGATTATAAAGGACGAAACGTATACGTACATAGATAATAAACAATAACAAATATTTATTATATATATATATATATATATATATATATATAATTTGCAAACAGATTCAATTAAAACCATTAGGGATATCTGCTTTTATTTGTTTTCTTTGTCCAGTTTCCTGTGTCCAGCAATTGTGATGTCCATAGGCTTCGGACATACACACGGAAAGACGGATATAATCAAGTTTATTAAGTAGCAAATGCCATGCCATTTGGTATGCGGAGGTTCTTCGACGATCGACCTTTTGCTTATGCAATCGATGATGAGAAACAGATTTTTGCATTGTTTTACAAATATGTTCGTTTTCGTGGCATCGTGATCTGATTGGAAGGCCGATCAGCGATCAGTGGCGTGTGACATTCATTGGAAACACTCGCCACTGATCGGATGACAAAAACGAACGAGAAAAAACTCCTAAAGTGTTGACATTCATCCAATCAGATATGAAAATATTTTCTGAGAAAAACATTTGTTTCTTTTATCATTGAGAATCGTATTTCTCTTTGTGCTCGATAGGTTTTGTTAACTGTAAAACCTACAATAATCTGACCTTCACACACACACACACACACACCCACACACACACATATATATATATATATATATATATATATATTATATTATATTTGACATCAATTAATAAATATTACCCAGATTTCAGTTTCTTTGGAGTATTTTAAAGGGGTTTTAGGGGGCATAATATAAACACAACTCCCATTTGAAAATTAAAATATATCAGATTTGTATTGAATTTGATCCAAAGTCACCAGTTTAGAAAGATTCCTTGAATTTAAATTTCTTAAGAATCCTTCAGCTTAAGCTTAAATTTTAGACATTTTCTAGAATCAATATCATGCAAGCGATTTTGATCAAAATTAGAATAAGGATTCTAGATACAAAGTTTAGTAGCATTATGTCTTGATTTTAATATTTATAGAGATACATAAGTCGTGCAGAACTGGTCTGTTCAGAGAATGAATTTTACTCGTCCAAAGACAGGTATTATTCTAGTATATATATATATATAAATTATTAATGACAATATATGTATTAGCATATACTATCAGTGCCCTTTTACTTTGCAGTCTCCTTAAATATTCAGCTCGATGATTGTCAATTAGTGACCATAAAAAATATATCTCACAGAAATGTTATGTTTTTTGGAAATGTGAAAAAATAAAAATAATAAAATAAAAACATGGTTATTGGAATATTATATGAATCTGACTTATATATATATATATATATATGAAATGATATAACAATGAAATGATATAACAATGATACAATGGCTGTGTAATGCGAGTCTTAAAGACAAACTTAGATCTGATGACCTCAGAGGAAGATTATATCTGGATAGTTTCGAGAGATGTGTGCAGAACAGGAGACGTCGATAGTATGGTCATGTTGAAAGAATGGATGATAGTTCTTGGGTTAGTAGATTTAAAACAATTGAGATGGCAGGGTCAGTTCACAGGAGAAGGTCAAGGAAAACATGGGAGGAAATAATACGAATTGACTTGACAGAACTGTGGATAAATAAAAACCTGGCTAGAGATAGGTTAGTTTGGCAGTCAATTTCTAAAAGCCGTCCAACACATGCTAGCATGTAAAACGATGATGATGCTCCTCCTGCTGCTCGTGTGTGTGTGTGTGAGAGGGGGGAGGGTATGAACCTTACTCTAGCTACAAGAATGAGCCAAAACAGATGAAATAATTCTACATAATTTTAACTTTGAGATTGACATTCCTGATATCAGACACATTCTCTTATCCTGAATCTAGAAACTAATTTTGTTAATTCTTATTAATGACAGCATGATTGTTGTTTCAGAAATTTTTGGATGAGGATTAATTGATAATTTGGATTATTCGAACTACTTCTATTTATCTTCCTCCCACAAGGTAAGATGTGACACAAGGTCGGGAAAGTGGGAAAGAACCAGCGCTCGAGAATTTAAGCACTCTGGCTTTTTAAAAATTGCCTGGGCAGCCCCGTCGGCATTCCCCGGTAGGGGCGCCTCAGGCAGTAAGCAATAAACTTACTCCTCCCCAAAGAGGGGAGGCAAAGCCTGGGAGGGTGCACCTCCTAGAACTGCACAGGACCGACAACCCCCAATAGACCGGCGTAAATCCAGACCCGAAGGCCCGGACAATACCGGTTTATTAGGCGGGGTAAAAACCCCTTGGATTATTCGAACTACTGTTCTCATCTTGTATGTTATTCTCACAACGTTTTGGCCGATGTAATCTCCAACCTTCTTCATATTCACAACCTCCAATGTTTTTTTTTTATTATTGTTTTTTTATAAATTTTAACTTTAATTCATCACAAACAAGGGGGCACATTGCTACTGAGACATAAGGTGCTACTGTGGATTAGGGGCGAGATTGATAGGGTGTCCTAGGTGGGGAGTTGAGCAGCAAGATATTTGTTGACATTACATTTAAATTTCTGCATGTCGGTACAGTCAAACATGTTAGGCTCTCGAAATTCATACTAGAATTGTTCACATGGCCTCATGGCTTAATGATTAAAAGCGTTCATCAACAATCAGTTCTACGTGACAGTCTTCTGGAAGTTGAAGGTTCAATTCTTACTATAGGCGATAATAACTAAGAATAAAATACATTAACACTACTACTCGGTCATGGCCGATAGAATGAGAACATTCTACCCATGTGGATTAAATAAAGGATTCAGTTTGAAATTCATCACAGTGTCCCGAGTTCGACAAAGATTCCTAAGTTTGACTAAATACTCCTAAAGAATGCCAGAGGTGACATCGGCCGAAACGTTGTTAATATAACAACCAAGATAAAAATAGTAGTTTGAATAATCAACATAATCCACATTAACATTTTATTATTTTTTAAATATTCCATTGTTAAAAGTGATTCAATATAACTCAGGAACCTGTATTTTCGAACTGAACCTTTTATTTAATCTATGGAGGTAGATTGTTCTCATCCCATCAGCCATAACCGGGTAGAAATGTTCATTTATATTATTCTTAGTTATTATCACCTGTAGTAAGGATTGAACCTTGAATTACTTCATTCTAAATTCAACTGCTTGATCCTGAACTTTGTCTAAAAAAATGTTACATTTAGACCGGTCTACAGTTACCCAAAGGCTCCTTTTTTATTAGCTAGTATACCGAGGTGTAGGGGGGGGGGGGTCCAACCTTTCCCAGGATTTCTCCACTTACCCTTGATCCTTACCTCATAATGCTGAATGTTTGGTGGGGGGACGATCAAGTACCATTTTTTTTTTAGTCTTTGGTATTACTCGACCTAGGATTGAACTCTGGTTTCCCGGCCCATTAGCAAATGAGCCGGTTTTACTTACTGTACTGACAATGACACAAAGCAATATTCTACTAATCTAGACAGATTACAAGTGAATTTGAAGAGATTCGTTTTCATTTTCTAATTGCTTCATTAACAATTTACTCGCAGAACCCTGTGGGAATTTCACGGTTGCTTTTTTTTTCATAAAATTGAAGTTTATTTGTACCGAATATGGTTGGATTGCAGAAAGGATTTTGGGATATTTTTGACTGAAGTCAACAAAACAAAAAAAGGAGTAAAAAAAAAAAAAAATCAAATATTCAACAAATAAATGTTACAAAAGGCAAGATAAGTTACACTTCTACTTACCTGGATAAGTTTATTTGTGATTTAACTTATTTTAAAGTGTTTTTTTTTTTTGTTAAAACAAAAACTGGTATCGACTCTGTTCAGTTAGAATGAAAAAAAAATGGTGGCGATAAGCCGTGCACAAGGACCCCTGATAATCGCTCAAGAATCGAAAATTAAACAAAATACTGGTAGAATCACATCCAACAAATGTTACCATTCGTGCGAAAATGTAATGTTCTACCAGTATTTTGTTTAATTTTCAGTTTTTGAACGATTATCAGGGGTCCTCGTGCAGGGCTTATAAGCATCATCTTCTTTTTCGTTCTAACTGGACAGAGTCGACACTAGGTTAGTTTTTTTAAGAAAAGAAATGATTTAAAATAAGTTAAAACACACAAAAAAAATCCAGGTGAGTAGAAGAGTAACTCATCTTGCCTTTGGTACCATTTATTGGTTTCACATATTTTTTAAACCCTTTTTTGTTTTGTTGACTCCAGTAAAAAATACCCGGATTTAGAATTTTATTAACGATTTCATGGGTGGCATTTTTTTAGGGGTCACCTTGTAGTACTTCCTGTCCCACATTTTATTTAGGTGTCCTACTTTGCTTTAATCCGATTCACTTGCTTTTCAAATATTAAACAATGGTTTTCGTAAAACCATATTTAATTTGATTTTTCCTTCCAGCTCTTAAAATGAGCGAATGAGTTCATTGTTAATTTGATGAATGGGAGAAATACAAAGGTATTTAAATTCACTCAGAATCTAAAAGGGGCCTCCAGGGCATTTTATAGACATTTACTTATGTCAGAAATGTTCTTCTTTCATAGGTTTTTTTAAATGTGTCCACATATTCCTATGAGAGGCTTCGTCAGTCAGTCTGTCACGCTCCGGGATGAAATCGCATTTTCACCATTACAAAACGAACAGATTGAATAAATGCATCTTTATATATATATATATATATACTAGCTGTCCCTACCCGGCGTTGCCCGTGAGTTTTTTTACATTCATTTTTGTTTCAGCCTTAAATAAACAAACGTTGATTAACTCAGATTTAGTATAATAATAGACAACATTAAAAGTCTTCATGTTTCGAACTTGTGTTTTTTCTTTCAATATAACATCCAAGATGGCTGCCAAAGCATCTAAACTTCTTATTCATCACCATTGGCATGTTAATCTGTTGTCCAATAAAAGTTTTAAATAACCATCGACAGTTTTCTATGATAATCTCTCCAACAATCTCAGAACACGATAAAATGATCTTTTAAGAGTTTCTTTTATCCAATTTGATATTTAATATTTACACCATTTTTTTTTTCAATCAAATTTGTACTTCATCATCTTTAAATTATAATATCCATTTTTTTTTTTATATATTAATTTCCACATTTGTTTTTGTTGTATTTGTTTTTTCTCCTGCTTTTCACACCTTTTTTTTTTTTTTTTCAAGATTGGGCGTTTAATTTCTCCCTTTCTTTTATTAATACTAGCTTCAAATTTCAAATTGATTTAAAATTTGATATTTTCTTTTTCAAAATTAATCATTTCTTGGCACCTTTTAAAATAAAAATACAAATTCTTGCTGAATTGAAAGAGCTGCCAGTCGTTCAAAGAATTAAACGCTTCCGCATTCTGCAAATGCGCCTCTTATTCCGTTGATTAACTCTTTTATTCTGCTTAACTTTTTTATTCTGTGATCTTTCATTAATTTCACATGAGAATATCTATCTGATGCCACCATGAGTTATCTGCCTTTGGTTTCAAACTCTTTTGTGTTTCATGAAATTGTCTATCTCATATGTATTATGATCATGGAGTAAGTAGGTATAGATAGTTTAACATATAACAAGCCGCGTGCGCGCGTGCGTGGTCCCCCTCTGTATGTGACTCGATGTGGCGAGTGTAAAATGCAATAAATTTGGGCAATTTAGGGGCATTTTTGACCCCCCCCCTGGGGGCACGAACCAGAATTATTCTGAGGTCAAGGATGCTCATTTTATATCCAGAACAATTGCCTCTACATTTTGGCCAAGATTCAGAAAAATTGAATGTATTGATCAAACGTTATGGGAGAAAAGGGTCATTTTTTGCTATTTTGGGGGCTTTTGACCGCCTGGGGGGCGCGAACCAGATTTTTTCCAAGATCAGCAATACTTATTTTCTATTAGGAACAATTACCTCCACATTTTGGCCAAGTTTCAGAGAAATTGAATGGATGGATGAAAAGTTATAGGGCAAAACATGTCATTTTTTGCCATTTCGGGGCCTTTTGACCCCCTGTTGGGCTAACCAGAGTTTTTTCAAAAATCGGAAAATGTCACTTTCTAACCTGACCAAAGTTACAACTTCATGCAAAATTTCAGAGAAATTCAATGGATGGTTGCGGAGAAAAATCCGGACGGACTGACGGACGGACGGACGGACGGACGGACGAACATGCCTCAAAACATAAGTCACCCGATTTATAAAATCGGGGGACCAATTAAGAAGTTAGAGGTTGTTCATTACACTCAAATTTGGTCTAGAAATTAGGGCTTGTTCATTAGTCATTCGTTACTTAAGTATATAAATATGTATGTATGTGTGTGTGTATGTGTGTGCGTATGTGTATATATATATATATATATATATATATATATATATATTGTGTGTGTATATTAAGGCAGCATTTTCTCATTTATGCAAACATTGTTAAAAATAACAGAATTCGTCTGTTTAATTATACCTTTTTTGTATTTTTTCAATTTTTCTGATGGTCTTTTTTTTTGTATTGAAATCAAAAAAATTAAATGTTCATAAAGGTTTCACGAACGTTTTCGATTCTTCGTCGAATCATCCTCAGGTGTCAAAAGCAAATGAACAAAACAGCTGGAGAAAGAAGAGAATTTTAAAAAGACAGCGGAGAAATGCGCAGAGAACGTTTTCGCATTGTTCCAGGAAGTCGTTGACGATTTAAATTCAGCATATTTCTCCCATTATATATATAATAATAATATTTATAAATAAATATAAATTATTTATTTATTACCTACATTATGACAACGGTTTTCTTTGCCAATCGTTAGAGAGATTTCACGTGAAATTACTTCAACGTTAAGACAAAGAAGGAACGCTGCACAACGGTGGCAAAACGGTTTCATTTTCATTCATTTTTGACAAAGAGTGGAGAACCACTCGAAATATCAAAATTATAATTACATGTATAATTTTACATGCTTTTACGTTTTCCATCAGGCTATTTTTTTTATTTGTCAAATGTGAAGAAATTCATTATTTTAGCCAAGAAACGGATTATATATATATATATATATATATATATATATATATATATATAATAAGAAAATGAGTGATGGAAATAAAATTTGTACAAATACAATATTTATTAAAACATCACAAGTTAAAAAGCAAGGAGGGGCCTCGTTATCCTTAATTCATGGATTTTCAAAGATCAATTCTTTTTATCAGAGGATACATTTGTACAGATTTTATTTTCATCACTTGTTTTCTGAATTTATTGCTCTATACAATATATTGAGCTTTCTGTTGTCACGATAGAGTATTATTTAAGGATGCATAGTTTATCTTTAAATTCTTATTAAACGTTATATATATATATATATATATATATATATATATATATATATATCTTTGTTTCTTTGATGTATGTAAATTAATTAATTGATATATGTATAAAATAAAAATAATGACATGTCCGATTAAGGGCGACTGAATGCAATATTCTGCATATTCTTAACCGCTTAGGAGGTGGAAAAATACTATAAAAACAACACTGTTCTATCGCCAGTAAAAACTATATATATATATATATATATATATATATATATATATATATGGGAGTAGCAACATAAGCTGAGGAGAGTTTGGAAGGCTGGACCCCTTTCGAAACCGACGGTACTGATGTTGTACTTATTTTCTGTACTAAATATATATATATATATATATATATATATATATATATATATATATATTAATAAAGAGAATATTTTTTATAAAATATTTAGAAGATAAGCATATTTTCTTTTTCTTCTTTTTTTTTCTTCCTGACCAAGACATAGTTATCGCAGTCCAGTTGAAGTTCGTCTTGATGTTACTGACGAACATGTTGATATGGCGTGTGTACCACGAGGTTGCGTGGAAAGGATATTTTGAAAAGTCACACATTGGAAGCGTCGCTGGAATGGCAATAATAAAGAGAATATTTTTTATAAAATATTTAGAAAACCTGCATGATGCAAATTATTTGTTTTTAAAAAATAAATTATTTACTTTAAAAAAAAAAATTTTTTTCTTTTAACTTGAGTACTTTCGGTAGTATCTACCATCGTCAGAAGAAAATATATATATATATATATATATATATATATATATATATATATACATACATATATATATTATGATATAAAAATGAAATAATAAAATAAGGTGTCAATCAAATTTTATTAAAATTCAAAGTTCAAGCAAAGTATCTTAACGTCCTTAGCTCATGAGTTTTCTCACGACTGGACTACTTTTTCAATTCTTTCAATTTCTAGTTTTTGGACTTTCACTCATTACCTGGATTAATTTTCAGTCAGCCTTCTGGACTTCTGGATATATTTCCTGATTATGTCTTTTAAACTCTATGACCTGGATTGATTGTATAGATTCAACAAAAAGTATGTTTTTGGGTTGATATATTTGATGTTATATATTTTTATGTATTTTTGTATATATTTTTATATATTTTCAAATTGTAATTTTATTACCTGTAGTGATGTCACTATGGTAATGGTCCTCTGAAGATTTATCTTTGAAAACTCATGAGCTAAGGACTTAAGAATACTTTGCTTGAACTTTGAATTTTAATAAAATTTGATTGACACCTTATTCTATTATTTAATTTTATATTATAATATTAATGCTCTATCCAGTATATTGAGCTTCAGTTTTTATCCGGATGTTTTCACTAATTATAAGATATTAGTTGACGCTTATATCTTTTGTTGGATTACTTAATATATATATATATATATATATATATATATATATATATATATATTAGTACTTAATGCATCCACATAAAATATTATAAGGAGTTATAATTTTTATGTATCAGCTTTCAGTATTTACTTCAACAGTGCTCGATACGTAAGTAGAGCTAGGTAGTAAGCAATGAAAATATATATGGCAATTAAGCTGCACAGAGGCTCCCACGTTTCATCCCCGGGAGTAATCTTCAGGCTAAATTGCCATATATATTTTCATTGCTTACTATATATATATATATATATATATAAAAGTAAATATTAAATTATTTTTACCTACATACACCGGCATTTAAAGCTTACACTATCATCAGTATAGGAGATAATAATTTCAGACGGTCACAAGATTCAAACCCAGTTACGGAATCACCCTAGACTCCGCAAGCAAGCGCTCTAACCAAACGGCCACGATAAATTACCACGTAAAGGAAGGTAATTAAGTTCTAGTCTTATTAGTTGGTAATAAGTCAGTATTTATCCGTTTCAATATTGGACGATACTAAAGAAGTTATTAGAGCTGGTGCATATATATGTTGTTTTTTGGGGGGTTTTGTTTTTTTACTTATATCGATACGTCGAGGTTTCGGTGTACGCAAACTCCTCAGAGCCACTAATGTTGAATTGTGTTATTGTTATGAGGAGGTCACATGGATCGAAACCTCGACTTTTCAATGTACCACCCACCCCCCCACCCCGGCTCCAATAAAAAAAAAACAACCATATTAATACAAAAAGATTACAAGTAAAATGATAAGGCATTTGGAAAGCAAATATCAAACAGCGTGAACGATAAGTAAGTGAATAATCTCAGATGGAGAAGAAAAGGGCAAATATGGCCGATGAATGACAGAGGGGACATGTTTTAGAGGTGAGTGCGTCCTGTAAGGATATTTGAAAAAAAGAAAAACAACAGATTTATTTAGGGCCCAAATATTTTTTTTGGGGGGGGGGGGGATAATTTCTCTACTAAATTTGAATACAGGTTTTAACATGGACAGTCCAGCACTACTTTTGATTAGTAGAACGTTTTTATTTAGAGGGCTGCATGCAGAGCTGGACTTTGATCAGGGTAGTCTGACTCTGACTCCTACGATTCCAAAAATTCCAAAAGTTCCAACACCGGCTCCTAGAATTTCAAAATATCTGACTTCAACTCCAACTTCCAATATGCAAACTGTCTGTTGATTCTGCGGAGATTAAAATATCTAATTCTGACTAATAATATTCTTACGACTCCGACTCCGACTCCGACTCCTTCCAAAACCTCTGACGCTGTAACCCTGATTATAATCATTTGGAGACCCCTTTGCTAATGAAATAGGGACCCTTTTTCAGACAGAGCCATCCTATAACCCACCTGCTTAAATATTTTTCACTTGATATATTCTAGCAACATTAACCCACCCCCGTAAACATATTACAAATTCTTTGGAGTTGGACCTTTTATTTGGTCTACCGATACCACATTTCTTTCTAATCAGATGAGTATGTTAGAAGCAGCAGCGGCAGTGAATGTTGTGTTTATGCATTAACTCTCGATTCGACAAAATCTCCAATCAGCATTTTTTTTAGCCAACCAGAGAAACTAGGATATTCACTCCGAATTCCAGCACATACTATAAAAACCCAAACACAGATTTTTTTTCTATTTTTCTTTCTACAGACAACGCGTGCTTAAAAGCTACCCTCGGTCCCTGGCTAAAGGTCCTCAATGGATGCAACAAGAGACTTCCATGAACTAATAAACACAGCACCAGCATATACACACTGCTTACAGAACTCTCTCGTATACAAGTCTGTACATATACTCTCTCACTGGCAAAATAGGCATGCTAATACGCAAATGCACATCTACATGCCTCACACAGCGCCAGCCGGAACAAACATGGCTATTTCATTTATCCTTATATACAAACAATCTTCTTTCACCAGAACGTTCTTGGACTCTTTAAACTCTCATTCGTTGCCAACACTTTATTTTGCATTGTCTCAACAAGTTGTCAATAAAGTAATTATTTTAAATGGATAGACTTTGTCATTCTTTCATCTGATAATGTCCTATCTTCAACAAGTATATACACTAGGTTGAAATCCTCCCCAAATTCTTGGAGGAATATTTTTGAGGAATATCTCTTCAAGGAAGCAGCTGCTTTTTCTTTTGAATATAATCCATTTTAAATCAATTAAAAAAAATTATAATTGACTATAAATAAAAGAAAAGGCTTATTATATCGAGCAGCTGTTCATTTAAATATTGATTGAATCTTTCCTAATTGAAATTTAAGTTTTTCAGAAAAAAGGACCCCCCCTCCTTCCAAAGAAAGCAAAAAAATAAAGAACTTAACTTTAATATTTGATCCCTCTCGCCCCATACACAACAGAAAATAAAAAGATCTCAAAATATAAATTAAAAATTTAAACTACATTATGATGAAGAACTGAGCCACTAATATAAGAATAGTGATGATAGAGATGAACAATTGCCGGATTCAAAGCGCTCGCAATGTCTTGCTTGTGTATGGCCATTTGCAAGAGGGAAACAGAGCATGCTCAAAGTTGTGTTTTTTTTTGTAGGTGTTAGTTATTTGAAAAGTGTGGACACTGATCCGTTTTAACAGACAAGATACGACGACAGTGACGGGGACAAAAAATCAAGATGGACACGAACAGACGAGAAAGAGATTTGAGCAGTTGGAAATGCGTTTTAGTACACTTTTTAGTGCTGTTTTATGTATTTTTTTATGTACTCACACGTCACCGCTTATCAAAGCCCAAAGGTCACTCGAGGATAAGAGTTAATGAGTTTGTTAGATGGATGGTGAGATAACATCATGAGGATTTTTCTTGTAGAAACCTCTCCAGACAATGCATGAAGCCACTTGATGTAAGGAGCTAAAAATAAATTTTTTAAAAAAATATTTCAAGATCAAAAAGTAGCCAACAATAAGTGTTAGATGGATAGATTCCGACCCAGAAAACAGCAATTCTTCCCCTTTTGTCAGAAATATCGCTCATGGAATTTGAGGACTAAAGGATAAAATAAGGGAAGCAGGAGTTACGAGGTTACCGAAAGTAAACCCAAGGTCCACTTTCTACTCACCTTAGAGATTCAAGGGACGTAACTCTGAATATACAGAACCAACGATTGTTGAAACTGGGCAGAATGTGATTATTTTAAGAGAATGGCTCAACAAGAATTTGTTAACATTGGACTTAAAAACGACATTTTTAGTCAGTTGGGAAGCAGCCCTGTGGTATCGTATTCCACAGATTGGTAGTTCTTGGAAAGAAACTTTGTTCATGGAAGTTCCGTTTAGTCTTAGGTACACAGAGAAAGCAAGGAAAATTATTTACTGTGGTTGTAGCTGTACGAGTTTTAGTTGTGAATGTTTTACAGAGTTGAACCATAAATTGTGGCTCACTCACACATCTACCCTGAAAATAACGATAGAGAAGAGAAAGACTTGCAACCTCTCTTCTGTGACAAAGAGGTTGAAGGCAAGAAAAGCGGACATCCCCCACTAGATTTCGAAGTCGGTTTTGTACTCTGTCAAAGCAGGAAAGGATGCTCTGAGCACCACCTCCCTAGATGTGGCAACAATACTCAGACAATCTGGATAACGGCCACTAGATTTCGAAGTCGGTTTTGTAGCTGTAAAAGCAGGAAAAGGTACTCTGAGCAGCACCTCCTCAGATGTGGCAATGGTACACCATCTGAACAAAAGTTCCTCCAGAGTTTTAGACTATTTTTAAAACTTTACTGAGCCACGAATGATTTTTCAGTTTCTTACAGAATTGTTGTATATATAAAATGTGGTGGCTCTAATACGTAAGGCACACACTTATTTGATGTGCAACACTCATTTCTTCATGAATAAAGCAGTTTTTGAAGACACCATCTTTGTTTTGAGTTCTATGTAACTATTTCCTCGTGTACGACCCCTTGAAAATGCCCGTTATGATCAAAATATAATAATAAAAAGGGTGAAGACTTAGTAAAATATAGAATATCAAATATTCTCTGTCCTTTTTCACTATGTTCATAACACCATATTACTTCTTTTCTTTTTTTTTACTGCTCCCCGTTTCTCTCCCTAGTATAGTCGGAAGTCACTAAACTGAAATTTTGTAAAACTCTCTGAATTAGTGCCATATACGTATGGTTTAATGTTCATTAGAATCAGATATATGTATATATGTATTTAAAGTTTTAAAACGGTTTTGTCCCCATGGTGTCATTAGAGAGAGCACATAGAGATTCGGGACCACTTCCATTGTCTTCCCTAAGAAAATTTTACAGATAACTACAGTTTTAGTTTTTATGTAGATTCTCTAACCTTTCTTTCTATCGCGAACACACACAGACGTTGAAATTTATGTATATATACTAGCAGGAAGACCCGACGTTGCTCGGGATTGAATGATGTACTTTTTCACTATACTCATAACACCATGTTACTTTCTTTGTTTTCCCCTCCTCTCATTTTGCACCCTAATATAGTCGGAAGAAGATGAAATGTTGGAAAACTCACTGAATTAGTATCTTTTACATATGGTTTAAATTTCATTAAAATGTTATATAGGTTTTTTAAAGTTTAAAGAGGGTTCTGTCCCTTAGAAGTGGCAACACATAGATATTCGGCGCATAGAGGGTAACATAGAGATTCGAGACCACTTCCATTGTCTTCACCGGAGAATTTTATGCATATGATATAAGTTTCATTAAAATATGATCTCGTTTTTTTATGGAAATCGCTCCAGACAAGGCATGAAGCCACTTAATTTAAGGAGCTAAGAAAAAAAAAATACTACTTCAAAGTCAAAAACTAGCCAACAATAAATGGTAGATGGATAGATTCCGACCCAGAAAACAGCAATTCTTTCCCCCTTTGGCAGAAACATCGCTCATGTTAGGACTAAAGGACAAAATAAGGAAAGTGAGTTACGATGCTGCCAAAAGTAACCCCAACGTTCATTTCCTACTCCCCTATTTGGAGTTTTAAAGGAGGTTCGGCCCTCATAGCTCCCTTAGGTTAGAAGGGCACTTAGAGATTCGGGACCACTTCCATTGTCTTCCCCAGAAGATTTTATACATATGATACAAATTTCACAACAAAAAAAGGATATATCTGAAGTTTTTAGGGGGATATGACCTCATAGCCTCCTTAGGGGTTGACTTAGAGATTCGAGAACACTTTCATTGTCTTCCCCAATAAATTTTACATAAGAATACACTTTAAGATTTTATGTAGATTCTCTAACCTTTCTTTCTAAAGGGACCACACAAAAATCAAACACACACATACGCACAGAGATTGAGTTTTATAGAAGGTATAGATGAACCACTTAGTCTTATATTGGACTAAGTTTTGTACAGATAACCTAGTGAGAAGCCAATTCATTTAGACTGGCTTTACCTATGAATACAACGAAAAGCATCAAGTACGACGATGATCGAGGAGCCAATTAAACCACATGGAGAGTTTCCGATATTTATTTATAAATTTAATTAGTCTGGTATGATTGCGTATTAATATGAGAACGCGTACATTTATTTATTGGCAACTCACCACCCACTGACACCCACTTTGTGGAAAGCAGAGACTCTAAAAGTTATCAACACTAGATAAAGAACCAAAAATTCAAATTAAAAATTAAAAACTGGACTTTTAAATTGAATTAAATTAGTCTCATTTGGATTATTCGGACTATTATTCTTGGTCTTTTTTTTGTTTGTTTTGTTTGTTTTATTTTTCACAAAATTTTCGGCATTCTTCAGATGTCTCTTTTTTAATTCGGTATGCGCATTTCACATTAGTACGTTCGCATACAACATCTCATCACTACAGACGCCTGTTTTACAGTTTTTAAATAGCCATTAAAAACTTTAAAATAAAATACTATAGTAACCACACCAAGACTAACCTTCGCCTAATGATGGTTTGATGAATAAAATCAAAAGTATTCGCAAAAATATGGAACAAGAAACCACGGAACTTGATATACAAAATACTAAATACTAAATTAACTATTCAGAAAACTGAATTTTTTTTTAAATACTCCCAAAACAAAAAAAACCTTTGTTATTTAATAACCTTTGCCTTAATGTCATGACCTCCGTTAAGTCTTGAGAGACAATGGATACCCCCTGTAAGGATGGCTGTGCGGGTAACTATGAAGCAAGGGTTGCTCAATCTTCCACCACACCTCTCCTGAGTCGGCACTGCTTGATTCCAGTGGCAAGGAGAAATCCAGGATGACTGGAAACAATGCCGAGATAAACGGAGAACACATACAGCGCCTGGTATTCCCAAATGGTCACCCATTCAAGTACTGACCAGGTTCAACGTTGCTTAACTTTGGTGATCTAATGGGAACTGGTGTGTCAACGTGATTATGCCTAAATGTGCTTCCGTTCACCCCCACCCCTCTACTTTTTCACTCAGAACCATCCACATTTATTTCATTCCATGCTACTGACTTCACTAAGCCCGGCCCTCGGTCCTGCGCCCCCAGCAATGTCTACTACTTCTTCTCATCAACCCATCATGTCAACCCAATATTTTCACGTACTTGCATGCCATTTTTCTTAAAATTATCATCCTGAGGAAGTCTTATAAATAAAGACGAAACGTTGATGTATATCTAAAAAAACATCCTTTTTTGTTTTTTCTTTTTCATTTCCCATATATATATATATATATATATATATATATGAGAGAGAGAGAGAGGAGGGAGAGAGAAAAGGGGGTTATCAAGCATTTATAGTTAAAAGATGTTGCATGCAAATGTGATAACATCTCATCACTATAAACGCTCATTTTACAGTTTTTTTCAATACTAGCCGTTAAAAACTAAAACAGAAAAAGAAAATAGATGTTAACACACAAAGACTAATCCCCGCCGGATGATGATTTGATGAATAAAATCAACATTACTCCTCATGAAAAAATGGAACAAGAAACCCACGGAACTTGTATACATCAATTTGACCGGAATACCAAATGAACTATCTGGAAAATTGAATATAATATATGTATAATTTTTTTTATTATGTTTCTGAATTTTTTAGATGTGGATTGATAATTTGTATAATTTCGATTATTCGGACTACTGTTCTCATCTTCAGTGTTTTCATCACAACGTTTCGACCGCTGTAACCTCCCCGGCCTTCTTCAGGTGTATCTTTTCGAACTCGGGAATATTTCTGTCGAACTCGGGAATCTGAACGGAATTTCGAATGGAACGCTTTATTTAATCCACAGGGGTTGCATGCTCTAGTTCCATCAGCCATGACTGGGAGAAGTCTTCAGTAATTCGCAATTCTTCGTAGACTATTTGGGATTTTCAAGATATAAAACAATTAACACTGTCTACCCAGGAGGACGTCGACACCTCCCTGCAAGAACTGCAAAAACCTAACATCGTCGGCACTTCCCCTAACTGGGATATATATGCGACTGGGGGCCGCTTGTGAATTTGATACTTCCATGAAACTTCCTCTTTCTGAGGAAACCGGTTTGACTCGCCTAGATTGAATGCTGTACAATAGTCTTAAAACAGTCATACATTACATTAGTGTGTACGGCATACATCAGTGACTATTTTAACTCCTAACTTTGGCAATAAAACTAACACCTGCTCCTCCCTGTGCTCCAATCGTATCACCAAGATAACAAAACTTCTGTACAACCTCAATAGCTTCACCATCTGAGTTTTCATCCGTCTCCATTGTCTTACACTTCTTGCATATAAACTGGTTATCCTCTCTCAACCTACCAGTAATTTCACGGCACTTCTTGTGCACCCAATGCTTACAAGTACCACAAAAATTGAGTTGCACCTAACTCAATTTCCACAAACTGAGATGGGGAACTTTCCTCTTTCTGGGGTCTTTCCAACACTACAACCACTGATCATCACTTTGGTCTAGGTAACATTCACTCTTAGACCTTTAATTTCCATAGCATTCCTCAAAGTCTTTAATTTAACATTGCTATCATTTCAAATTGTTAAAATATGTTTCGCCGATTTTTAAGAATAGTTATCAGAAAAAAAAGTGTGAAAGAAACAAATAGGCAACAAAAAGCAATAAAAGTTACTTTTCTACCTACCTGGATAAGTTTTTTGTGTTTTTATTGCATTTTGATAATCCGATAAAAGTATGATGGATTTTACCTTACTTTTCAAAATGGTCGACGACGATTTTCAGAATTTGCTGAAGATTTGATTCATCATCTTCTCTTTGCAACTATTCTATAAAAGAAGATTAACTTTTCTTGCCTTTGGTAACAGTTATTTGTTAGCTATTTGTTTTGTTTTTTTTTCACCTCTTTGTTTTTTTCGACAAATTTTCGAAAATTGATGTCGGCCATTTTGAAAACTACGGTAAAATCAATTGTACTTTTATCGGATTATTAAAATGCAATAAAATTAAAATACTTAAAAACATAAAAAAAACTTATCCAGGTAGGTAGAAAAGTAACTGTTATTGCCTTTGGTAACATTTATTTGTGATCATAAACTATCTAATCACGTCAGTATCGCAGAGTTACTAAAACTCACTGGCATCCCATCAATATCCTCTGTCATTAAATGTTACGTCTTGAGATTGTTTGGTCACATTAAGCGTTCCAGTGTGGGACTATTCGAAATATGCATTGAAGACATAATACAGAGAAGCCGGTCGAAAGGTAGACAAAAGAAAAGGTGGATAGACAACGTCTGTGAATGGACGAATATGAACATGAAACAAGCGAACACTTTGACCCAAGATCGTAAAGCTTGGAGGACACTCAGCCATGTTAGTGCGTATTCTGCAGTTAGCAGAGAAAACGTTTGATTATGATTTTTTTTTTTTTACTAAAGAGTCACCACTTATCAAGGACAAAGGCCACTTGAGGATCAGGGTTAATGAGTTTTTCAAGTGGACAGTGAGATAACACCGTGATGATTGGTAACGATGGTTTAAATTGGGCAGAATTTGATTATTTAAGAGGACGGCTCAACAATAATTTGTTTACATTGGATTTGAAACCGACCATGTTGTAATCAGCTGGGAAGCAGCCCCGCAGTATTGTGTTCCACAGACTGGTAGTTCTAGGGAAGAAACTCTGTTCATGGAAGTTATGTTTAATTTTATGTACACAGAGGGAGAAAGAGAAATTATTGATAGTGGTTGTAGCTAGACGAGTTTTTGTTGTGAAGTTTTTACAACGGAGGAAAACCATAGATTGGAGCTCAGTCGAGCAGCTACCATGAAAATAACGATAGAGCAGAGAAAGACCACCAACATCTCTCCTGTGAGACAGTGGCTGTAAGGAAGAGGAGAGGGCATCCCCCACTAGATTTCGAAGTCGGTTTTGGACTCTGTCATTTATTGCCTATTTATTTATTTCACCTTTTTCTTTCTGTTAACTATTCTGGAAAATCGCCGATGTTTCTTAATCTGTCTCCCCAATTTACTTAAAACATGCACTGCATTAGTCACTGATGTATACGGTGCATACTATCTTACAAACGTGTATCTAATACGAACGTGTACTAAATTCTAAACTTGTAAACAAAGTGGAGAGTAAAGAGTGGACTTTGGGTTTACTTTCGGCAGCCTCGTAACTCTCGGTACCCTTATTTTGTCCTGTAGTCCTCACATTTCATGAGCGCTATTTCTGACAAAGGGGGAAGAATTGCTGTTTTCTGGGTCGGAATCAATCCATATAACACTTATCATTGGCTAGTTTTTGACCGTGAAGTGGTATTTTATTTAGTTCCCTACAACAAGTGGCTTCATGTCTTGTCTGGAGCATATTCCATAAAAAGTTTATGATTTTTCACAAAAAAGAATTGCTGTTTTCTGTGTCAGAATCAATCCATATAACACTTATCATTGGCTAGTTTTTGACCGTGAAGTGGTATTTTATTTAGTTCCCTACAACAAGTGGCTTCATGTCTTGTCTGGAGCATATTCCATAAAAAGTTTATGATTTTTCACAAAAAAGAATTGCTGTTTTCTGTGTCAGAATCAATCCATATAACACTTATCATTGGCTAGTTTTTGACCGTGAAGTGGTATTTTATTTAGTTCCCTACAACAAGTGGCTTCATGTCTTGTCTGGAGCATATTCCATAAAAAGTTTATGATTTTTCACAAAAAAGAATTGCTGTTTTCTGTGTCAGAATCAATCCATATAACACTTATCAGTGGCTAGTTTTTGACCTTGAAGTGGTATTTTATTTAGTTCCCTACAACAAGTGGCTTCATGTCTTGTCTGGAGCATATTCCATAAAAAGTTTATGATTTTTCACAAAAAAGAATTGCTGTTTTCTGTGTCAGAATCAATCCATATAACACTTATCATTGGCTAGTTTTTGACCTTGAAGTGGTATTTTATTTAGTTCCTTACAGCAAGTGGCTTCATGTCTTGTCTGGAGCGATTTTCATAAAAATAGTTTTTTTTTTAATCCTCCAGATTCCCGAAAATGTCTCCATTTACCTTTGGCTCTGTATTAGCTAGCGTGACACGTGATAATAAGCAAAGACTTAGTGGCGCGCATTTATTTTTGTTGTCCTTTTTTTATTTTATTATTCTAATCTTTCATAAAGGTTACTAAGGATAATACCAAAGTTGATTTTCTCGCTCTCAACGGGGTCACCAATTCCTCGGTTGCCGTCCTTGCAAAAAATGTTTCCCTTTTTAATATTTATTCTTACCCACCACTGACACTTGCTATCTCGAACTCTTGCTCTCATAACTTTCGTCGCTCTCTTTCAGAAGAACAACTGGTATGCAGTCAAGCATGGTCATATAGTCCTTCCTTGGTTCACCTTCTCTATCAGTCATTTGCAAGACATACACCACTAAGCAGGTAAGCGTTTCCGATATCTCTTCTTTTGGTCAATGTTACTTACTAAACTGGCTAGACTGGCTTCCCCATTCTTACACATGGCATTACAGACATTTTATTCTTTTAAACTAATTGTATCTACGCAGTGTTGTTCGGAGTTTTTTTTATTTTCGTTTTTGTTTTGCCATTATTGTTTTAAACCATGCCGTTTTTGGGGGGGTTTATTTTTTTTTTGCTCTTTTACCAAATTATTTTTTTTAAATTAGGATTTTGTAGATTAATTCCTATTTTAGTCACAAAAATATTAAGAACAAGGGAATATTTTTTTTAATCACAAAAGCCAGTTTAATTTTAAACGATGCCGTTTTGGGGGGGTTTATTTTTTTTTGCTCTTTTACCAAATTATTTTTTTTAAATTAGAATTTTGTAGATTAATTCCTATTTTAGTTACAAAAATATTAAGAACAAGGGAATATTTTTTTTCATCACAAAAGCCAGTTTAATTTTTATGAACAAAAAAGAAGGAGGCTTAATCTTAATTGAAAATAAAAATAAAGGAAAAAAAATGTCTTTCACTTTTAGTACTATTAAAAGTGAAAGACATTTTTTTTCTTTATTTTTTATTTTCAGTTATCAAGATTAAGCTTCCCTTTCTTTGCTCATAAAAATGAAACTGGCATATGTGAGTATTCTTTCCTTTCTTCATTATTATCAGTTATTATTTGGACACACGCATCTTCACTTTTTTTAAGTTATTACTAGCAGGGCTATCTGGCCTCGCCCAGAGAAGTAGTTAGTGATTTATTTTTATCAATAACAATTGATGTTTCTTACTGTTGTCACACGCAAAGTAAATCTTACTGTAAAAAGCGAAACAACTAATCGTCATGCAATTATAACCAAGAATAAGAACCTACAATCGTTGGCATTTCTGAATCCCAGGACTTGCTAAAGAAATTTACCACAAAATAAAACAATATTCCTAAACAGAAGTATTCACTATATTAAAATCAAACCAATCGTTGAATAAAGAAAAACATCTGTCCCTTGGTCTGGATGACCGTTGGGGTGCTAAAGATGACCTTGCAATCAGTTTTCTCCAGCCCTTCTGATTTTCTGTTTTCCTGAGCGTGTTACTCAGCACTAGCCTTGTCCACGCTCGGATGTTCTCCTCCCACCTCTATCGCTGTCTGCCCCTCCTTCTCTCTCCCTGTACAGTTCCTTGCAGTAGGACAAGGTAAAGATTCTGCTGGACACGTAGGAACAAAAGAGGTTTGGTCATAAAACACCTATACTCATGCAATTCCGCTCATAGTACAACTAGCATTCATGTGCAATATTAACTGCCGAACAGCAAGGGGCGAAGTAAGCAATCATTTGCAAAATATATTGTTTGGTTCTTACACTCGCCATATTTTTTATGCAATTCATTGTATTAATTTTGTTAATCAATTAAATTTATCAACAGAATATAAAAACTTTTTTGCACAAAAGGTTATGCAAATGAAGTTGTTGTTTTTTTTGTTGTTTTTTAAATTTATTTTCATTCCCGTTTCAAATATATTGAAATTAATTTTTTTATTAAGTTTAATGTTTTACTTTACGGTGATTTAAAATTGGTCAACACACATAATTAATTGATAAAAAAACAACAATAGTTTTCTTTATGAAAAGACATTGAAAATATTAAAATAGCCGTCTAATAATGTGATCTAACTTGGTAGAAGTTATAATAACAAAATAACCAGAGTGTAAAGTCTTTGGTTATTTTGTTGTTATAACTTCTACCAAAAGTCTTTAAAAGAGGATGGTTTATTACAACGTATATCTTGTACAAAACAAAAGCACTACCGGTAATCCAATAGGATTAACATAATACAATCGAATACATATACTACTGTTTGTAGTATATATCTATATATATATATATATATATATATATATATATATATATAATAAGTTCTTTTGTTTTTTGTGAGGGGGGGGGGATTTATTCATCATTGTGCCGGCCGACGTGAAAGTGTATTATCGCACATTGTTCCGGTTTTTTGGTTTTCTTGAATGTATTTGGGACCGATTATTTGCTTGTTGGCTTGGTGGAAGAAATAATGCACGAGCTACTTTTCTAAGACTTTCTTTTTTTATCGTTGTTCTTCCTTGTTTGTTAATTTTTGACTTTTATTTTTATTTTTTTCCTCTTCTCTTCTTAAGTGACCTCAACTATTGCAACGCCACATTGTGTATTGTCGGCAGTTGAAACCAGTATTCCAGACATTTAATTTCCCTGATGATCTGCCAAGCAAGTAACTGCTTGGTAGTGAAACACGTGTAGGAAAAAACATTTAATTTGAATAAATAGTATTTGTAAGAAAAAATATCTTTAATGGTGATCATTGGTGTCCTGAAAGGAATGCTTTGGTAAGCCTTCATAAAATCACATATAAATGCTCTGTACTCTGTAATCGAGTATCATCGAGCTTGTTTTTATTGGAACAACCCCGGTCTTCACTAAATGATCTATTTTATAAGTGAAAAATCTAAATCTATATATATATATATATATATATATATATATAATATATATATATGTTCTACAGACTAGTTCACTTATTAGTGACTGAGAGGAGTCCGGTATCCCATCACAACATAATGTTTCATTGTTCGATTGATTAATAGGGAGACAAATAATAATTAATTAATAAAATGTCCTTTTTCAAAATCAATATGCAAATATCAGCAAGTTTCGTCGGATGTCCTGCTGGCTTTACAGGCCGAGAGCAGGCTCAAGGCGTTTCCACGAATGGTGGCGATGGAGAGGCGCTCATAGAGCCAATTCAATTCATGATGGTCTCTGGTGTGGCGCGTCATTAACAGACCAAAGTTGTTGAGGAAGTCGCACGCGGTGGGGCCTATTGCTCCACTTGTCTCCACGGCGATCGGTTGGATTGGAACACAAATCTGTCAAGAAAGCCGGCATATTTTGATTGCTTGCAGTTCTCTGCTGACGCTGCTGCATGTTCAAGGTTTGTTGCCGATTCTGCAATTAATTGGGCTCGTAAATATTATAATGAAAGCTCATAAACATTTTGCAAGTATAACCGGAACATAAAATGGTTGGATTTATTATTACAATTAGGTAACTTCGCTACTCAAGTGGCCTTCTGGCTAAGATCAAAGTGTAGTATCTGTTCTGATGGATACTGCACCCCATAGATCGGTATTGTCTTGGCCTTCGGGGCTTGATTTACGCCGGTCTATGGGTCTGTCCTGTGCAGTTCTAGGAGGTCCACCCTCCCAGGCTTTTTGCCTCCCCTCTTTGGGGAGGAGTAAGTTTATTGCTTACTGCCTGAGGCGCCCCTACCGGGGAATGCCGACGGGGCTGCCCAGGCAATTTTTAATGGCCAGAGTGCTCACTTCTCGGGCGCTGGCTTTTCAAACTCCACTTTCCCGACCCGACCTTGTGTCACATCTTACTTGTGGGAGTAAGATAAAAACTGGCCTTGTGCCTAACTCCTGGAGAGGAGTAAATCAATACTCAAGTTAAGACTGCATTGAGGGTTGCAACATGACATGGTAGAAGTGTTAATTCAGATTATTCGTAGTTATTATCTTCCAAATCCAGAAGATTCTCAATTACAATTGATTGTTAAACAAGCTATTAGAAATATATATATATATATATATATATATATATATATATATATATATATATATATATATATATATATATATATATACTTTCCCAAATGTATACCTACCAGCGACCATGCGCGATTTAAGTTCAATTTAAAAGAGACATTTACACCGTTAAGTCCACACAACATCAGGAATGATTGTTACGGAAAAAAAAATATGGTTAATACCTTTTATTTGTCTAAAGCTCTGACGAGGCTTGTTATATCAAGCGAAATTATTAGATTTTAAAAAGTCAAGATGAAGAAAAAAAGAAAATATTGTTTTGATTTTGATTTTGATTTTAATAAAAATATCTGCATCTAACACATGGTTTAAGTTTAATATATATATACATAAGATTTTTAATGTTAGATAATATATAATTATTTCAACAATCCGACAACACCGCAGCCCACACAAACCATGAAAGCAACAGACTGGAAGTCCTAGACTCGAATTTTGCCCTCCTTTGGGCTCATCAGTAGAACATATTCGAACTCAGGATTCGAAACCCGAGTCACTTGCATGTGAGGCGAGTACTCTGCCACCTGAGCCCCCACGCTGCATACAAGAAAGTCTAATGACTGATACAGATTAAGCAAACCACGGCAAAGGCTGACTGCGGAATGTACCTACTCTTTTCAAGAAAGGGTATAGTCATCCAACTGCTAAGAACCCAGGCCGATGTCTCATAAGTAGGAGTTTATGCTCGCTAGGACAAAGTATAAATATATATATATATATATATATATATATAATTATTAATGACAATATATGTATTAGCATATACTATCAGTTTCTTTTTATTTTGAACGAAAAATTCAAAATGGCGTATTAGTGGGTTCCCCCACGTGTTAGTTTTTGATCTCTTTTTTGGGGTTTTTGTTTGCTTTCACCCAAAAATGAACCACTGTATAGTGTAGGTTTTTTCAAGACACTTTAATCCAAGAACTCTTTACTCTTTGTAAATTTTTTCTGATGATTTTGTAGTGTTGCAGAGACGATATTGACATAAAAATGTTGTTTGGCACAAGACAAATGAAACGGACCGTAAAAAATATATCTCACAGAAATGTTATGTTTTTTGGAAATGTGAAAAAATAAAAATAATAAAATAAAACCATGGTTATTGGAATATAATATGAACTGACTTATATATAATTATAGATACTAGGTAAACAAATTTACGACATATTCATTTACACACGTTCCAAGAATTCAACATAAACAACAGTTTTGTGTACGATCGTTTCTGAGACGATATGGATTTTTATTGTTATCAAGTTTCTTTATCAGCACAGTGTATATACAGCAACTTAGAAGTCAAAATATTGCATGAAGACTAGTATGGTTCACTATCAATTATACAGCAATTCGATAAGATGAGAGAGGGTTGGGATATGATAAGTACAATCCACTTCGAATAGTATAAAAAGCAATGAAATCGAAATATAAAGGGGCACAATGGGAGAAGGAAAGACATTCAAAAGTACAGGTATAGAAAAAACATACATCAATAGCACAACAAAATCTTTTTTTTACAATTAAAAGTTGTTGTTTTTTTAAGAGAAATATAACAATATATGAGTATTTATAATGAAAAAATAATTAATGGATAAATACGCCAATATTTAAATTGGAGAGATATTCTTTGAATAGAACAATTTCAAGAAACATTATCAAAAACATATCTCAATAGAAATTAAAAATCTGAAAAAAAAACCTAATATAATTTGCAGTGTAACAATTACAATGAGTAAAATAAGTTTAATTATAAAATAATAAACTTGCATAATAATGATAATAACAATAATAATGTAAATAAAAATAGTAATAAAATGAAATAAAAGAATAAAGTAATAAGTAGAAGTAAGTTTAATTATAAAATAATAAACTTACATAATAATGATAATAACAATAATAATGTAAATAAAAATAGTAATAAAATGAAATAAAAGAATAAAGTAATAAGTAGAAGTAAGTTAAATTATAAAATAATAAACTTACATAATAATGATAATAACAATAATAATGTAAATAAAAATAGTAATAAAATGAAATAAAAGAATAAAGTAATAAGTAGAAGTAAGTTAAATTATAAAATAATAAATTTGCATAATAATGATAATAACAATAATAATGTAAATAAAAATAGTAATAAAATGAAATAAAAGAATAAAGTAATAAGTAGAAGTAAGTTTAATTATAAAATAATAAACTTACATAATAATGATAATAACAATAATAATGTAAAAAAAAATAGTAATAAAATGAAATAAAAGAATAAAGTAATAAGTAGAAGTAAGTTAAATTATAAAATAATAAACTTACATAATAATGATAATAACAATAATAATGTAAATAAAAATAGTAATAAAATGAAATAAAAGAATAAAGTAATAAGTAGAAGTAAGTTAAATTATAAAATAATAAACTTACATAATAATGATAATAACAATAATAATGTAAATAAAAATAGTAATAAAATGAAATAAAAGAATAAAGTAATAAGTAGAAGTAAGTTTAATTATAAAATAATAAACTTACATAATAATGATAATAACAATAATAATGTAAATAAAAATAGTAATAAAATGAAATAAAAGAATAAAGTAATAAAATAAAATAGAAAAAATAATGGTAAGAGATTTAAAAAGAAAAACTCATAAATTTATAAATTCAAAGTTAATTGAATTAAATATATATATATATATATATATATATATACACAATCAGGGTGGGCCAAAATAAGGGTCCTATCTTTAAATTTGAATAACTTCCACAAAATAAAAGTTAAACTCACAAAACTTTATGTGTGTGTAGACTGACCCTTCCGAGATTTTTTTAAATAAACAAAACAAATTTTAGCCGAAAAACACTTCTTAAAACTTACAAAAACTAAAGTATTGTTTTTTACACTGTTTTGAGTTTTTTAAGCAAAAATAATGTTTTCTAAATGAGGGTACGTTCCTTAGGGCTAATACGGCTCATGCTTGCTTCGGAAGGGGTCCTTTACTTATTCTAAAAAAAAAATTTTAAAAATCAATAAATAAAAAAGTTATGAATTTTTAAAAATAGGACCCTTATTTTTGCCCACCCTGTATATATATATATATATATGTGTGTGTGTATTGTGTGCGTGTATTTAGGCAGAATTCTTTCATTCAAGTAAACATTGTTAAAGATAATAGAATTCTACCGCTTGAGTAAACCATTTTTTATTTTTTCAATTTTTCTAATCTTTTTTGTTTCAAAAGCAAAAAAGATTAATGAATGTTCCATATGTATCACTTATTCAAACAAACATTCATTATTTTTTTCAATTTTGATTTTAATACAAAAACGATTATTAGATAAACTGAAAAACTAAAAAAAAGGTTTAATCAAGCAGTAGAATTCTGTTTTTTGTGAAAGTTTAACAATAGGTATTAGACATCAATTAATAAATATTCACCAAATGTCAGTTTCTTTGGAGTATTTTAAAGGCTTTTTAGGGGTCATAATATCGGCAAAACTTCCTATTTAAAAATCCAAATATTTCAGATTTTCATTAAATTTGATCCATAGTCATTAAACACCTATTAAGCAAGATTCTGTGGATTTCAATTTCTTATTAAGATCCATTGAGTTCAATTTCTTATTAAGATCCATTGAGTTCAATTTCTTATTAAGATCCATTAAGTTCAATTTCTTATTAAGATCCATTAAGTTCAAGCCTTAAATTTTAGACATTTTCTACAATCAAAATCATGTAATGGATTTTAACTAAAATTGGAATAAGGATTCTAGACAAAATGTTTAGTATCTTTATATGTTGATTTTAATCTTTGTAAGAGGACCACTTTTATAGATAGTGAAAAACTCTTTTGTTCGAGAGGATTAATTTTATCTGTCTTGGGACGGGTATTCTTCTTGTATATATATATATATATATATATATGCATAAAAATACATTAAATATATATATATATATATATATTTAATGTATTTTTATGTAATTATTTTTATTGGTGATTGTAGCGTTCGGTGTTATTTTGCTTACTATTATTTCGATTGTCTCACTTCCTAAGTGATTAAGATGCAGAAAATTGCATTATTTGCCCTTAACTTCATAGGACGTATTTTTCGTTAATATATATATTTTTCTTTATTTTATACGTGGATTACTTTTATGTACGTATAAAATAAATAATATATATATATATATATATATATATATATGATAGACTCAGAGTAGAGCTTATATATTTTCCAGAGTGAATGCAAATACTAGCATTGAACAATTGAATAATGTATGGATGTATCTTCTTTTCATGTATGTTTCTCCTTTTATTTGTTCAATTAAAAACAAAATGGACACAGATCCCATCATTTAATTCCTCATTCCTTTTTGTAAAATTATACTTTTTAATTTGTTGTTGATTGAAAGGCCGGCATTCTTTACCAAATTCCTGTTCTCTTTGTGATCGAACTCTCTTTAAAATTTGCACATTCCTTCAAAAATGATCACAAATTCACTCTTTCACTTTTTAACTTTTAATTGAAAAGGAATTCCATCGAATTAGAATGGAACCTTCTTTCTTTGATACGCTGCCATTTCGGTGTTCTTTTGTTGTTTTGTTCAAAAATATGATATTATTGTACAATACCTGGTTATAAATGGATGTGCAGGTGATAGAATATTTATTGGAAAAAAAACAACACTTTTATGTTTCTATTATGAGAGAAATCTGTTGTATGTTCCTATTATAACAAAAGGATTCTGATGCTTTTATTATAACAAAGAGACTTCGTTTATGAGAAGTTTTCTGTTTCTATTATAAGGAATATACTTTTAGCGTTTCTATTATAGGGAATATGTTTTTGATGTTTCTATCATAGGGAATAGGTTTTTGATGTTTCTATCATAAGGAATATGCTTTTGATGTTTCTATTATAGGGAATAGGTTTTTTAAAGTTTTTGTGTTACAAGGAATATATGCTTTTTATGTTTCTATTGTAGAGAATAAACTTTTTTTTATGTTTCTATATTATAAAGAATATGCTTTTTATGTTTCTATTGTAGAGAATAGCTTTTTTATGTTCTTATTAAAGGGAATAGCTTTTTTATGTTTTTGTTATAGGGAATAGCTGTTTTTATGTTTATATTATAGGGAATAGCTGTTTTTATGTTTATATTATAGGGAATAACTGTTTTTATGTGTTTATATTAGGGAATAGCTGTTTTTATGTGTTTATATTATAGGGAATAGCTGTTTTTATGTGTTTATATTATAGGGAATAGCTGTTTTTATGTGTTTATATTATAGGGAATAGCTGTTTTTATGTGTTTATATTATAGGGAATAGCTGTTTTTATGTGTTTATATTATAGGGAATAGACGTTTTAGTTTCTATTATAAGAAATAGGATTTTATGTTTCCATTATAGGGAATAACTTTTTTATGTTTCTATTATAGGGAATAGCTTTTTTAATGTTTTTATTAAAGGGAATAGCTTTTTTAATGTTTTTGTTATAGGGAATAGCTGTTTTTATGTTTATATTATAGGGAATAGCTGTTTTTATGTTTTTATACTATAGGAAATAGACATTTTAGTTTCTATTATAAAAAATAGGATTTCATGTTTCCATTATAGGGAATAGCTTTTTTATGTTTCTATTATGGGGAATAGCTTTTTTTATGTTTCTATTATGGGGAATAGCTTTTTTTATGTTTCTATACTATAATGAATAGACTTTTTAGTTTATATTATAAGAAATAGGAGTTTATATTTCTATTATAGTGGATATACTTTTTACGTATAGGAAATAGGGGTTTTATCTTTCTGCTATAAGACTTAGGCTTTTCTAAAAGGCTTTTAATTTCTCTATTAAATATTTTTAGTATATGCACCATAGAAACATTTTATGTTTCTATTTAAAAAAATAACCTTTGCCTATTTATGTTTCTATTATAAGAACATGTTTTATATTTGTGTTATAAATGAAACTATTTTTACATTTCTATCATAAAATATTTTTTTAATGTTACTACTAAACTATAACCTCTACTATTATTTGTTCTTCTTTCAAAACTAAAAATAATAAGTCTCTTTACTTCTATATTATCCTTATGGAAATATAGCAGTAAAACCACCTATTATTTTGCTATCTAATTTACATACGTGTTTATGGTGTGTATGAACACACTATATAAATTAGCTAGAAAGATAAAGGGTTACTCTTTTTCTAAATGCTCACAGAGACATTAAGAAATATTAAGGAGTGGTTGAATCAACATAGTCAGATGGGCTAGAGATATACATAGATACCTAAGAGAAAAATCAGTGACTTGTTCAGTTAATTATAAATTACGGCTAGTTCGAACAATGAAGCAATTTTTTGTAACATAACTCAATCCCAGAACTAAAGTATATTTTAACATGTATTTTGTGTTATCTTAATTTTAATCAACATTCGAATAAGGATTCTAAACATTAGTATCATTATATCTTCATTTTAACCGTTGTAAGGGGACGTAAAAGTGGTGCAAAACTGTTCCGTTTAGGGAATTCATGTGACCTATCCTGGGACGGATATTCTTCTAGTAATGTATATATTTCAGAGATCGTGAACCTTGGGTTTACTTTTGGCAGCCTCGTAACTCTCGCTTCCCTATATTTTGTCCTTTAGTCCTCACATTCCATGAGCGATGTTTCTGACAAAGGGGGAATATATGCTGTTTCTGGATCTAAATCTATCCATCTAACGCCTATCGTTGGCTAGTTTTTTTTACCTTAGAATGGTATTTTTTTATCTCCTTACATCAAGTAGCTTCATGCTTTGTCTGGAGCGATTTTCTATTTAAAAAAAAAAGTTTAAACGGATAGCTTCGAACGTACTGCAAGTACAAACATTCCCGGGCAACGTCGGATCGGGACAGCCAGTTAGATTATAAAACGAGTAAAAGTGAATTTATGTATTTTTAAACAAGTTCGAAACAGAAATCAAATTATGTCCATTTTCAACCATCGTCCCCAATCCTCAAGGTGTTGTCTCACCATCCACCTGACAAACTCATTAACCCTTATCCTCGAGTGGCCTTTGGTCCTTGATGAACGATGACTCACTAGTACAAAAAAAATCTAAATGTTTGAAAAACTTGTTGAGTCCTTCATTGTTCTCTTCTCGTGTTGGCAATTCTCTTTTTATATCCCAAAATCTTGTTTTGCGCCAAGTTATCTTGCCAAATTCTAATTGTGTAATCAGATCCTGTAATGGTCAAAATGCTTGCCATATAAAACCATCTTGGAATCGGTAGACTTTCTTTTTGTTGGAAGCAAGCTGAGTAGAACTGGAAGGCGAATATCTCAGACTGAAACACCTGCCATTACTTATAATAACAAGATTACCTATATAACAATGTTATAGACGTGGTACAATCTATACTATACTTGTGCTGTCTCTGTCTGTCTGGGGTTGCAATTGCAAACAAAGCCCTATACCAAGAGCAAACTGACCGGTGAAACTGCGGTAAGTGGTACATAGTTTATACAGGATGTTACTGCATCTTTAGCAATCGGCAGATCCCATCTTAAAAAAGGGGTGGAGGGTGTTAACGTATGTACGAACATGAAAATGCTATGCATATTGTATATATATATAAACTATCTATAATATTAACACATGGTCTGTACCTGGTTATCGTCAGTCCCCTGAAGATGAACCCGGATGTGTCTGAAAGTACTTGGGACACAAATCAAAACTATGGCAAATTCATCAGCCAATTCCCCGCCGAAACTAAGATCCTGATTCGGACTATTGAAAGGATCTACCAAAGAATATCCAGACATAAGTTGTCTGTTATATTCAACAATACTTGCCTGCAAGAGAAGATGCTGCCTAGATACACACACACACCCACACACACACACACATATATATATATATATATATATATATATATATATATAAATTAAACTATAAAGATAAATATTTTATCTTTATCTTAGATCCTATCTTGATAAGAGAATGATAATAATATGAGAAAACAGAAATTATGAAAATAAAAATTGAAAAAAATTACAATATTTATTAATTCATCAAGTATTCAAGCAAGGAATATAAAAAAAACTCTCCTGGATAACTAAATGGACACATTGTATTTTCTACCCAACTTTCGTTGAAAATGTCTTTTGCTTACAACTTTTATTTTTTCAAATTTATACTAACCAGTAATACATTATTTTACTGATTTTTCTCCTCTGATGAAAAGAGCTTATCTTTGAAAATCCATGGATTAAAGAACAAAAAACTGTTTTATATTCCTTGCTTGAATATCTGATGAATTAATAATTATTCTAATTTATCCAATTTTTATTTTCATCATTTCTTTTTTTCTTATATATATATATATATATATATATATATATATAAAGGATACATTTTCATATTCGTACATGTGTATTATTAAATGTATGTATATATAATAATAATAATACACATGGCATTTTCAAGTTCATACATCTGATACAACCATCCACCCCTTTTTTAAAAGATGGCATCACCCAATCGCCAAAGATGCAATGCAAAAAATAGTAATTTTTTTTAACTGTTGTGTCGAACGTGAAACTCTAAAATACACTTTTGGGGCCTTCGGGCTAAGATCAAAGCGTAGTATCTGTTCCGTCCAAAGATTGTACAATAATATCGTGGGATCTGAATTCATGTCAGGCATCCATAAAATAGAAATATGTCAGAAACTCCTACAAGTGTTTTGGAGATGGATCCTCATAACCAGATATATTCAAAGTAATTTTCAGCTTGAACAAAGGTATTACAATAATATTGTGGGGTCTCCGTTCGCACCAGACGTCTATAGAATAGAAATATATCACAAACTCCTACAAGGATTTTAGAGATAGACCCCTAGAACCAGATATATTCTCAAATTACTGTAAAATTTCCATGGGTCCCACTAGTAATGATAATTATAATAATTACATGTTATCATAAATTTTATTTATAGTGTTTATCTGTTATGTGAATTTAATATATATATATATATATATATATATATTTGTTTTGTTTATTATCTATGTACGTATACGTTTCGTCCTTTATAATCGAGACTCATCAGCATAGAGATATAACTGGTCGCGCGATTCAAAACCCCAGGCTCCGAGTATTTTACAACTCAAATCTCGACATCTAGAACCATTCGGCTACCTCTGAATATCTAAATAAACTGTGATAATTTTAACACTTTATTCAGCGGCTTTGACGTCATAAGAGCGGTCTACTTAATGAAAGGAACGATGCATTTATAGCTAGCGACGTCATGCTGTGTTAATACTACACTTACAGTGCCCATCTAGAGGCTTTTCTAGGGACTACAAATGATAAATATTTGTTTTGTTTATTATCTATATACGTATACGTTCTGTCCTTTTTAATCGGGACTCATCATGTGTGTGTAGCAATATTGTAATGTTCTCTCTCTTTAGGAGATCAGAACACTGTTAGAATTACATCGCTTGTGTTTACATTTAAAATACAAGGTATATTTCTCTCGCATTTACTTGAATCCAGGGTTTGAATACGGTTACGTAATTTCAATACTGACGAGTGTAGATAACAATACGAAACATACATATATATAGATATTAAAAATATTTATTTATTAAATAACTTATATACATAGTGCTTCGGGGTATGTTGAAAAGAAATCAATAAAGTGCTCGATCGCAAAAATATGAGAGCTAGTACTTCCTCCAAAAGGAACGCTTGAGTGAATTCACCGGAAGACGTTACGGTGATCTTTGAATTCCATTCTTCGATTTGTTTTCATTACGTGAGTCGCTGATAATTTGAATAGGCTCTAACGACCTTTTTAACAAGAATAAAACGTCAGTCTATTTCAATGAAACCATGGTATGTCTCTGAAATATGTAACATATAGTTTTTAAATTAATAATTTGTGTGTATATATATATATGATTATGTGTGTATAGGGAACACAAATGTCTTGTTTTGTGAACAATGTTTTGTATGACATTGTACATAGCAAATATATATACAGGGTGGGCCAAAATAAGGGTCCTATCTTTAAATTTGAATAACTTGAATTTGAATAACTTCCACAAAATAAAAGTTAAACTCACCAAACTTTATGTGTGTGTAGACTGACCCTTCCGAGATTTTTTGAAATAAACAAAACAAATTTTAGCCGAAAAACAGATCTTAAAACTTACAAAAACTAAAGTATTGTTTTTTACACTGTTTTGAGTTTTTTAAGCAAAAATAATGTTTTCTAAATGAGGGTACGTTCCTTAGGGCTAATACGGCTCATGCTTGCTTCGGAAGGGGTCCTTTACTTATTCTAAAAAAAAAATTTTTTTAAATCAATAAATAAAAAAGTTATGAATTTTTAAAAATAGGACCCTTATTTTTGCCCACCCTGTATATATGCTATGTATACGAAAACATACACATGAAGCACACACACCTTGTAAATTCAGGTTGGCAACCTTTTAAAATAATTCCTTAAAAATAAACATCAGCAAGGGGGATATTTCATATTTTCAATTGATAATAATAACAATATATAAGCTGTCTCTATTATGAGCAAACAAATAAAAATTAAAAACAGGTACAACCAGTGGGTGTATCATATTGTAGCAGTCACCTCCTCCTTTCAAAACATAACTACACCGGTTTGCCGGTAGGTGGCGCTTTTTCACCGACAGGTGGCGCTGTAAAGCGACACCAGAGTTATCTGCCCTTCGGACTATAAAAGCCGGGGCAATACGGAAATTCTCTCTCTCTTTCACCGACCAGCATCGGAGAACAACGCTGGCCCCAGCGCTCCGTTTCATTCGCCTTTTGGCCTCGACAGGACGACGCTGACACTAGCGTTCCGTTTCACTCTTTTCTTCTGGTCAATTGGCCTTGGCAGAACGACGCTAATACACTAGCGTTTCGTCTCACGCTTTTCTTCTCAATCGGAAAAACAACAACCAACACACTTTTCTTCCGTCAACACGTGGGCAAACAACGGTAAGAGTTCTCAACTCGTTTTCTTTGTGTTACGGCTTTCAAAGACTTTTCCTACGCCGGACTCATTTCTTCTTATACCTTTTTCAAGAACTGTTTTTCCATCGACACACATGCATACATCACGCACTTCACCATTCCACGTACACACACGTTCAATAAACGTTATTTGAACTACTTCATTTTTGTTTATTAATTATTACTCCGCCTTTGCATGCAACATTGCTTGATTCAACTTTACACGTAAATAATCGGGGGACACGACCCTCGAACTTAACAATTGGTGACCTGACGTGCAAGCTTTGTTGTAATGGAGCGGAGTAATTAATTTCGTACTAGAACAAAAAAAAAAAAAAAAAAAAAACATTTCTCGTTTTTTTTCTTTCGTGGTGAAACGAATTACGCACCCATCTTTTTCCTTTTTTTTCTACCCACGTGGTAGAAATATACAAACAAACAAAAGAAAAGAAGCCGCCATCTTTATTTTTTTTTCCTGGCCACGCGGAAATACCCAAACAAAACAAAAACATTCCTCGGCTTTTCTCCGAGTATAAAACAAATTACAATTTCATTTTTTTCTTCTTCTCTTTCTCCACATGTCGGAAAAATATATACAAAGAAAAAGACAAACTTTTGCCAATCCTTTTTTTCTTCTTTTTCGACGAACAAAAGGACCTTACAAGACGCCACTTCCTTTGTTTTGAACACGTGGAGATAAAAAGAAAACAAAAGAAAACAAACGCTCACGCTGCCCATCTTTTTCGTGACCACATGTTGATAAAACATTTTTTAAATTGCCGCCATCTTTTTTCCGGACCACGTGTTGATAAAAAAATTAAAAAAAAAACGCCATTTTTATCTCTCGGAAATTCAAACAAAAAAAGAAAATACGAATTTATTTTCTGTTTTAACAAAAAGGGAAGCCGCAATCTTTTTCTCTAACCTGAAAATTCAAACAAACAAAAAAAGAAAATACGAAAATTTTTTTTTCTTTCTTTTCAACAACAAAGGAAAGAGAAGCCGCCATTCTTTCTCTACGTGGAAACTAACATTCAAACAAACTAAAACGAAAACAAAAAACGTCATTTCTCGTGTGTAACAAATTATGACTCCATTTTTTTTTTCTTTTTCCTTTCTACCCACGTGTTGGAAATATATATATAAAGGAAAAGAAAACTACAAAACGACCAGCACACGACGACAAACACGAACAACATCACCCTTCAAGGCCTACCAACAATCTTCAACACAAGATGAACAACCACATTTTCCCGGACATTCATCAAGCACCAAACATTTCCGGACTTCACTGACGACACTATGGAAGAAATCACACCAGTTCAAAAACGAGTACACTGCACAAGCACTACTATATACTCAACAACTGGACGTTCGTTGATTAACTGGGGGACACATCAACTCGAACGACACGCACCAACACCAGTACAGACCCACTTGTACCTGGACCTGCTAACTCACTTGCAGACATTTGTGCATCTGATTTTGACCATAGTGTACCACCAATCTCAACAACTAGATGTTTGTTCATCAGTTCCACAACACGGACTAATTAACATGAACAAACTCAACAACTGCACAGACTAACTTGTGCTCATTCATCAACAACTGCACAGACTCACTTGTGCTCATTCATCCACAACTGCACAGACTCACTTGTGCTCATTCATCAACAATTGCACAGACTCACTTGTGCTCATTCATCAACACCTGCACAGACTCACTTGTGCTCATTCATCAACACCTGCACAGACTCACTTGTGCTCATTCATCAACACCTGCACAGACTCACTTGTGCTCATTCATCAACACCGCACAGACTCACTTGTGCTCATTCATCAACAACTGCACAGACTCACTTGTGCTCATTCATCAACAACTGCACAGATTCACTTGTGCTCATTCATCAGCAACTGCACAGACTCACTTGTGCTCATTCATCAACACCGCACAGACTCACTTGTGCTCACTCATCAACAACTGCACAGATTCACTTGTGCTCACTCATCAACACTGCACAGACTCACTTGTGCTCGCTCATCAACACCGCACAGACCCACTTGTGCTCGCTCATCAACACCGCACAGACCCACTTGTGCTCACTCATCAACAACCGCGCAGACCCAAGCACCAAACATTCCCAGACAACACCGACAATTCAACGTTCGTTCATCAGCTCCGCATCACGCAGACTAATCAACATGAACAACGCCACCAACAAGTGCAAATTCGCTTGCACTCAACATTTTTCGACCGCAAACTCACTTGAACTCAAACTTGACGCAGACCCAAACAACACG
Organism: Sepiola atlantica; assembly: GCA_963556195.1. Taxonomy (NCBI): domain Eukaryota; kingdom Metazoa; phylum Mollusca; class Cephalopoda; order Sepiida; family Sepiolidae; genus Sepiola; species Sepiola atlantica. The sequence continues at coordinate 66,084,328 of OY744540.1, read as the reverse complement.
CAGATCCACATGCGTTACAAACACTCAATTCCGCAGATGCACTTGCGATCAATCATTCAATACAGATGCAGAAACAGAAATAAGTAGCGTGCACACTACTTTTTTCTAATCTTCAACAGCAAAACAGACATACCCACAAAGAATGCTTCTCATCTACAACAGTACATATTGAATAATATCTTCAATATTTTTCAATCTGGGGGGGGAGTCCTTGTAGCAGTCACCTCCTCCTTTCAAAACATAACTACACCGGTTTGCCGGTAGGTGGCGCTTTTTCACCGACAGGTGGCGCTGTAAAGCGACACCAGAGTTATCTGCCCTTCGGACTATAAAAGCCGGGGCAATACGGAAATTCTCTCTCTCTTTCACCGACCAGCATCGGAGAACAACGCTGGCCCCAGCGCTCCGTTTCATTCGCCTTTTGGCCTCGACAGGACGACGCTGACACTAGCGTTCCGTTTCACTCTTTTCTTCTGGTCAATTGGCCTTGGCAGAACGACGCTAATACACTAGCGTTTCGTCTCACGCTTTTCTTCTCAATCGGAAAAACAACAACCAACACACTTTTCTTCCGTCAACACGTGGGCAAACAACGGTAAGAGTTCTCAACTCGTTTTCTTTGTGTTACGGCTTTCAAAGACTTTTCCTACGCCGGACTCATTTCTTCTTATACCTTTTTCAAGAACTGTTTTTCCATCGACACACATGCATACATCACGCACTTCACCATTCCACGTACACACACGTTCAATAAACGTTATTTGAACTACTTCATTTTTGTTTATTAATTATTACTCCGCCTTTGCATGCAACATTGCTTGATTCAACTTTACACGTAAATAATCGGGGGACACGACCCTCGATCGTAACAATATATATACATATATATATATATAGTCATCCACAGACAGACTGTTTCGCTGTATCACAGCTCTTCAGTACCGCTAGACTAGCACCTCTCCTTAGCCAGAGATCGAACCTTCAATCATCTGGTTGATAGCCGTCAGCTCTATCCATTAGTCCATGGGAGTGACGCTCGTAAATGATATTTACAATGTCTATTTATATAAACACTGACCGACGCTTCACCGTGCTCAATTTGTTTATTTACAAAGAGAACTGATGAGAGTACGATAGCAAGAAGACAAAATCTACCTCAAATAAACCTCTACAGAAACCCCGCCATCGTCGACCTTGACCTTCTGTCTCTTCTATTAATGGAAAAAAACAAACATTTCTCTCTTGCCAATTTGCATGTGAATAATTAATTAATTTCTGGCTATGCATGTTTTAAATTTCAAACAAAGTCTGTAAACGTCCTATTGTGCATAGGTTTTGTCCGAAAGAAAGAAAAGAAAAAAAAAAAGAAAACCCTTGTGATCAGACCTAATTATAATCTGCCGCTGTTGAAAGATTGGCTCATGTCTTTCTATACAAGAGAAGAATTACGATTGTTTGCCTTCATTAGTGACTTGGCCACACAAGTGTTTTACACAGAATGTAGAAATGTATTCAATGTAGTCAAAGCATCGTCCAATGAACATTTTTAAAAATAAACTAAAAGTTAAAGAATCAAATCAAATGTTTAACTTACAGTTCATTCATTAAATAATCTGTAACGAATAAAGTCCTTAAGAAAACATGGTTGTAGTTCCTTTTTTTCTTCTTTTTTTTTCTTTCTTTTTTTCTTCTTTTTTTTTTCTTTCTTTTTTTTCTTTTTCTTTTTCTTTTTTTTCTTCTTTTTTTTTTCTTTTTTTTTTCTTTTTTTTAAATCCATAACGTCCTCAGACGTCCCCGCGAGGTGGGGGGGGGGGGGCTAGGCAGATACTCTATCTGTCCTAACTTTTATGTGGCCAGGATAGAACCTGGTAGTGCCCATATCCTCTCCAGGCCACATACAGTATCTGGTGTTCCCAAACGGTCACCCATCTGGTACTGGCCAGGCTAAACGTTGCTTAACTTTGCTGATCTAACGAGGGGACCGGTGTGTCAATGTGATTATGTCCTATGGAAGCTTTATTCAGCTATTTCTGGGTACAGTTACAATATGATGCTGTATCGACACATAGTTTGAGGTATATTAAAGATGCCGGAATTTTTTAGATGAGGATTGATGAATTTTATTATTTGGAATATTCAGACTACTATTTAGTCAGTTAGTTTACTCATTACATAAATCCAGGCATGGTCACACGTCGGTTTGTCCAAACCCCCATCTTTGTTCTTCCAACCAACAACAAGCAAAAAAGAGATCACTCTAAAAACTTATCACAAAGGAATAGAACTCTTATATCTCAATACAAAGGGAGATAACTTAACATTGCTTGTGTCTTCTTGTGAAGACTTCAATTAAAATAAAAGAACAAAAGTAAAACAAATCATCAATCATCAGGTAGAAGTGTTAAAGGACTCAGTTGAAACGTTGTGAATATAACAACCAACATGAAAATAGTAGTTTGAATAATCAAAATAATTCAAATTTACATTTTATCATTTTTTTTAATATTTTATTGTTAAAAGTGATTCTATACATATTACTACAAAATAAAAAATAAAAAATATAATTTGTATAGAAACATTTAATAAATAAAAAGCTGATAATAAAATAACAATAATAGTAACGTTTAATAAGTTACTAACAACAGAATCGGGCCAATCAAAAAACGTTGTACTATGTTGATTAGGCTTGAGTGAGAAACTAGAAATTTTAAAGTAAGGATATAAACTACTAAACTGTAAAAGTGAACTATCCACAAGCTGTAGACATAAAATAAATATATATATTCTATGTACATAATTTCGAAGTGAACACTCTATTTAATCTACAGGGGTAGATTGTTCTCATCCCATCAGCCATAACCGGGTAGAAGGGTTAATTTATATTATTTTTAGTTATTATCACCTGTAGTAAGGATTGAACCTTTCACTTGCAAAAGACTGTCTCTTAAAACTGATGGTTAACCAATTCCATTACCTGTTGGGTCACATGTCATGGCTGACTGAATGAGAGCAATCTACCCCTATGGATTAAATAGAGGGTTCAGGTCGAAATCTCTAGAAAAAGATTCCGAAGTTCGATCCCATTTCTCTAGGAGCAAAGTGTAGTATCTGTTCTGATACTACACTTCATTTTCATCCCAAATCCAGAGTGCTCCTTTTTGGGGGGAGCTGGATTTTTATCACATTAAAACCGACCTTGTGTCTATTTCTTCCCTCGTGGGGAGGCAAGTAAATAGGGACTATTAGGTTCCCAAGTTTTAAAAAAATGCACGTGAAGAAGGCAGGAATTTACATGTGTCAAAACGTAATGAATATAAAGAACAAGATGAGAATAGTACTCCAATAATCTTAATTATGTGCATATCAAAGAGTTATAATTAAACGGGAGTAATTAAAGCGGCCTTTAATATGACATTCGTCAACGAACTATACCAAAAAGGGAAGTAATTAAGACATTCTTTAATACAACACAATGAATATACTTTTTCGACTACTGAAAATAAAAGAGGACAATACAGCTTAGTGTTGGTGAGTTATAATGCTGACTTTTTGGCTAAGATCAAAGTGTAGTATCTGTTCCGATGGATACTTCACTCCATAGACTGGTATTGTCTTGGCCTTCGGGGCTTGATTTACGCCGGTCTATGGGTCTGTCCTGTGCAGTTCTAGGAGGTCCACCCTCCCAGGCTTCACCTCCCCTCTTTGGGGAGGAGTAAGTTTATTGCTTACTGCTTGAGGCGCCCCTACCGGAGAATGCCGACGGGGCTGCCCAGGCAATTTTTAAAGCCCACTTTCCCGACCCGACCTTGGGTCACATCTTACTTGTGGGAGTAAGATAAAAACTGGCCTTGTGCCTAACTCCTGGAGAGGAGTAAATCAATACCCTTTACGTCTACTCTTTTCCTTCCAGATTATACCAAAAGAAAAAGTTCACTTAGTTCAAAAAAAATATATATATATTTATTTAATGTTTCTTTTTTAATGTTATTATGCTATGCTAATTCTTTTAGCCGACATGATTTTGATTCTAAAAAAATCTCTCAAATTTAAGGCTTAAGCTTTTAGAGTCTTAAGAAGAAATTGAAATTCGGAGAATCTTGCTTCTTTGCTGTCTAATGACTATAGATCAAATCCAATGCAAATCTGAAATATTTGAATTTTTTAAATGGGAGATTGTGTTCATAATATTACCCCCCCCCCCCTAAAATAACCTTTAAAATATTCCAAAGAAACTAGGATTTGGAAAAAAAAAATTTTAATTGATGTCTAATATCTAGTGTTAAAATTTCACAAAAATTGGAGATATCTGAACTTTTACGAGGGCTTCCACCCAAATTTTACCCCCTCTGCACAAAACTAAATTAGACTAAATCTATCCCCTATTACAACTTATGCTCAGCAGCTGTGTCCCCAAATTTATAATAATCGGTCATTGAGGGGGGGGGGGATAATATAAACACAACCTCCCATTTTAAAAAATTCAAATATTTCAGATTTGCATTGAATTTTATCTCTAGTCATTAGATACCAAAGAAGCAAGATTCTCTTAATTTCAATTTCTTTTTAAGACCCCTTAAGCTTAAGCCTTAAATTTGAGACATTATCTAGAATCAAAATCATTTAATTTATTTTTATCAAAAATTAGAATAAGGATTCTAGACACAAGGTTTAGTATCATTATATCTCGATTTTAATCTTTGTAAATGAACATAAAAGTGGTGCAAAACTGTTCTGTTTGGGGAAGTTCTTTTACCTGTCCTGGGACGGGTATTTTCGTTATCTACGTAATAATATGCTTGTACTTTAATTTTTACGTACATTATCACACCGACACCGATTTAAAAAACTGAAATTGTCCGATCACCAAAGATTGCGGACTATCTGGTGTCGCTGGGTGGCAAAAATTTAGATTTTACCCATTTCAACTTAAATTGTTCCAAAATCTAATAAGACGTCATAAATACAATTCTGTTGTTGACATTGACTTAAAAGTGACATTTGTTTTTTTTGTTTTTTTTACTTTTAGCTGACAATTATTTTTGCAGTAAGAAAGTGACTATCTATTTTTATATGCATGTGTCTGCACAGACTGTGATCGTCCCGCTTGTTGTGCCGGTTTAAAGTTGTTGCTCCCTTCCGACGCCGGTTGCAATGTCAGCTGTGTAGTCTCAGTGAGTGCTTTCTGCAACAAAAGAACTCTCCTTCCCCTATAAAACACAACATCAGTTTAAAACAAGTAACAGGTGTATTTGTTGGCGGTTACAATGGCACTCGATTCTTCCTTTGAACAACAGACTTGCCAAATGAAAGATTTTTAACCAGACCAAATCAAGATACAAGTCCAAGGGACCATCTTGCTTGACGAAGCACACAGATTCAACAGACCGCCAGCCCCCAGAAAAACAAACTGCTCTAACTGCTCTTCCCTACCCATAGGCTAGAATATATGCACTTTTGACCGGAAATCATAGATTCTGGTCTTTCTCTCAGTCATCCCCATCCGGCAACCCAGAAGGACCACCCAGATAATGGCTAGCCTTATCTATGAACATCAAAAACTCAATCCAGAGTGTCAAAGCTCTTCATGGTCTGGTTCATCAATGAAGTACTCTAAGACTGAAGAACTCTCCTCTCTTCCAAGTCAGTCTCTTATACTTCCGGGTATCAAGGGAGATCACTCAAAACTGTTAAAGGGGGGATAACTCACAATCAACACAGAGGGGGTCTCGGCCATCATTCCTGCCAAAACTCAAGTGGTTCATAATCACAGTAGGGAACTTCTGTTTAATGAGACATTTACTTTTTTTATCAAAGAGAAATGAGACGCTGGGTTCCCAAACGCAAAATCAGAGATGTTTTCAATTTCCTCTGTGCAACCTCCCCTTCTCTTGGCCGAACATCTCTTAGCGGCAGCAAGTCTGATACTCGCATGCACCGAAAACATACAACACCAAACATGCAGCCCAGTACATGTTTGCACTTAAAAAGTTAAAATTGTTACAATAAATGAATAAATTAAAATCTTAAGACGTTTGTTTTATTTATTTAAAAGATATCTAGTTGGCAAGTATTTTTACGGTCAGAAGAAAGAGAAGACGATAGGTAAGCAGGGGAAGACGGGGTCCTACTAGTTGTTATAATTATTATTTACTTACTGAGGAGTTTTCACACCAGATCATTATCAGTGATTGCTTACTGGCAATAAAAAATGGCGTTCCCTAGAGTGTGCATGACAACAAGTTTCCCGAGGTTTACAGCAATCTTCACCTCTGCCGATAACTGTTGCGAATTACTTTGCATTATCACAACAGTTGTTTACCATTGATTTCTTGCTGATAACGGCCTGAGGTTTGAGTGGAAAGACTCCAGCACTCTCCAAGCCCTTCCAGTGGAGGTCTGGATGGTGCTCTTCCTCCTTGCTCTTTCTATCCTCCTTGAACCTTCATAACCATTTTTGTGTGGTACCAACTGAGGCTGTTGCCGCCATTATTTTTTGGGGGGAGTGGGGGGGGGAGTCAGATTATTGGCCCATTGGTAGTTTTTTGTTCCCTTGGATACATGTAATGTTCTTTCTATATTTTTGGTTCTATTTCTGTTTCAACTTATTGTGGTTCGTCAGCGTTATTTGAATATGTAGGTTGGTTCCTGAACTCAAGGATTTTCCTTAATATTTTAGCCGTTTTCATCAGTCTTGTTTACAATTTTTGCCTTGAAAGAATAGTTTTAAATAGCATTTGCAATATGAGGTCAAGTAATAAAAAAAACTGTTAGCGTGGTGATATTTTCTTTTAAAAAACTGCTTGTTGATGCTGTGTGTTTTACAGACAGCTGTAAAGCAGCAAATGGGTTTAACAAATCGAGACTTGTTTTTATTTCATTATTTTGAATCTTAAAAATACCAATAAAAATAGTTAAACCTTTTTTAAATACGAGATATTCTTCGTTTAATTTCATTTTTATTTTATGAAACAAAGAAAATGCCAATTTTTTAAAATTCAATTTCTTTTCTTTACGTTCTAATATATTTAAGTTATTTTATAGACCTAACCGATAATTGCCCCTAATGACCCCAGATGGAATCGAAGGAAAATTTCAATGTTGTCTTTAGATTCTGTGAAAAATTTAACCCTTTATTTATATATATATATATATATAAATAAATATATATATATATATAAATCAATATATATATATAAATCAATATATATATATATAAATATTTTTGCATAAGGCACAAAAAAAATCATTGTTAAGAGAAAATATTTATTGTCATTCACAAAAATTGTTTTATTAATCGATTTTCAAAAAAACAAAAAAACAATGCACTGCTAATTACTACATAATTAAAAGTTTCTTAAAAGTATTATATGTTCCCATATGGGAACGTTGGCAGGTAAAGGGTTAAAATAACATGTGTTTTTATGTTTGGGCCGTTCACTTCCTTCTTGGGAAAAATCACTTAAGTCTAATGAGTCTGCAAATGGATTTCCAATCCGAAATTCGTTTTCATCATCTTCAGCTAAAAAACAAATGCTGCTAATGTGTTATCCATAAAAGACACGTTTGGAATTCTATTAATAGTAACCATACAAGCATTTATTTCTGAAAATCAGCCTTTTTCAGTTATGGATGGCCCTAATAACCCAAATTCTTATACATTTCTCTTGAGCACTAGCCCAGTCTAATCATTTTAAACTAGTAGTGACAATATGGCATCTGTCCTCGTCTTTTTCACTCATTCTTTTTTACACTATTTTTCTCTTTGTTCTTTCTTCTGCTGAATTATCAGCATTCAGTTTGTTATTTTTCTATCCAACTCATTTTAGCAGCACTTATTTAAATTTTATATACTATGCCTATACTCCCATTGTCACTGCAAGTTTAGTATCATAAGACTGGGCTAGTATTCGAGACAGATACAAAGATGTATATATGTATATATATATTTTTTTTACAAAGCACACTACCACTGAGGCGTAAGAGGCTATTGTGAATTAGGGGCCATATTCATAGGGGCATCTTAAGTGGAGAGTTGTGCAAGGAGATGTTTGTTTACAATACATTTAAATTTCTGCATGTTGGTAAAGTCGGGGAAACGAGGAGCATGGAGGGAATTCCAAAGGCAAGTGATGTGCCGTAAAACAAAACAATCCAACATCCAAAGGCGAGCGATTCAAGGAAAGAAAGTATTAGAGTATTAGCTTCTGGAAACTGAGGACCTCTACATGATGATGATGATGGTGATGATGATGATGGTGATGATGATGGTGGTGGTGGTGATGATGATGATTGTGGTTTGTCGGGGGTATTACGTTGAAGGTGCATATGTGGATGATGATGATGATGGTGGTAGTGATGATGATGATGATGATTGTGGGTTGTCGGGGGTATTACGTTGAAGGTGCATATGTGGATGATGATGATGATGATGATTGTGGTTTGTCGGGGGTATTACGTTGAAGGTGCATATGTGGATGATGATGATGGTGGTGGTGATGATGATGATGATTGTAGTTTGTCGGGGTATTACGTTGAAGGTGCATATGTGGATGATGATGATGATGATGGTTTGTCGGGGGTATTACGTTGAAGGTGCATATGTGGATGATGATGATGATGATGATGATTGTGGTTTGTCGGGGGTATTACGTTGAAGGTGCATATGTGGATGATGATGATGATGATGATGATGATGATTGTGGTTTGTTGTGGGTATTACGTTGAAGGTGCATATGTGGATGATGATGATGATGATGATGATGATGATTGTGGTTTGTCGGGGGTATTACGTTGAAGGTGCATATGTGGATGATGATGATGATGATGATGATGATTGTGGTTTGTCGTAATGTTGGTGCATAGATGATTTTGTGTGGGTGATGCTGATTGTGGTTCATCATAGTTGTTATTGTTAATGCTGAAAATCTGCACAAGGCACTAGCATGATGACATAAAATAGTAATTTCCCCAATGGAGACTTTTGACTGAGATCAACACCGTGTGTTTCATTGGCGTGAAAATTATGATGTACCTCGGCGTGAAAGCATTGGCGCCTCGTTGGCTTGACGCCGATGATCTGGTTAATCATTAGTTTGTTTCGGCGTTTCATAGGTGTGCATAAAGAACGTTCTGGAATATTTTTCCTTCAACATGCTGATTGGTTACTCTTTGCATAGGTGTCTATGCTGAACATGCGCACTGTCACTTTGCATTAGTAATCAGACTGATAACATCTCAAATTCAGTGTCCCAACAGTATGTTCCCACATGAGAACGTTGCCAAAAGGAGGTTAATGAAATATGTGGTTTTACTGTTCCATTATTTCTTCCTTCCTTTTTGGAACCGATTTCTTAAAAGTCTAATTGCATCCGCAAATGGATTTTCTAATCCAAAATTGGCTTTTTCTCATCTTCGGCTAAAAAAGAAAAATTTGCTCTTAGCGTGACACATTTTGTCAAATTGAAATTGTTGCATTTTTTAAAGTAGGGAAATTTCACTCAATACTTTAAAAAAATACGAGAATTTGTATTCTTAAAATGTATCCTTTCAATCTGCACATTTAACAATGAAAATGTTTTTATAGCAATATTTAATTTTGGGTGTGTTAAAAAGGGAATTTTTTATTAGATGTTCAGAATGTTATGTCACAGAAAGGAAGTCTCCAGTGACACGTAGCAGACAAGCTGATAAAAGTCGTAGTCTTGTTTCTGAATCGTGAAGGAAAGTGGACGTTTTGGGGACAGCACTCCCTTCTATATGAGGGATGGATTGGGGGAGGACACACGGTGTATTATGTATGTATCATCGTAAAATATATTTTCTAGATGCATCAAGGGTGGTCTTTAGTGATGCACTGTCTTCACTGGCTATTTTGGATTCTGCATTATATCGGCTCAAATAGAAACCTCGACCTGAATCCAGACACGTCAAGTCGCTTCCATTTTGTTGACAATCTTCGACTTTTTCTTATAAAGACACGTCAGCAGAAATAACCCAATGAGAACTGTTCCACTCTTCCCACTCCCATATAATGCCTTCCCTCTCTCTTCCTTGTTTCGACTGTATGTATAATGTATACTGTAAAATAAAAATAAAATCCCCAGAAAAATTGTTAAACCCGAAATGATTGTGTGCTGTTGTTATTAATAAATTTTACAAGTTAAGTGTGATGAGCGGGCCGACGGACGAAAGGAAAAAACCTCTTAAAGAAATATGTTCTATTTCAAACTTAAGCATAACTAACCACTGAAAATGCTATTTCAAAAACGCTGTATGTAGATGTAAACTCTGATTGGGAAGTGATAATTTCCACTTAGCATAACGCAATACTTTTTTGTGAAAAAAATTGAGACCTCTCGGTTACCAGTATCGTAAAATTTGTAAACAAATGAATAACTTTATTTAAACAATATAATTTATTCCACTCCCAGTAACAGGTTCGTTAGCTCCGATGGTAAGACATCTAACACCAGTTGGTCACTGTTGGTAGTGGCCTGACATCTGGGTTTTGAATCTCGGGGTTGATACACACACTATGTCGAGCCATACTGATAAGTTATGAAACGACGAAACAGCTTTCTGTGGATAACTATATTTTATATATATATATATATTATATTTATAAATAAATATTAATTATTTATTACCTACAGACATCGATGTTTCATGCTTACCCAATCTTCAGTGCAGGAAGTTAATTTCTGACGGTCGGCAGGCGCAAACTCCGAACTTGGCAGTCAAGAGTTTTACCCGTTGGCCATCACAAATTAGTTTGGAAGTTAGGAGGAATTTAACTTTGTAAATATATATATATATATATATATATATATATGCTCTCCTATGGGGGGAGCACTCAGATGAAGGAAATGGTTTCCACTGAGTGTAACATAATTCTCTTCTATATAAATAATTGAGTCCTCTCAGTTACCAACATCGTAAAATTTGTAAACAAATTAATAACTTTATATAAACAATATATTTTATTCAATTCTCAGTAGTGTTCATTAGCTAAAAAACATGAAACGACAGAACAGCTGTCTGTGGATGATTATATTTCATATATATACGGAAAAGGAATTTTATTTGTAAAGGAGACAACTCTTCACCTAAAAATATGAGTTATGGTCCTTGCTAATTTTTATTTTGGGGGGTTTGATTAGCTAAAAGATATTTCATAATATAGATGGACTGGACTGAGTAAATTTTTAAATGTTATATTGCTAATAACACAGTACAACAATAACAAATGAAAATTTGTTAGTCAGAAAGAAAGTTTGATTTGGCAGCTAAAGGCTCGAACTTTAAAAATCCGACTGGCATAATTTTATAGATTTAGTATAATAATAAAGTTCTTCAATATTGTTCATTAATAAATCCTGTTTTTATGAAAAAGAGATTTTAATCTGTTTGTAATGTAATAATCTTCAAATTCAAAATAATTTCAAAGATAACCTAATTTATCATTGAAATACGATTAGATTATTTTCTTACTGGCAGGACCCCATGGAAATTCCACAGTGATTTCTACATCAATCTTTGAAATTTACTGTTAATAATAATATTCTTTTTGAAATAATAAATGGTTATCAGGGTCAATACTAGTAAGGAAAAAATACTCTTTCTTCTTCTGCAAAAATAATTGTCATTGTCAGCTAAATATTCATTAAATAAATAAAAAGAATATGACTTTTATTTCTTTATTTAAAATTGTAGCAATTTAATTTTTTTTTAAACAATAAATATTCTCTGTTGTCTTACTGTAAAAATAATTGTCAGCTAAATATTCATCAAATCAATAAAACTAATATTACTTTTTGAAATGTATTTATTTAAAAATGTACTGTTTTATTTGGCTGGACGACATAATTTGATAGTAGAACAATTCATTTTAAAATGCGTAAAGTCAAAATTGTTTACCTTTGCAACATAAGATTGATTACCAATTACCATCAGACGATTTCATTTTTTTAAATGTGTGAAAGGTGATAACATGGGCATGAACATGAAATGCTTTATATACAAGGTCTGTCTAAAACGTATCCGACATTAAGCCAGAAAAAATATTTCAAATACGTAACGGGGTTGGGACCCTAATCCCCTTCAAAGTAGGTCCCTTGTGCTTGTGCACACTTAGCCCACCGATCCATCCATTGCCGGAAACACCTCTGGAAGTCTTCTTTTGGAATGGTGTTCATCTCTGCTGTCGCGTTTTTTGCACCTTCTGAACAACAGCTGCACTCCGAGCAGTTTGGGACCTGCCAGAACGCTGGTCACTCTCTGCTGATGTGCGTCCAGTTTTGAATCGGTTGAGCCACTCCTTAATTTGTGTTACACATCGCATCTTCTCCAAACACCTGCTGAATCTAACGCGACGGCGGAGATGAACACCATTCCCAAAGAAAACTTCTAGAGGTGTTTCCGGCAGTGGATGGATCGGTGGACTAAGTGTGTGCAAGCATAAGAGGCCTACTTTGAAGGGGATTAGGGTCTCAACCCCGTCACGTGTTGAAAATATCTTTTTCTGGCCTTAGGTCGGATACTTTTTAGACAGGCCTCGTATATATGATATAGATACTAGTGGGACCCATGGAATTTCAACAGTTGTATCCTTCATCTTTTATGAAAAAATATTTTTTTGTAAAATCAAACATAAGTAAAAGCTGTTGTATATTGCTAGCATGCTTTATAATATTTCCATTTTATGGACGTCTGACGTGAACGCAGACCCCACGATATTAATGTACCGCTTTTGTTAAAAGTGAAACATACTTATCTAAATACTCTGGTTAATGCAGTTTCAGAATATATCTAGTTATGGGGGTCTATCTACAAAATCCTTGTACGAGTTTGTACGTCTGGCACAAACGCAGACCACACAATATTATTTTACCATCGTTGGACAGAACAGGTACTACACTTTTATCCTAGCCCGCTTCGGTGATCAGGCGATCCCATCTTTTATTTTTTTTTTTAAAAAGCGTGAAGGGTGATAACGTACATACAAATACGGAAATTGCCTTAGCGTATTATTATATAAATGAAATTGATATAGATTTAAGAGTAAACTGTTCAATAAGAAATATGAAAGCTATTTGCAAAAAAAAAAAAAAATAGAAGGAATATTGCATTTCACAGAACCGCGTTGTATATATATTTATAACTGTAGACAGTTTCGGGTAACATTCCAGTTATTAAGTTTGTGGATGCAATGATAGTTTGCTCTTAATGACCCCCATAAGACAACTAAGTCAGTACTTATGTACTAAGCCTGTTATATATGTAAGTAAAAAGTGCATAATAACGGTGACAGGATTCGTGTTAAATACACACAAGGGATTCACGGTGATCGCACATTTCATGCAACATTTTCTTAATGCTCATATCATGTAAATAAGTCTGTTATTCGGCTTTTATATTAAACTAGCTGGCATAGCCGGCTCGCTATCGCTTTGCAAATTTCGCTATATGAAATACTTGAAACATTGATTTAAAATAAACATTTCATAGTTGTAAACAAAAAAGGAAAAGAAAGAAGAAACAATTTGCCTTTTCATTCATTTAAAATAATAAACATTTCATTCATAACTTTTGTAAACACAAAACAAAACCTTTCTAATTTATTCATATAGATGGATAAACATTAACATTAACATTTTTGTAATTTCGACACTAATTTATTAATCTTTTAAATGTGACCGTAAAGTAGCAAAAGAAAGAAGTCAATTTGCCTTTTCATTCATTTAAAATAATAAACGTTTCATTCATAACTTTGTTGTAAACAGAAAAAAAATCTTTCTCATTTATTCATATAGATAAACATTAACATTTTGGTAATTTCCATACAAATTTATTTATCATTTAAATGTGACCGTAAAGGAAAGAAAAGAAAGAAGTCAATTTGCATTTTCGTTTTCATTTGCAATTTAGAAATAGATTACAACTTGTTGAAAAGCAAGTCTGTCCCTCTAAAGAAAGGAGCGTTTGAACACAAATGCTAAATATCTGTCCAGGAAAGAAAACAATATTGCTATTTGTTATATTAAAATCAAAACAATTATTGCTATTTGTTATATTAAAATCAAAACAATTATTGCTATTTGTTATATTAAAATCAAAACAATTATTGCTATTTGTTATATTAAAATCAAAACAATATTGCTATTTGTTATATTAAAATCAAAACAATTATTGCTATTTGTTATATTAAAATCAAAACAATTATTGCTATTTGTTATATTAAAATCAAAACAATATTGCTATTTGTTATATTAAAATCAAAACAATTATTGCTATTTGTTATATTAAAATCAAAACAATTATTGCTATTTGTTATATTAAAATCAAAACAATATTGCTATTTGTTATATTAAAATCAAAACAATTATTGCTATTTGTTATATTAAAATCAAAACAATTATTGCTATTTGTTATATTAAAATCAAAACAATATTGCTATTTGTTATATTAAAATCAAAACAATTATTGCTATTTGTTATATTAAAATCAAAACAATTATTGCTATTTGTTATATTAAAATCAAAACAATATTGCTATTTGTTATATTAAAATCAAAACAATTATTGCTATTTGTTATATTAAAATCAAAACAATTATTGCTATTTGTTATATTAAAATCAAAACAATTATTGCTATTTGTTATATTAAAATCAAAACAATTATTGCTATTTGTTATATTAAAATCAAAACAATATTGCTATTTGTTATATTAAAATCAAAACAATTATTGCTATTTGTTATATTAAAATCAAAACAATTATTGCTATTTGTTATATTAAAATCAAAACAATTATTGCTATTTGTTATATTAAAATCAAAACAATATTGCTATTTGTTATATTAAAATCAAAACAATTATTGCTATTTGTTATATTAAAATCAAAACAATTATTGCTATTTGTTATATTAAAATCAAAATAATTATTGCTATTTGTTATATTAAAATCAAAACAATTATTGCTATTTGTTATATTAAAATCAAAACAATTATTGCTATTTGTTATATTAAAATCAAAACAATTATTGCTATTTGTTATATTAAAATCAAAACAATTATTGCTATTTGTTATATTAAAATCAAAACAATTATTGCTATTTGTTATATTAAAATCAAAACAATTATTGCTATTTGTTATATTAAAATCAAAACAATTATTGCTATTTGTTATATTAAAATCAAAACAATTATTGCTATTTGTTATATTAAAATCAAAACAATTATTGCTATTTGTTATATTAAAATCAAAACAATTATTGCTATTTTTTATATTAAAATCAAAACAATTATTGAATCAAAAAAAAACAATAACGAATAATAATAAAACAAATATACAAATTAGTTAACCTTGTGGCTGATATCACATATACATAAGATGGTGCGTCTATTATATAAAGTTGAATTAACTTGAAATAGGGCGTTTTCATTTCACAGTTACTGCGAGAAATGGGCTCAACTTTTGCATTTATTCATTTAGACTAACAGGACCTGTGTCCCGGCATTGCCCGGAAAAATTGAGAAAACCAAGAACCACTATCACCAGAAGTAAATTGAGGAAGGAATATTCTTTTTATGTTTCTACATTAGTGTACTAGAAGAATACCCGTCCCAAGATAGGTAAAATTAATTCCACCCCCCTAATAACAGTTTTGCACCACTTTTATGACCCCCAACGAAGTTTAAATCCTGGGACGGGTAAAATTAATTCCCTGAACAGAGCAGTTTTGTATCACTGTTATGTCTCCTTACAAAGAATAAAATCAAGATATAATAATACTAAACCTTATGTCTAGAATCCTTATTCCGATTTTGATCAAAATCCATTACATGATTTTGATTCTAGAAAATGTCTCGAATCTAAGACTTAAGCTTAAGGGGTTTGAAGAAGAAATTGAAATTTAGGGAATTTTATTTAATTAGTGTCTAATTTAGATGGATCAAATTCAATGCAAATCTGAAATATTTGAATTTTCAAATGGGAGGTTGTACCCATATTATGCCCCCCTCCCCTAAAACCCTTTAAAATACTCCAAAGAAACGGAAATTTCGGCAATATTTATTAATTGATGTCTATTACCTACTATTAAAATTTCACAAGAATCGGAGATATATGAATTTTCACAAAAGGCTTGAAAATAGTTTTCCTCTTTCCCTTTTTGCATAAAACTAAATTAAACTAAATATAGCCCACACTATGACACCTTGCGCCTTGCAGCTTTGTTTCAAAATTCATAATGATCGGTTACATAGTTTAGGAGTGAATCCTGTTCATGCAAATATATAAACATAGGCATACCTAACTTCATATAGATAGATATGTTACGTTTCTATTTCAGGGAATAGACTTTTTATGTTTCTACTAACTGTCCCGACCGAAGTAGCCCGGGAGTAATTGTACTTTCATTATTATTTCTCAACAAAACATTATTTTTGAATCAACATTACCTAGGTTGGTTGGAGGAGGGTGGAGGTCGTTGTTTATAAATTACTGTTGTGGGGTACAAATCACCCCTATTGAAGAACTAATGGAAGCAACCATCTATAATAAATACTATGGTTGCAAAGACTCAACAGAGGACATCCCTATCATGTTTTACCGCATGGTAGGAATCCGGTCATCTCCTACCACATTTAGTGGCGTTACTGTATTGCTATGAATAAATACATTGTATATTTTAACCTGTCACAATTTGTGGTTGTTATCTTTGTGACCCCTATCACGGGTCTACAACAATTACAATCTCGAACTCTTTTCACCCCCAAATGCTAAGCATTTATCACGATATAGAAATTAATTAATGAGATGTCCCTTTGCAAAACAATATGCAAATTAGTTAACATCATCGTTCCCACCCATAAACATGACTGAATATATTATAAAGCTATTTATCTTCTATCGTTAATCAAAACGTTCACATTCATACCAGTTAAGGATATGTCCCCGACAATCAATCCAATGAAGCATCGTGGCATCAGCTGGCCCTGCTCTGTTAGGGTGAGGTATGGTCCTGTTCAGTTCTATGAGGTGCTCCCTCTTAGGCTTTACCTACTCTCTTTAAGAAACGGTTGGTTTATTGCCTGCTGGGGAATGATGACGAAGCTGCTCAAGTTATTTTGCTGATCCTGTGCAATCAAATTATTTTACCTATTATTCTGATATACAAATAATTTAATAAATAAATAGTTTAATATTTATTTTAAAGAAATATAATTACTTAGAGAGATGAATGTACAAGTTATTTTTATTATTGCCATTTTAAAAATTTTCTAAGTCAGATGAAATATTTTTTGAAAAACTTTTAGCAAAATACTTTTTTTCTTGTAAGGAACATGGTGCAACGATAAAAATGGTTGGTCAGAATAAAATATTGATTTGTCAGAATCACAGATATCGAAGACAAAAATCGGCAAACAGAATAAGATATACTTAAAATTTTGTATTGTGAAATTTTTACTGAATGTTTTTATGGATTTAGAAACCTCTTTTGTTTTGTAGACGGATGCTATGGCTCAAGCTGAGCAATTGTGAAGTACAAATCCCACATAATGACAAAGTCAGTGCAGAGTTCCCGTATGGAGACGGAGGCGGTGCGAGATCTTGGTTCTTTTGTAAGCAGCCACACGACAAGTGATGCAGATATACAAGGTTTGTATCTTTTATGATTCCTTTCATCTCATTTTATCTTTGATTTATTTTCATCGTGATTCCAGTATTTCTACTCACCATTCTAATTTTTTCTTATCAGAAATTACTCTACTGCCCTGTAAATAATTATATTTTTTAAAGAAATATTAAACTATTTATTTCTTTAAATTACTTATATATCAGAATAGTAGGTAAAATAATTTGATTGCACTCTGACTGTGCAAAAATAGGTTGATTCTGGAACCATGCCCTTGGACAAGTTTTAAGAGTAGACATATTGTATTCTTTACTTACAAAAACTAATTCATTAATTAATACTTCAATTCACTTCAAATCATACTTTCGGTTGCTGACTGCCAGCATCCTGCTTGCGCATGTGTTGTGCCTCTGATGACCGAGTTATATCGTTAGCTGAACGAAAGGTCACAGTGTACTTCTTACATTAATTATAATTATTCAATTGATTCAAACAATAATCTCTTAAAAGATTAATGATTTATTCATATTGGCTGCAATTGATCGTCCAGTGGCTGAAAGGTCAAAAGGGGAGAGAGAGAAGAAAGAGAGAGATACTTCAGTTAATTATTTTAAGCACATGGCTTGATTATTAACGGTTTGTTAAACCCTTTTCAAAACACGTTATCAATTCAGTCGCTCCATCCAAACTTTAGAAATAAGCACCAACCATTGTCATATCCACTTACTTTTTATTGACTTGCTTTCTCACGAATCCTTGCTTATTTTTAGACAGGGTTAACCCATTGACCTCTTATTAATCTTTGTCTAAAACATATCCTGTTTAGAAAATAATACAAAATTTAGTTAATCGAATACTAGCAAACATACCCATCAATATTTTAAACTAACATTTACCATCAATTGATGGAATTAATTTTTAAATTGAAATTCTCCAATTCTTTAATATTATTGCAGTGTTACTTGAAATAGTAACTGCCTAACTACACACTCACTGTATGTGCATTGTCCAACCTATCCATGTGGTAGATAGTTCTGGCAACTTTTGGTTTATGTGGATAGCCTTCTGATACCACAGCGTTCAGTTGGGGATGGCAATCGTCTGATAATAGCACTAGTATTCATTATGTACTCTGCGATTAACCATACTTGTTCACAGAGTCGTGATAACCATTGTCTCCCTTTCTATTCGCGATGAGCTGGACGAGAACCTCAAATGAAGTAACAAACACTGTCAATAATCTTCATAACAGGTTTATTAGTATAGAATTATAAATAATCATTGATATTGATTTGTTTTTCCTCTCGTTTTTACACTATTCAATTTCATTCCAACCCCCCTCCCCCCAAAAAAAATGTCACAAACGTCTATATTCCTTGCCTTAATATTATAAGTTCTTAAATGTTTATGAAATCGAATGGTGAGTCGAGGTAGTCTTTAGGTAATATTGGTTTAGAGAATGCTGGGAACTGCTAAGAACAAACGTCTATTAATCTCTATCTCTTCGGACCGGCTACTGTCTGGTTTCGAAGAGCAATTAGAATTCTGCCAAGTAGAGAATTCTATTATTTGCAGCCGCTTGGAGACAAAGCGAACTGGACTCACTCAAAAACTCCCTAGAACGAAGTCACTAACTGTTTTCCTCTTACCTATAGCTTTGGTATTTTCAAAACTATGGTCAATAGGCATCTTCTGTTTTTGCGTTAATCATATCTCATTCTTTTTAGCTCCTTTGATCAAGTGGCTTCATGCCTTGTCAGGAGCAACTTCCATTTGATTAATGTTAAGTAAATTTTGTCTACCAAGCAAGAATCCGGTTTTACATGTGTGGCCTTATTCTTGGAAACACAATGATCTTTATCAACAGCTTCTGCTGAGAAACGGGGAAGAGGGGATGAGAAGTTATGAAAAAAATGAGTTTTCTTAATTCCTATTTGGTTGTAATAGAATCTCGCTAGTTAGCAAATTCTTTTGTAACTATTTATTCTTTTCTTAACTCTATTTTTACATTATTTGCTTACAACAATTCACTATGTGACCTAGTCATGCGATTACATGTCGATTCAGGACAGTTGCCCTGTTACAATCAGAGCAAAGTTATAAATTATTAAGATATTATTTTTTATTTAAATAATTATATTATTAAAATGTTCTATGTAAAAGTCCTCATCAATAAAGAAATGCTTATGGAATTTAATACTTTCCATTTTATATAAGCTTAAATCTGATGACCTCAAAAGAATATTAAATCTGGACAGATTAAAGAGACGTGTGCAGAACAGGAAACATCAATGGTATAGCCACATTGAAAGAATGGATGAGAGTGCTTGGGTTAGTAGATGTAGCAGGTTAAGGCCAACGAAAACATGGGGGAGTGATCAGGATGGATTTGAGAGAAAGATGGATAAAAAGACTTCGCAAGAGATAGGTTAGTTTGGAAGTCAATTTCAAAAAGCCATTCAACAGATGGCACCCTATAAAATAAAGATGTTAAATCGATGATGATGATGATGACGACAGTATAGGGAGATTTGTGCAGAACCAGAATCTTCATTGGTTTTGTCACATCGAAAGAATGGATGACAATGCTTGAGTTAGTAGATGTAGAACAGT
Organism: Sepiola atlantica; assembly: GCA_963556195.1. Classification (NCBI taxonomy): domain Eukaryota; kingdom Metazoa; phylum Mollusca; class Cephalopoda; order Sepiida; family Sepiolidae; genus Sepiola; species Sepiola atlantica. Next base: position 66,064,078 of record OY744540.1, on the reverse strand, counting down.
TGAGATAGCATGGGCAGTTGGCAACGGAAAACCATAGAAACCATTGGAGAGAGTGATCAGGATGGATTTGAGAGAAAGAGAGATAAATAAAGACTTGCCCAGAGAAGTAAATTTGTAAAAGCCGTCCAACACATGGCAGCCTATAAAACAGACATTAAACCGAATATGATGATCATGTAGATGTGTGCAGAACAGGAGACTTTGATTGTTTGATCATATTGAAAGACTAGATAAGAATGCTTAGGTTTAGTAGATGTAGAACAGTTGAGGTAGACGGGTCAGTTGGCAGGGGAATGGCATGTAAAACATGAGAGGAAGTTATAAGGATTGATTTAAGAGAAAGAGAGATATGTGAAATTGTGTTTTTGTGCACGCACTGCACCGGTTATACGGCATAATCACAGTGACACACCGGTTCCCGTTAGATCACCGAAGTTGAGCCTGGTCAGTACTAAATGGGTGACCATCTGGGAATACCAGATGCGTATCTAAGCATTGTTTCCAGTCGTCCTGGACTTCTTCTTGCCACTGGAATCAAGCAGTGCCGATTCAGCAGAGATTTGGTTAAAGATTGTGCAACCCTTGCTTCACAATTACACGTGCAACTGCTCTTACAGGGGTTATCTATTGTCTCTCAAGACTGAACTAAGGCCATGACGACTGCACCTGTTGTGATCGTTTGCTCATTGTCTTCAACCGAATTCGGTGCTAGATTTCGACACTAGCCATAGTGTGAATCATTTGGTCTCGGTCACTGCTGTAACAAACGGATTTTCCTTTCAAACAAAATAAGTAAAAATGTTTTATTTTTAGAGGTTACAATGATACTTTGTTTCTTCTACTGAATGACAGACTTTCAATCAAGACAAACATCTCTTCTCATCAGACACAAATAGTCCCTCCGCTTATGGCCGCACTTTGAAACCAACAAAGACCGAACTAACCCCCCTCTTCCCATTTTAATGTAATATATATATATATATATATAGATATTGCTGTCAGTTAAGGTAGGCCAACCAACAAGACAACTTGAGAATAATGGGCTGTTTTATCACTGGACATAAAAACCTACTTACCTATTATCTAGAGTGGACATTAATTCTGTAGAATTTCAAGTTGTCTGATTTCTCAGCCTGAATCCTCGTATTCAAGAAGACATTATTATTTCAAGGACACAAGCTAATTTCTTGGGTGGGCTTTTCTCTTAGCGAAATATTTCTCCCATTGCAGGCCTGTTATCCCTAGCATGCATCTATGCACCCATCTAAATATGCAGCATTGTTTATGTTTACAGATAAATAAAGACCTGGCCAGATATAGATTAATTTGAAAGTCAATTTCTAAAAGCCGTCCAACACATGCCAGCATGAAAAAAAAGACATTAAAACAAATATGATGATTTATCAAAATAACACCATTTTCCCACCAAGTATTGAAATAAAATCAATGTTTTTAATATATTGTAGATGGTAGTTATTTATTACATTTTCTGAAATGATGAGAAAAAGCTAAGAATATACACGTTTGAGTCAGTCTTTATCTCGACTTGTCTAAATTTTATTTAGTCAAACAAATGATGTAAAACAAACCTAATTTCTACTGTTCAAAGATCTATTGGTAGAAAACCAAGAGAAAGAGAATACATGATCAGAGACAAATGAATAAGGAAAATGTTAACTGAAGAAAAAAAAGTTTCCGTCCGACTCCTTTTTGCTAATATTATGAAGAACTCACCAAATCAGTTTCTTTTTCTTTTCATCTTGATGTATGGAAGTGAAACCTGGTCAATTAGAGTTAAGGATATGTGTTGCATATAAAGAAATAATATGAGAATGATACAATGGATGTGTAATGTGAGTTTTAAAAACAGACTTAGATCTGATGACCTCAGAAAAAGATTAAATTTGAACAGTATAGGAGGATATGTGCAGAACAGGAGACTTTTTAGTTTGATAACATTCAAAGTGTTTGGGTTAGTAAATGTAAAACAGTTGATGTAGCAGGGTCAGTTGACAGAGAAAGGCCATGGAAAACATGGGAGGAAGTAAGAATGATGGATTTGAGAGAGGGATAAATAAAGACCTGACAGAGATAGGTTAATTTGAGAGTCAATTTCTAAAAGCCGGCCAACTCATCCCAGCCTATAAAACAGATGTTAAATCGATGATGATGATGATCATCATCATCATGATAGTATAGGGAGATGTGTGCAGAACAGGAGACTTCATTAGTTTGGTTATATTGAAAGAGTGGATGAGAGTTTAGGTCTGAGTCAGTTGACAGGAGGAAACCATGGAATAAAAATTGGAGGAAATTATAAGGATTGATTTGAGAGAAAGAGGAATAAACAAGCCGCGCGTGCGTGGTCCCCCTCTGTATGTGACTCGATGTGGTGAGTGTAAAATGCAATAAATTTGGGCAATTTGGGGCATTTTTCACCCTCCTTTGACCCCCTGGGGGCGCGAACCAGAATTTTTCTGAGGTCAAGGATGCTCATTTTATAAACAGTCTATATTTTATTTAGATTATTTTAGTTCCATGCAAAAGGGTCAAAGAGGGGGTGGAAGCCTTTACTGAAAATTCAGATATTCGAATTTCTGTGAAATTTTAACAAGAGATATTAGACAAGCTTCCATCTGAGTCTGTTTTGCTAATCTCATGAAGAACTTCACCAAATCAATTTCTTTCTCTTTTCATCTTCGTTCTTTTCTTTTTTTCTGGCTTTCAGTAAAATGTTTCTTTATCTCGATTTACATGAAATTGAGTAGGGTTAGGGTTAGGTGTATATTTTTTATATACTTGCATGTACAGTATTCACTTCGAAACTAATTAACCGATCATTATGAATTTTGGAACACATCTGATAGGCATAAGAGTGGGTAATATGGGTTATATTTCGATTATTTTAGTTGTATGCAAAGGGGGCAAAGAGGGGGTGGAAGCCCTTACTGAAAATTCAGATCCCTCCAATTTTTGTGAAAATTTAACAATAAGTATTAGACGTCAATTAATAAATATTCCCCAAATTTCAGGGTTTTTTTTAGTATTTTAAAGCGATCTCAAAAGGCATAATATGAGCACGACCTCCCATTTGAAAATTAGAATATTTCAGATTTGCATTAAATTTGATTCGTAGTGATTTGCCACCAATTAAGCAAGATTCACTGAATTCTAATTTCTTATTAAGTCCACTTAAGCTTAAGCCTTAAATTTGAGACATTTTCTAGAATCAAAAAAAATTGAAATAAGGATACTAGACGTATGGTTTAGCAGCATTATATATTGGTTTTATTCTTCGTTAGGGGACATAAAAGTGGTGCAGAACTGCTCTGTTCGGGGAATTAATTTTACCCATCCCAGGATTCTTCTCGTATTTATATAAAGTTATGTCAAGCAGAGTACACGCAATGCACCTATGAAGACCTACCTGGTGTGATATAGGATAAAGCAAGATGGCCTGAAAGTCAAGAGGATTCATGATGATGATGGCTGGAGTTGTGTAGTGGATGGAAAACAGCTGTTCGTCTCTCTCATTGACATGTAGTAGTTGACTCATTTGGTTGTGACGTCCTCAGCAATGGTGACACTAGCCAACACAGAGATTTTTTATCTTTTCTTCTTTCAATTAAAAGAACAAAAACAATTTCATCAATTTCTATGAGATTTTATTTATGTCATACAGTAATTTGCAGTAACATGAATTTCATTTTCCCCTTTCAACCGAGTTGGATGGAGGAGTATTTGAAACCCGCATCCGATCATTTTCACATAAAATTCCCAGAGGCAAAAACTCTCTAACTTTTCTGTCAAGTACTTCCTCCCATTATGAAACTACTGGTACACGTCAGTCTAACTCTTTACTTTAACTTCCTGTTGAATTTTCCAATCTCTACTTAATTTTAACCTTATGTAGTGGATAAAAAAACAGCTGTCCATCACTCTCGCTAACACATAATAGTTGACTCATTGAATAGCGACGTTCTCGGCAGTGGTGACAGTAGCAGATCAAGAGATTTTGATCTTTTCTTCTTAATTCTCTTGGTGGATCAAGTAATAGAAGCCATTAAAAAAGAACAACAAATAACTCCATTAATTGCTCTGAGATTTTATTTACTCCTTACATTAATCTGCAGCAAATGCATCGAGATGAACTGCATCTTCCCTTTCCAACCCATGACACAACTACTGGTACATATCAGCCTAACTCTAAACTTTTAACTGCATATGGAATTTTCCAATTTAATTTTAACCTTACATGAAAATTTCCGATTTTAACCATAATTTTACACACCCGCATCCAAATATTGCCACACTTGTACATACAGACCTTACATGAGATTAATGTTGGGCTTCTTTTTTTTTGTTCCCCCTTGTAGATCATCGTTCTCAAGAGACTGTCTATATTGGACTTCATGTACCAAGGTATCGGAGACATCGCAAAAGACATCATAGACATCATCGAAAAGATGACGTCAAAGAACCATTCAAATCGCGTATGTATAATTTTTAACATGCCATTTTTTTTCTCTATTTTTCTTTTCCTTTTTTTACTTTTCTTTTTCTTTTTTCTTCTTTTTCCTCATATTTTTTCTTTCTTTTTTCTATGTTCTTCCTTTTTTATATATATTTTCCTTTCTCATATTCTTTTGTTCCTTTTTCATATTTTTTCGTTTTTCTTTTCATTTTGTTTCCCTTTCACTTTTTTTTTCGTTTATATTTATATTTTTCCTTCTTTTTCATATCTTTCCAATTCTTTTTCATATCTTTCCTTTCCTTTTACATTTTTTTTCGTTTCTTTTTCATTTTGTTTTGTTTCTCTTTCATTTTTTTCATATTTTTCCGTTTCTTTTTCATATCTTTCCAATTCTTTTTACATATTTTTCGTTTCTTTTTCATTTTTTGTTTCCATTTTCATAATATTTACGTTTTTTTTTCACATATTATCCATTCTTTTCCATTCAATCATTAAAAAAATTCAATGATTTTCTTTTCTGTCCTATTATTTCCTGCTTGCTTTTTATTCATTTTAATTGTTCAAATTCTTTCTTGCATATTTTTTTCTTTATTTCCTATTCTCTCTTCTACTTTTTAGTTTTTGTTTATTGTTTTATAAAAGAATGCGATTTACCATTTGTCTTCGGTTTCTCCACACAAAACACTTACTCAACTATGCAAACATGGCAGCACACAGCTACACGCATATTAATTGACAGGGTACTTCAATTATAAAACAATAAACTTTTAATAGTTGGCAAACGTATCCATACACTCAAATTCCTCACATTATATATATATATATATATATATATATATATATATATATTGGTTGTGTAGTCAAACACAAGTGTTTAAACTCAATCAATATTAGACAATCCTAGAGTTCTAATATGCAATTCCAGACAGAGCAATTATAAATTGAAATAGAAAGTCTTGTATATCAAGCAAAATTATTGGTTTTAATTAAAAAATAACAGCTGTTTCATCATAGCTACACAATCATAGCATTAGTAATTACAAAATCTGAATCTTATATACATAATGAATCTTCAGATTTATACAAAGAAAACGACTTACTATCGAACATTTTCACCAAAACATCCGTTTTTCTTCGATACACGTGGTGAATAATCTCTACGATCCGCCATTTAATTTTATACCTAGTTATCTTTTCTTTTAAAAAACATGAGATACAAGACTCTGTTTTTTGTCAGAAATTTTGGAAAATCGATGGCATAACTTCAGGATTCTATAAGTATAAATGAGCCTCTTTCTATGGAGGTTGCTTTTCTAACAGCACTCCATTACTAATTTCCTTTCCGGTCCATTTCTTCCTCTGCATGGTCTTAGGTTTGTACTGATCATATTTATTCACCTGTATATGGTCTGTTGTATGCTGTTATCTGCAGTCAGAAATGGCAACATTCGCAGGATGCTGACCAGGGCCCCCCATATTGGTTGCCAATCATGATGCTCAGATCTTTCTTCTGAGCCACTCTGCTTTGAATATTTGTTTGGTTTTATATTTTCATTAATATGATCCTGTCAGATTGTATAGTGTTTATATATATATATATTGTACGTGTTAGATGTTTACAATGAAGAATGTTTATCAGTATTTTTTTAATAACCTATAACAAAGAAAATATATATATTTATATCTATGTATATATATATTTATATATAAGAAATTTTGTTTTAAAAGCCAGACAATGCATAATTTTTTTTTTAAATAAATATTTATTTTAAAAAAAGTTTTTTTAATTTATTTTTTTTTTTTAATTTATATGTTGTCTTGGCTTCAAAACAAAATTTTTCATTCAAATTACCCAATGCTTTCAAAGAGGACCAACTTCTAATATATATATATATATATATGAAATTAAGATGGAATAAGCGGAAGACCTAAAACGCTCAACGTTTCGCCCAAATGTTATATGGGCTTTGTCAAGAGCGAATGAAAAAATGATATTTATATTTTTCCTTCTTTTTCATATCTTTCCTTTCCTTTTACATTTTTTTCGTTTCTTTTTCGTTTTGTTTTGTTTCTCTTTCATTTTTTTTATTTCTTCTTTTTGTTTCTTTTTCATATTTTTCCGTTTCTTTTTCATATTTTTCCAATTCTTTTTCATATCTTTCCAATTCTTTTTCATATCTTTCCAATTATTTTTCATATCTTTCCAATTATTTTTCCTATTTTTCGTTTCTTTTTCATTTTTTGTTTCCTTTTCATAATATTTACGTTTTTTTTCATATATTATCCATATATATAAATGACATTTTTTGCATTTTTTCGTTCGCTCTTGACAAAGCCCATATAACATTTGGGCGAAACGTTGAGCTTTTTAGATCTTCCGCTTATTCTATTTTAATTTCATACCGTCGGATTATTTTATCCTTTCATCTATGCATATATATATATATATATATATATTATTTTCATTAACATATATTTATATAGAAGCACTTTATATTCTTTATGAGCAGAATCCCCTAGAAATTCCACAGTGTTTTATCTCTCCTCTTTCTTCTTACCGAAAAACACTTGTCAGCTAAATATTTTTTTTAAAATAAATAAAACGGATGTTTATTTATTTTGTTGTAACAATTTAAATCTTTTTAGAATAAATTGTCCTTTTCTTATTGTAAAAATAATTGATAGCTAAATAAATAAAACGAATTTAATTTTTAAGTCGACGATGGCAACATAATTCTATTATGACGTCTTATTCGCGTTTGGAACAATTGATTTTGAAATGGCTAATGTCTAAATTTTTAGCACAGCGACATCAGATAACCAGCATTTATTTTTTTGCATTTCATCTTTGGTACTTTTTTAATGGGTGTGGAAGTTACTTTTTTAATAGGTGTGGAAGGTAATTTTTTTAATGGGTGTGGAAGGTTATTTTTTAATGGGTGTGGAAGGTATTTTTTTAATGGGTGTGGAAGGTAATTTTGTAATGGGTGTGGAAGGTACTTTTTTAATGGGTGTGGAAGGTAATCTTATAATGGGTGTGGAAGGTAATGTTTAATAGGTGTGGGGGGTAATCTTATAATGGGTGTGGAAGGTAATTTTTTAATAGGTGTGGAAGGTAATCTTATAATGGGTGTGGAAGGTAATTTTTTAATAGGTGTGGAAGGTAATCTTATAATGGGTGTGGAAGGTAATTTTTTAATGGGTGTGGAAGGTAATTTTTTAATGGGTGTGGAAGGTAATTTTTTAATAGATGTGGAAGGTAATCTTATAATGGGTGTGGAAGGTAATTTTTTAATAGATGTGGAAGGTAATCTTATAATGGGTGTGGAAGGTAATTTTTTATTAGATGTGGAAGGTAATCTTATAATGGGTGTGGAAGGTAATCTTATAATGGGTGTGGAAGGTCATTTTTTAATGGGTGTGGAAGGTCATTTTTTAATGGGTGTGGAAGGTAATTTTTTAATGGGCGTTTTGGGTTCTTTTTTACTAACAAGTCAATGCTTATCAAGGTCCAAAGGCCACTCGAGGATAAGGGTTAATCAGTTTGTCAGGTGGACGGTGCGACATCGTGAGGATTAGTAACAATTGTTGAAACTGGTCAGAATTGATTATTTAAATGGGCGGTTCAACAAGAATTTGTTTACATTGGACTTGAAAACGACCATGTTGTATTCGGCGGAAAAGCAGCCCCGTAGTAAGATGTGGGAGGTATTTTTTTAAATAATATAATGTAATAACATACATACAAAAAAAGTACAAGATTATTATCATACAGATATTTTTATGACTTAATGTTTCGGAAACATTTTATTAAAAAAAATTAATCACATTTAATTCAATTCTGTTTAAGATTTCTGCCATATTTGATAATTCACATCAGAAAATAAGAGTGATGTTTATTGATCTTGGGAATCGGTGAATAGAGTGGGGAAATGGTATGATTTCACATTAAATTCTTTTGTACCGAGTAACCCCCCCCCTAAAAAAAAACTAATGCCACCCATGGAAACGTTAATAAAATTCACAATCCTTTCATCAATTAAACCATCGTTAGTAAAAATGCGCTTAAGTTAATGCCTGACTTGTCGACTAAGTTTCAGTCTTGAAAGTCCTGCAATCTTTGTTTTAACCGCTATCCGATGATATGGGGAGACACTTTGATAATCACACATCAGTAGTAAGTGTGGTCCAGAATGGGCTTCACACTCACCGGACCTTAACCCCCCAAAGATTTTAATCTGTGGGTTTATCTCAAAGATAATGTCTATCAAAACAATCCCTAGACTATTCCCGAACTGAAGAGGCCCATCGCAGCCTAAATCAGGGCAGTGCTAAGAGAGGAATGTGTCGGTTATTAAAATATTTGTGTTTCGTATCCAAGTGTGCTGATTATTGAATGGTGACAAAACAAAGACTGTTGGACATTCATAATTGTAACTTGGTGGGCATAGATTGAAGTTTATTTGTACCAAATGTGATTGGATTACAGGAAGGAGTGCAAATTTTATTAATGATTTTATGGGGGAATTTTTTCCGGGGAGGGGGTCATTTATAGTCATGTTTTTAAATGTTATAACATGTTTAGATTTTGTTAGAAGTTTTGGCTTATTTTTTGTGACTGTTAATCAATCTTTCGTTGGCCATGCCAAGTCCTTCATTGTTAATTAACCATTGGAGCAAGGTGAGAAAGACAGCTCAAAAATATAACACAAAGGCTGGAAGACCTGACCTGATCTGATCTGACCTTACCTCAATCATGTTATGATCTGTGGAGAGCCATGCCACAGGGGTTTGAAGTGTTACGTACACAGATATGACAAAAGTAAATAGACGAAATTGACAGAGTTTTAAAAGGGGGGCGCATTGTGGGTCTGTCTGAATTTGGATTTAATCAGTATCAATCACTGAATATCTCGGGATTCCACTTTCTACTGTTAATCGAGTGATTATCCAATTTACCTAAGAAGGAAAAGCATGAATATCACCTCTTCGAGGCCGACCATGAGCATCTGGCAAGAGTCTTTGTTATTAATGTCAATAAAGGTGTCTATTTACTTGTGTCATGCCTGTTTACAGTGTCATGGCGCTAGCATCCAGGAGAAGAAAGTGTGCAGGTACCAGCCTGTACTGAGAGACACCCCTTCACATCTGCAACATCTGTGGATGGCAGTTGCAGATCATGAATCAGCCCCCTCAGCCACTGGAAAGTACATCAGGGGAAACTGATTCCAGACACCATCTTTGTCAGTTGTTTTACCGGAAGTGACGTCATTGTCTTGGCTATTACTACTACTATTTTTTTCTTTGTCTCTTTTTAGTTTTTTTTTTTAAATTTTTATTTGTAATTCATAAATGACTTCTATCTTTTTGAAAATACTTTTTTAAATAAGTATTTTGAAGATTTCATCATCTTTTTTTTTGTCTTTCTTTCTTTTTTTTATACAATTATGAAATGAAACTATTATTCATATAATATGATCAAGTCGGCATTTTTGTAGATTCTCGTTCCCACGCCCCTATTCCGAATTCGTGGATATGGGCTGCCATCAGTGGACGGTTTTTCTTGTACCAAAAACAACGCTTTAAGTATAATTTAAACGGTTTCAAACCGATATGAATTATTACACATCAAAAATAGTTTTTTAAAAAAATTGTTTTTTTTTTAATTTAAATTATTTGATGATTTTCAGTAATCAAATAAAAATTCCATTTATACTTGATATTTAATTTTCATTTAAAAAATTATTCCAGCAAATTTTAATAAATTTTAATTATAAATTTTTCCCTGAAAAAAGATTTTATGTGACTTTTTTGTGTTTTACTGTGAACGCTTGCTGCAGGAGAGGCAGTCTTATTTAGGCCGGCCTACGGTCACGAATTCGGAATAGGGGCATATGAGTAAGAAACAACAAAATTACTATCAAGTCAGTGTGATTTTTTTTTTTTTGTTCCGTATTTAAAATTTGTTTGTATACTTTTTCGCATTCTGTTTGTCTTAATCTAAATGAATAAATACAAAAGTTGGGCCCATCCCTCACATGCAAAGTGAAAACGTTCTATCTCAAGTTAATTCAACTTTATACAATATTTATTTACTCCTCGCTAGGAGTTAGGCACAAGGCCAGTTTTATCTTACTCCCACAAGTAAGATGTGACCCAAGATCGGGTCGAGAAAGTGGGGTTTTAAAAGCCAGCGCCCGAGAGGTGAGCACTCTGGCCATTAAAAATTGCCTGGGCAGCCCCGTCAGCATTCCCCGGTAGGGGCGCCTCAGACAGTAAGTAATAAACTTACTCCTCCCCAAAGAGGGGAGGCGAAGCCTGGGAGGGTGGACCTCCTAGAACTGCACAGGACAGGCGTGCAGTATCCATCGGAACAGATACTACACTTTGATCTTAGCCAAAAGGCCGTTATTTAACACCTACCCACAATAGGAGTATGTGACACAAGGTCGGAAAGTGGGATTTGAAAAGCCAGCGCCCGAGAAGGTGAGCGCTCTGGCCATTAAAAATTGCCTGGGCAGCCCCGTCGGCATTCCCCGGTAGGGGCGCCTCAGACAGTAAGCTATAAACTTACTCCTCCCCAAAGAGGGGAGGTAAAGCCTGGGAGGGTAGACCTCCTAGAACTGCACAGGACAGATCAGACCCATAGACCGGCGTAAATCAAGCCCCGAAGGCCAAGACAATACCGATCCATGAAGTGCAGTATCCATCGGAACAGATACTACACTTTGATCTTAGCCAAAAGGCGTTATTTAACACCCACCCACAATGGGAGTATGTGACACAAGGTCAGAAAGTGGGATTTGAAAAGCCAGCGCTCGAGAAGGTGAGCGCTATGGCCATTAAAAATTGCCTGGGCAGCCCCGTCGGCATTCCCCGGTAGGGGCGCCTCAGACAGTAAGCAATTAACTTACTCCTCCCCAAAGAGGGGAGGCGAAGCCTGGGAGGGTGGACCTCCTAGAACTGCACAGGACAGACCCATAGACCGGCGTAAATCAAGCCCCGAAGGGCAAGACAATACCGATCTATGAAGTGCAGTATCCATCGGAACAGATACTACACTTTGATCTTAGCCAAAAGGCGTTATTTAACACCCACCCACAATGGGAGTATGTGACACAAGGTCGGAAAGTGGGATTTGAAAAGCCAGCGCCCGAGAAGGTGAGCGCTCTGGCCATTAAAAATTGCCTGGGCAGCCCCGTCGGCATTCCCCGGTAGGGGCGCCTCAGACAGTAAGCAATAAACTTACTCCTCCCCAAAGAGGGGAGGCGAAGCCTGGGAGGGTGGACCTCCTAGAACTGCACAGGACAGACCCATAGACCAGCGTAAATCAAGCCCCGAAGGCCAAGACAATACCGATCTATGAAGTGCAGTATCCATCGGAACAGATACTACACTTTGATCTTAGCCAAAAGGCGTTATTTAACACCCACCCACAATGGGAGTATGTGACACAAGGTCGGAAAGTGGGATTTGAAAAGCCAGCGCCCGAGAAGGTGAGCGCTCTGGCCATTAAAAATTGCCTGGGCAGCCCCGTCGGCATTCCCCGGTAGGGGCGCCTCAGGCAGTAAGCAATAAACTTACTCCTCCCCAAAGAGGGGAGGCGAAGCCTGGGAGGGTGGACCTCCTAGAACTGCACAGGACAGACCCATAGACCGGCGTAAATCAAGCCCCGAAGGCCAAGACAATACCGATCTATGAAGTGCAGTATCCATCGGAACAGATACTACACTTTGATCTTAGCCAAAAGGCGTTATTTAACACCCACCCACAATGGGAGTATGTGACACAAGGTCGGAAAGTGGGATTTGAAAAGCCAGCGCCCGAGAAGGTGAGCGCTCTGGCCATTAAAAATTGCCTGGGCAGCCCTGTCGGCATTCCCCGGTAGGGGCGCCTCAGACAGTAAGCAATAAACTTACTCCTCCCCAAAGAGGGGAGGTGAAGCCTGGGAGGGTGGACCTCCTAGAACTGCACAGGACAGACCCATAGACCGGCGTAAATCAAGCCCCGAAGGGCAAGACAATACCGATCTATGAAGTGCAGTATCCATCGGAACAGATACTACACTTTGATCTTAGCCAAAAGGCCTATGCACCTTCTTTAGTATATACTGCTTATATACATGTGTGTGACATCAGTCGCAAGGTTAACTAATTTGCATATTTGTTTTGAAAAAGGACATTTTATTAATTAACTATTATTTGTTATTGTTTTTTAATTCAATGATTGTTTTGATTTTGATATAACAAACAAGGATTGATAATGTGTATTATTCGGATTTTTCGGACTACGATTCTCATCTCGGCTGTCACTACATGTGATAATAACTAAGAATAAAATAAAAATTACTTAACACTTCTACCTTTTCATGGTTGACGGAACAAGAACAATCCCCTTCTGTTGACTAAATAGACGGTTCAGTTCGAAATTATGTATAAGTTCCCGTGTTCGACATAAAGATTTCCGAGTTAAAAAAAAATGCGCCTGAAGAAGGTCGGAAGTTAATCAGTCGAAACGTTGGAGTTACTTTCGGCAGCTTCGTAACTCTCGCTTTCATTATTTTGCCTTTTAGACGTCACATTCGATGAGCGATGTTGCTGACAAAGGGGGAAAAATTGCTGTTTTCTGGGTTG